>CM050905.1:4700000-5300000 GCA_027726005.1 Juncus effusus | reverse complement strand
ATGTTAGGTTTGGCGTAGTTAACCGGGACTGAGAAGTCGGTCATCTTCACCGAGGCACGCCCAAGGTCCAGAGGGCAGCTCACCGAAAGAACTGGTCCTTTCACTCGGATGGACGAACGGATGTTTTATGAGAGGGACTGAAGAGCGAAAAGGAGGCGGGTGTGCAAGTGAGAGTACTTGTCAGGCATAAGAATCGCACAAGTGAGGTAAGCCGGACATTTGGTCCGGATTTGTGATTTGATCGGGACGAGCAAGAGTAAGCTTGGAGGAATGTGATAGGGGTATTTCATATAGATGTTCACCGCCTATCTTGTATCTTAATTTCTGCACTTTTACTTGTTATTTTAGTGTTTTACTTATATGTTTTAGTCTAATAATGAAGTTACTGCCAAGATTATGTGTGATTGCAGAAATTGGAATAAAACTGCCAAAAAGGGTGACAAAAGAGGCGCAAGGAAGTTGGAGCGCGATTGGAGCAAGCTTCACACCATGGACCCACCCACGAGCGCAGCATCATTTGATCCGGCAGCCTGGATCACAAGGAATCACAACTCAAATGGAGCGGCTCGATGGCGTCCAAACAAGGAAGAAACGTCAATGCTGGAATCACTGACTGATTGAAGATTTGATTGACAATAAAAAAGGGAAGTCCAACAACACCAGGTAGGCGCGATCAGGAAGAAGCCCATTGGGAAATGATCAATCAAGGATTATTGCATGAAGATTTGCAAGGATTTTCGAAGATGCCTCTTGCCATCTAGGGATGTTGGAAACCCTAGAGGTCTCCTCCCCTATAAAATGACCATCCTTGGGACCGCTAAATGGGGGACAATTCAGAGAGAAAATACACAAAGAGGGAGAGGTAGAGAGATCTGTTAAGAGCGTCGTGAGATAACGCGCGACTGTAGATTATTATTAGGGAGTGTTACTTTCTTTACCTCTATGTATCTTGATTTTAGTTTATGTACTAATCTGCCCCCAAATGCGGTGTTCATAATCTTATCAATCTAGTTTTTTATGAAGTTGTTTTATCCTTTATCTATTGCTATTGTTGTGATTTGGCTTGTGTTTTAATTCTTATCTTGAAGTGTGAAGCACACTACATATCTTGATAGTGGGATGAGTTGCTCAAAGCCGATCCGCAACAATGACTTGGACCGACGAGGCACGACAGTAGCTGAGAAGTTCAAGTGGAGCAAGGAACGCCACAGATCTCAAAGGATTCGTGTTTTGATCGGGCAATTACCCAGGGGCGCGGACACAGCGATTCATTGCGATGGCCGGTTTTGCGATACCAAGGTGGATCCCCCTCACTGGCAGTGGCCAGAAGTAAAGGAGAGACAACCCAAGAGAATGACTAAGGAGATAGATGAAACTACCAAGCCCTAGACTACACTCTGTCAGAATAACACCAGATCACCCAGCGCGTGAGCACTGACAACACGAGCGCGGCCATTTTTCCTTTATTATTTACTATTTCTTTTACTTTCTCTATACGACCAACAATCTAATAGATTCGGTTTGGATTACTTACCAAACTCTAGTCCAGTACTCCACCTTTGGCCTCCCTGTGGATCGACACCCGAGCTTAATACAACCCAAGTTCATGAGGGTAATCACGCATTAAACTGAGATCTAAAAATTTGAATTGGGATCCAAACTTAATCTATATAACACTCGTTCATCAGTCGGCTAATTGATTGATATGTAAATGTACATTCACAACCCATATACACAGATATATATAAGAAACAACCTTTATTGAATAAATAATAATGTCTTAATACATAATCCATCTCCTAGCACAAATACATTTGGTCTAGGGCACTAATCCTACAGTCTCCCACTTGCACTAGGCTAACTCTAAGCATCATATGCCCATAGACCTAACATGACCCTCATGCTTCGCTTGCGGGAGTGGTTTAGTTAATGGATCGGCGACATTGTCGTCCGATGGCACTCTACACATTCATAAGTTCGCAGTATGTGCTTGGACCTTTGGTGAGATCTCGGTTCCTTTACTTGTGTGATCGCTTCATAGATTCACTGGTTTCGAGATGCTCGGAACTACTCTTAGCTCCTCCAAAAGGTTCTTTACCCAGTCAATATACTCTGTTTCCATTGAAGAATATACTACAGTACAATGCTTGGAATTCTTCCATGTCACTGTACCTCCATTTAGGTAAAATAAATAACCTGATTGCGATCTAAAGTCGTCTGAATATGTATGGAAGCTTGAGTTGGTGTAACCCTTTATAACGATCTTGCCTTCCAGACCTCCATAGACTAGGAACAGGTCTTTATTCTTCATAAGTACTTAAAGATTCTTTTAATAGCTATCCACTGACTTTCACCTGGATAAGACTAAAACCTACTTGTTACGCTCAATGAGTATGGCACATATGGTCTAGTACATATCATGGCATACATGATAGATCCTATAGCCGAAGAGTACTTGTAGGACACCGTGTCTTACTGAGAGAAACGCCATGTGACAAGGATAAAAATTCTTTTTTGGATTCTTGCATTATGAACCGTTTCATAACCTTATCAATTTATGTACTTTGACTCAGACATATAAGCCTTTTATATCCATTTCTATAGATCCTGATTCCTAGCACGTAGGAGGCTTTTCCTAGGTCTTTCATCGAAAAATTATCTCCTAACCATTTCTTGACATTCCTTGCTATGCGGGACTAGTGAGTTAACTCTGCTTGCTAACATCTGCAATTGATTGTTCAATTCTTGGCCATGGGACTGAAGTTCGACGGAAACTTTTGTGTGTTCCGCCATAAAATTCATTAGCATACAATAAAGTCCCGATCTTTGATTGTTGTACCCTTGATTTGGTGTGATATTTTGAGGTTGACTCATTGGATTACTCCTATAAGACAGGTTTGGGTTCCACCAATTATTATTGTTATTGATTTATGGCATTTACTTGTTCACTTTCATCTCCTATCAAAGTACAATTATTATTGTCATGCCCTATTTGACTGCATACTACACATGTGGAATTGGAACTGTTTACCTGACTCATGATCACATGTTGTGTTTTCTTTGCCTTGGCGATGTCGTCAATCTTCTTGTTGAGAGCGTCTAGTTTCGCTTCTAGTAGGGTCATGTTGTCTACCACGTCGATACCTCGCGCCTGTGGTTGTTGCTCGTTGTTCCAACTTTGGTAATTTGCCGACATGTCGTCAATGAGTGTGAATGCTTCCGTCGGAGTCTTTAGCATTAGTTGCCCTCTAGATATTGTATCCATGTTCCCCTTTGATGCGTCATTCAACCCATTGTAGAAGGTATAAATGATGAGCCACTCATCAAGTCCATGGTGCGGGCATGCCCTCATCATGTCCTTTTATCTCTCCCTGGCCTCGTATAGAGACTCTGAAAGTCTTTGGCTGAAGCACATGATTTGGCTACTCAAGTGTGCGGTTTTGCTCGGCGGGAAATAGTGGTTGAGAAACGTCACAGCCAGCTGATCCCAAGTGTTGATCAACCTTTATAGAAGTGTGTGAAGCCATGATCTCGCCTTGTCTCATAGAGAACGTGAATAGTCATAATCTGATCGCGACTGGGCTAACACCGTTCAGTTTCAGGGTGTCGTAGTATTCCTAGAAGATTGATAGATGAAGCTTCGGATCTTTGGAGGGTAAACCTCTGAATTGGTTTTGTTAAACTATGCTGATTAGAGAACGTTTGAGCTCGAATGTGTTTGCTTCTACGATTGGTGCCAAGATGCTAGATTGCAAAAGGATCACGTCTAGTGAAGCATATTGGCACAGTGTCCTTCGTATCATGGGTCGCAGGGGGTCTGGTGGGTTAGGATTAGGCGGAGGACCGTTAGGATTAGGTGGTATAGGATGGTTCTACCTTCCGGTGGCTTCTCCATATTAGTGTTCTCCGTCTCACCCTCAGATGTGTTATTTCCTGTCATCGTTCATTGTACCGTGTCCGCAATTGGGTTCCTTCATCGCGTGACTCATCTCGGTGTGGCTGGTGGTAAGGTAGCTGGATATTTCTTCTAATGTCGAAAGTCGTAGCGCGAGCCCTTATTGAACAACGTCACTTCCCACGATGACAAAAGAGAAATCCAAGATTAAAAAGAAAAAAAACTCACTATCAAAACCTAGGTTTTCGATATTCGTGCCTCCCCGACAACAACGCCAGAAAAGGGTGATGAACGGGTGTTATATAGGTTAAGTTTAGGTCCCAATTCGAATTTGTAGACCTCAGTTTACTGCGCGGTCAACTCACGACCTTGCATTGTAGTAAGCCAGGTGGTCGATCCACAGGGAGCCCAAAGGTGGAGTACCGGACTAGAGTTTGGTAAGTAATCCTAACCAAATATATTTGATTGGTTGGTCATACAGAGAAAATAAAAGAAAGAGTAAATAATAAAGGAAAAAGGGCCGCGCTCGTGTTGTCAGTGCTCATGCGGAGGGTGATCTGGTGTTGTTCTGGCAAAGAGTAGTCTAGGGCTTGGTGGTTTCGTCTATCTCCTTAGTCTTTCTCTTGGGTTGTCTCTCCTTTACTTATTACTGCTGCCTGTGAAGGGGATCCACCTTGGTATCGCGAACCCGGCCGTCACAGTGAATCGCTGTGTCCGTGCCCCCGGGTAATTGCCTGACCAAGACACGAGCCCTTTGAGATATGTGGCATTCCTTACTCCCCTCGAACTTCCCGGCTACAATCATGCCTCGTTGGTCGAAGTCATACTTGCGAATCTAGCTTTGGACTTCTCCTATCGGTGCTTCGCCTACTTGGCCGAGTATCAAGAGATGTGGCGCGCTTCATTTCAAGATAAGAATTAAAACATACAATCAAAATCACAGCAATAGCAATAGATAAACGAGAAAACAACTTGATGAAAAAATAGATTGATAAGACTACTAGCACCGCACCCTAGGGATACATAGAGGTACAGAAAATAACACTCCCTAATACTAATCTGCAGTCGCGCATTGTCATGCCATGCTCCTAACAGATCTCTCTCTCTCTCTCTCTCTCTCTATATATATATATATATATATATATATATATATATATATATATATATATATACCCCCTTTAGCCGTCCCACGAATGATCCTTTTATAGGCGAGGAGACGTCTAGGGTTTCCAACGTCCCCAGATGGCAGGAGACATTCCTGGAGATTCTTGCAAATCTTCATGCAGTAATCCTTGATTGATCTTTTCCCGATCTGCTCCTTCATGATCGCACCTGCCTGGCATTGCTGGACTGCCTTTCTTATTGCCAATCAAATCTTTAATCAGTCTATGATTCCAGCGTTGGCGTTTCTTCCTTGTTTGGACGCCATCGAGCCTCTCCACTTGAGTTGTGATTCCTTGCGATCCGGGTTACCGGATTGAATGATACCGCGCCCGCGGGTGGGACCACAGTGTGACTCTTGCTCCAATTGCGCTCCAGCTTCTTTGCGCCTCTTTTGTCGCCATTTTTAGCAGTTTTGCTCCAATTTCTGCAATCACACATGATCTTGACAGTAACTTGTTGGACCAAAACATAAGTAAAACACTAAAATAACAAATAAAAGTGCAGAAAGTAAGATACAAGATAGGTGGTGAATATCTATATGATATACCCCTATCACCAACCAAACGGTACGATGCCCCCTAGGAGTGATCGAAGATGTGCCAATTAAGGTTGGAAAGTTCTACATCCTGGTTGATTATGTGGTGGTCGAGATGGAAGAAAACAAGCAAATACTGGTGATACGGTCCAATCATTCTTAGCCACAGCCGGAACTGTAATAGATGTAAAAAGCGGCAATCTTTCCATCAACGTGGGTGAAGAAAAGATCGATTTCAACCTTCCACAAAGGCATCAAAGCCCTTGAACAAGAAAATTTGTTACAGTATCGGTGGAGTTGGTGTTTTTTTTATTATTCTAGATTTAATGAGAAACGTCCCTATCATTCAATAGTGAAGCAAAGTGGCAGAGGTCCCACACTATTATCCCTCTCAGTCTCCTCTCTCTCTCTCTACAAGCACCAAAAAAATTAAATAAGTCACTCTCTCATCTTCGCTGCTATTTCAACAAGTATATATGTGTCGTTTGACAATTGTGTATATGTGCCTTTCCGCTGCCACCTAATTGAAAATCTTGTCAGCAAGTGTATTTGAGAATCGACTACAACAATGCATGCCACAGAAAATCAAAGGGGACCACTTACCATTCAAACAAATTCGACAGATTTTAACGAACTGATGACAGTGGTATATTCTTTCACTCAGCAGCTTGACAAAAAAAAAAACTCTCAACTCTGTCTCAACTATTATCTCTATTTCCTTCTTTTCTCCTCAACTCATTACTCTCTTACTCTCTCTCTCTCTCTCTCTCTCTCTCTCTCTCTCTCTCTCTCTCGTCATTGGACCCTCCAGTTCTCTGCTAAATGGAGAAGTTCATTTTACTCTCTTCAAACAGAATCAAATCTAAGCTTTTCCGCTGAAGAAACGAGTAAAAACAAAGGGGTGAAAACATGATCCAAAATGTGATGAAAAATCAAAATAAATGGACAAAAATTAATGGACGTACTCCTCTCATCACCTAAAGTCGGTGTGTGGTGTTCAAAACCTCCGCATCATTCACATTCCTGCTCTCTAGTCCAAAACAGAGGCAAGACTCAAGTGATGAAATTTCTCTATAAAAAAGCTTCGCATTCATTTTTCTAAAATACAACCACACACAATCTTCACTCCACTCCACTCCGCTCCACTCCACTCCACTCCACTGTTAATACCATCACTCTCCACCCTTTCTTTTCTGTTTTTGTGAGTTTTTGAGCTTGAATTTCGAGTTTAGAGCTGTTTTGGACTGAAAGGAGTTGTTTCAACGAATCTTCCATGCTAGTAATAATATTATGAAAAAGTTCATTAGAAAAATATATAGTGAAAAAACGTGACATTTTTTATGGTTATATTTACCTTATAAAATAGGGAAAATTTTCAAAACCCTCTACCTTTTCTGAATCAAAACCCTCTAAGTTTTTTTAGATTTCTTCAAAAATCACATATCTTTGTAGACCTCAAAAATCCCCTAAATTTTGTGAATATTGTCAAAACTGCCCAAGCATTTTATTATATTTAAAAAAATGATCATTTCGCCCTCATGAATTTATTATATTCTTTATTTTATTTTATATTTTTAAGGATTATATCTTGTGAATATGAAAAATTATATTGGAATCAACATTTATTGCAAATATGTATAAAAAATGAAACAAACATAACTTTAGAATTATAAATAAATAAAATAGCATATCTTTTGACTAAAATGATGGGAAAATAAAAATAATTTTCAACAACAATTGTCACATAATATTTTTCAAGATTAATTTGTACAAATATGTACAAAATATAAAAATATTGTTTCAAGTTATTATTCTCCAAAATAACATATAAAAAATAAAAAAATGCTATAATAAAATTATGGGGGCACCTAAAATAGAAACAATTGGAGATCTCCGTTTTGCTGATTCTTCCTCACTAGATCTGGTCTTCTCTGTGATCAAGCGAGAATCACTCACGTGAAATATACACCTCTCGTGTGATTATGCTTCTCTTTCTCCTCTTTCTCTCGAGCTCTCTGTTGATTACTCGCTCTTCACCTCTCTCCATTTCTCACAACAACAAGAACGACAACAAAATCTCTCTGAATTTTCGTTTCAAACCTCTTTCGATCTGCCCTAACACTGCTTAAATCTCAACCAACAATTCACTGAAAATCACTCACGCCATTAATGGCACCAAACGAAAGTCAGTCCAGATCAATTTTTATCCAATTTCGCTATAATCTGAAGTATTTTTTGCACAAATTATTTTTTTCCATCCAATTCCGCTTTAATCTTAAGTATTTTTGCATAAATTGTTGGATTTTTCATCCAATTCTGCTTTAATTAGAGATAAATACTGTATAAATAAAAAACAATCGTCTTAATTAATCCTTCGATTTTTCATTCCACAGTTGCCAATGCTTCAATTTGCACAAGGAACTTATACCCTACAGCCAATCCTGGCAATGGCAAAAATCCTTCATAAAAAATAAATACCAATTGATGGAAAATCAACAGGAAGATTCTGACGCGATTTTGATCCTTCTATCTACACACAGGTCACCGGAAGCTCAGATCATAATTTCAATTTCGATTTGGAAAATTCGTTGTTTGATGTTTATAGAACCGAAAGAGGCGGCAAGGTTAGGTATCATGGCCCTGGACAAGTAACTTATGTTTATTCCCCTGTAAAAATTTAAAATTTTATTTATGTCCCCGCTATGTAATATGGAAAAATAGTAAGTACAAATGGAAAATAGTAAGTCTTAGTTTTCTAATTTCTTAAAAATGGTTAAACTGTGGGTCTTTCATTAACATATGATATGAAAATAGTTTGGTTTGAGCATATAAATAACATTTCTTGTGTTTTGCAGGTTATATACATTTCTGTATATAAAATTTTGTATTTTTAGATCAAATAATTTTGATTAAATATCATGTTGGTTTTAGTCTGTTTAATAATTTTTTTTTCCAATAATAGACCATTGAGCATGATTTGAATTCACTAATAAATAATAATATTAGAGGTAATTGACATGGTTCGCATAATCATCCGATTCGGATCCAATTCGATGAGATGGATTGGAATCGGCCATGATTGATCAGAATTAAAGGCTTAACGGAAATAAGGGGCTCAATTTCCATAAATTGAGGCTTAATTGAAATTGAAAGATCGTCAAATCTTAACTTTTACTAATTTTACGGTTAATTGTATCCATTCCTTTGACAAAAATTACATCAGTTTATATTAATTCTATGATGATGGAGATGATTATCGAGAGGCATAGAACCTACGAGTCATTTGTAGAATATGGCATAATTTGACATGTTCTTAATTTCAAGAGACAAGCATCTACTAATTTAATTGTGTTTATTAAAATTTTCATTATAAGTTTTAACTATGAGCTAAATATATTGTTAATTGGGCCTAATTTAGCTAAATTAACAAATTTGATTATTAGGAGTGGTATAGTTTGGTATTGATTTAGTTTGTCTAATTTTGCATAATTGGTGTAAATGCACGGTATAGTTGGTGTTTAATTGCCAGCCCACAAATGGTGCTTAATTGGATGGATTATGCTTTGAAAGAGCTCTAGTAAATATTTCATATTACTTCAAGATCACTAATTTAAATGGAGACTTTATAGAAAATCTAGAACTTTTTAGGATTTTTGACATTCTGTATATTCAAGGAGAAATTATAAATTTATAAAAATCACAAATGGTAAAATTATCATCAACGAGTCTATTATGGTTCAATGGATAATAAAATATGGTTCTCATGGATGGTCTTCCTTGGTTTTGTATAGAAATTACCCGAATCATTGAAGAATTACTGCGTTTTATTGAAATGAAGATCCAGCTTTTAATTGTTTGGGGCATTACTGTGAACGGTGGTTGTTTCGGGTTGCAAGGAGCGGAATCAATAAATTATAATGAGTTCATCTATACATCCCCTAAGATGCCCCCACTAGTGGCGATGCTATCAGCAAACGACAGCAAACCACTGGTAAGCAGTGCAAAACCGGAATAACTGGATTCCGGTTTTAGATTTATTTTTTTTTTGAAAAATCCTGCTAGTTTCAGTACTTTTCTGCTACGATTTGACAACCGTACTGACAAATCCCTACAGTAATTAAACAAAATCCCGCTAAAAAAATTTCAAAATTTTTCAAAACCAATTACCACCTGTAAGAGACGAAATCCCGCCCATTTTTTTTCAAAAATTTTCAAATCAAATACAACCATATATATTGCCTTTCTTGCTCTTTCTCTCTCTTCTAAACACAATTTCAAGAAAAAAATTACCTTCTAGCTGCTGCTTCCACCATAAAACACGAGGAGAGAGAGAGAGCGAAATAGTGTGTGGCTTGACGACTCGCCGGCGATCTCTCCGGTGACTGCTATCATGAGTTCTTCTCACTGGTAATTCGTCAATTTCGTGAAATTAACACATTTTTTAGCAAGATCTAAGTTGAGTTTCTTTTCTTTTTTGTATTGAGTTGAAGTTGAGCATAGATGAGAGAATTTTCATGGTTGATCAAAGAAAAGTCTTCAAAGGTAATAATTTTATTAGATTCTTTCTTTTAATTAGTATTTTATGTTTTTCGGCTTTTATTAATTTTTATGTTTTGTTATTAATTAACGTAATTCACTTTTTCTGTTAATAAACTTATTTTGACAATCTTACATGATAATGTTAATTATTTTGCTATGAATATACAATTATAAATACCTACACTTTTGTATTAACATCATATATCTTTTCTGTTAATATACTTATTTTGACCAATCTTACGTGATATTGTTAATTATTTTGCTATAAATATATAGTTATAAGTACCTAGATTTATCCTTTGTATTAAAAGAAGATACACTTGTTGTTAATATACTTATATTTTACAAATCTTTCGCTATAATGATAATTATTTTGCTATGAATATACACCTATAAGTACTTACATTCACCCGTTTATAAACTAGAATATACCCTTAGTTATAATATACTTATTTTTTACCAACCTTTTGGTGGTAATGATAATTATTTTGCTATGAATATACACCTATAAGTACCTAAGTTCACTCCTTTATACCAAAATATACCCTCGCTATTAATATACTTATTTTTTACAAATCTTTCATAGTAATGATAATTATTTTGCTTTAAGCATCTAAATTCACCCTCTTATATTATCAGAATATACCCTTCCTATGAATATACTTGTTTTAACGAATTTTATGCAGTAATAATAATTATGTAGTTAATAATAATTATTTTGCTATGAATATATACCTATAAGTACCTAAATTAACCCCTTTATGTTACCAAAATATATTCTTGTTGTTAATATACTTATTTTTTACAAATCTTCGCGGTAATGATAATTATTTTGCTATAAATATACACCTATAAATATCTAAATTCACCATTTTATATTACCAGAATATTCATTTGTTGTTAATATACTTATTTTTTACAATTTTTCCCAGCAATGATAATTATTTTGCTATGAATACACATCTATAAGTATCTAAATTTACCCATTTATATTACCAAAATATTCCTTTGATGTTAATATACTTGTTTTTTATAAAATATTTCCGGTAATGAAAATTATTTTGCTATGAATATACACATATAAATACCTAAATTCACCATTTTATATTACCAGAATATTCTCTTGTTGTTAATATACTTATTTTTTTTACAAATTTTTCCTGGTAATGATAATTATTTTGTTATAAATATACACCTATAAGTACATAAATTCACCATTTTATATTACCATACTATTCATTTGTTGTTAATATACTTGTTTTAAAAAAAAACTCTGATAATGATAATTATTTTGCTATGAATATACACATATAAATACATATATTCACCTTTGAAGATGCAAACTTAATATAAAGAGAAATCCGAAATAACTACAGGGTCGACCCTGTAGTGACGATATATTATTTTTCTCGTGTTTCTATATAAGCAATATACTGTTTTCATTTTGAAAATATATATTGTTTACCAAATAAATTTTTATATACTGTTTGTTTTAAGTTTATATGTTTTTTTTTCAGTTTTTATATACCGTCGTTGCAACACGACGATATATACCGTCATGATATATCAGGTTCCTGATATAATTAGGTTTTGTTTTATTTTTTGAATATTTGTTTGAAATATATTTTTGTTGTCTTTATATGCTCTTTTCTAAATTATTGGTTGTGATATTTGTGAATTTGTTGGTTGATTTATTTCCTGAAAAAATACATTTTTTTGTTTTCTTTTTGTGTTATGTTACATTCTTTATAAATATATATTTTTTATTTATTTTGGTAAAAATTAGCTTCAAAATTAATATGAATTCATTCTTTTGTATTACCAAAATTTACCTGTGTAACGTACAGAATTCACACTTTTCAAAAAAAAATTTACTTTAATATAAATTAACTCTATTTTTTACATTTTTATCTTGGGGCAAATCTTAAAAAATATTTCGGAGCCGTTAATATTTTCGGCTAAGACAACTAAAATATCGGGGTCGCCCTTGATTCCAATTACATTAATTCCTCGTGAAAGAGTATTGAGAATTTTTTTGAACAGTAGCACTATTTTGAAGAATATTTAATCAGATAGCATGATTTTCAAAAATTTGGGTAGGTAGCACATCCGCCAGACCTTCTGGCGGAACTGAGTAGTTCCGCCAGAGGGTCTGGCGGAACTAGGGAATTTTTTTTTTTTGCTAATCTCGGCCATTTGGCACCCTTAAACAGCCTTAATTAATGAAAAAGCCTAGTTCCGCCACCAGGTCTGGCGGAACTAGGTAAAATTTAGTTTTGGCCCAATTTAGACGGTGAAATTGGCCCAAAAATGACGAAAATATAGGTTCCGCCAGACCCTTTGGCGGAACTAGCTAGTTCCGCCATTGGGTCTGGCGGAACTAGACCATTTTCCCAACTTACAATCTGACCCAAAAAGTCCCAAAAAATGGTCTAGTTCCGCCAGACCCTCTGGCGGAACTAGCTATTTTCTAGCTAGTTCCGCCATATCCTCTCTAGTTCCGCCAGACCCTTTGGCGGAACTAGCTAGTTCCGCGGTCTGGCGGAACTAGACCATTTTCCCAACTTACAATCTGACCCAAAAAGTCCCAAAAAATGGTCTAGTTCCGCCAAACCCTCTGGCGGAACTAGCTATTTTCTAGCTAGTTCCGCCAGACCCTTTGGCGGAACTAGACCATTTTTTGGAAAAATGGTCTAGTTCCGCCAGACCCTCTGGCGGAACTAGCTATTTTCTAGCTAGTTCCGCCATATCTTTTGGCGGAACTAGCTAGTTCCGCCAGTGGGTCTGGCGGAACTAGACCATTTTCCCAACTTACAATCTGACCCAAAAAGTCCCAAAAAAAGGTCTAGTTCCGCCAGACCCTCTGGCGGAACTAGCTATTTTCTAGCTAGTTCCGCCATATCCTCTGGCGGAACTACCTAGTTCCGCCAGTGGGTCTGGCGGAACTAGACCATTTTCCCAACTTACAATCTGACCCAAAAAGTCACAAAAAATGGTCTAGTTCCGCTAGAAATAAGTAGTTCCGCCAGAGGGTCTGGCGGAACCTGTATCAGCGTGTCTTCCGGACAGGTCTGACCCCAAAAAATTGAGAAATAGCCTAGTTCCGCCAGACCCTATGGCGGAACTTGTTCAATCATTGGAGCTTGTTATAAAAGGAAAAGCTTTCTCTCTCTCCCCCAATTTGACCTAAAATCCGCCCCCAAAAAATAAAACTACTATTCAGGCGATTTTGAAGTGTATTTGAGGTGATTTTGACCCAAATAAATAGAGAAATTAGAAGAAAAGAAAGACGGAAATTAGGTATTGTATTATAGATTGTTTTTTCATTAAATAATTAATTGATTTTATTATATATTTGTTGTTAATTTGTTGAAATATTATTGCAATTAGTAAGAAGGAAATGGCACAAAACTCTCAAATTCTTGTATATTATGATGGTCTTATTGTAAATCTACCAAACGGATGCAATTACGACCCGGAGGAACCGGCTTATATTCCAGAAAGTACAACCACAAATAGGGATTATGACCAACTGTGTAACGAAATTTATGAGAATCTCGGTTGGTCGTATAATGATATTCTTTTAATCCGAGGTCGGCTTCCTTCCCTTAAAAAAGGCATTTGGCATTATAGGTTAGTGAAAATTATGAATAATACACAATTGATTAATTTTGCGGAGCGCGTCATAAGGGTTGGGATGGAGGAATTAGAAATATATGTTGATCGCGTCCAAAATAAAGAATATCAGATAGGAACTAGTAGTAGATCAAATGTAATTCCAAATGCAGATGAAAATGAGATATTAGAACCCGTTGAAAATGAAATAAATATTGAAAATGCGAATGAGGACCCGTTTGCGACCTTTGATATGGCACGTGTGAGCAATAATGTACTTCCCGAAATAGATGATGATGAAAATGAATTAGATGAGGAACCCGAAATGGAGTCAGAGGACGAGGAAGAAATTTATGGAGATGGCGATGAAGAAATGGAGAGAGTGAACCATCAGACTGGATTTATATATACGGAAGAGGGTGAGATGGTTAGTGTAGGTACTTTCGGTGATGCGCCGGCTGCTGAATTCGAAGATAGTTCAATGTGGGAATATGCGAGAAATAATGTCTTATCTGGCATGAATGTACCAGGGGCATGAGCGAATAACAGTCCCCATTCGGATCTGTAAATAAAATGTCGGAAAAAAATCCGATCATGTAAGCTCTACAATATTGCTGGACTCGTAATATGGGGGCATCACACTCCAAATCGGCAAAATTCTCCATGAACCATTTTTTTTTTACCAACACGTTGCTTTTCTTATTTCCTGCTCCTCTGAACATCTCTTGGGGGGGTGTTTTTCCGAGTAGTTCCCCGGCTTTATTTGCCCAATTAATACCGCTGTTCTTCACACAAAGGGGCTTGCCATCCACCCGCAACCCCAACAGGCATGAAACATCCTCTAACGTTATGGTCATTTCTCCGTGCGGCATGTGGAACGTATGTGTCTCTTTTCTCCACCGTTCCTGCAGAGCGGTTATCAGTATGCCATCGATTGGTAAATAACCGATTCTCTGCATTTGTAACAAACACGCACTCGCAAAATATGGCTCGAACTGAACATTCCATGGCACCTGCGGAAACGAAACATATAAGTAAATTATTTTTACATAATTAAATAAATAGATATATAGAAATAATTTTATATACAATACATTAATATGATGTTGCCTGTATCGGAAACCCCCTTTCGCTTTAGCCTTGGTGTTGTCCGGTTGGCTGAAACATACGGTTCTGTGATCATCCTGGAATTCGTTCAGCGGACGATATACCGGACCTTCTGGCTCAACTATAGGAGCCTTCCCCCGATCCGCACGACTCGATCCGTCCTGACTAGATCCGCCCCTAGATGACATCCCTATATAAATTTTATTTTTTAAATATAAATAATAATTAAACAATTACTATAAATAAATTACTTCAATATATTTTTACATAAGTAAATAAACATACTATTTAACACAAAAATAAACAATTTGTTTCATTCTATTTTTTTTTAATACAAAAAATTGTATATATTAAAAAAATCATACACAATTACTATAAATAAATATATTACTAAACAAATATATATTATATTTTTTTCTTAAAATAACTACATATTGAAAATTAATTATTAAATTCTTTCATACCGAATAAAATTGATAAAAATATCCCTATATAAATAATAACTAAACAATATATTTTTACATAACTAAATAAACATACTATTTAACACAAAAATAAACAAATTGCTTCATTCTATTTTTTTTAATACAAAAAATTGTATATATTAAAAAAAATCATACACAATTACTATAAATAAATATATTACTAAATAAATATATATTATATTTTTCTTTACAATAACTAAGTAATAAAAAATAATTACAAACTTTTTTCATACCGAATAAATTTGACGAAAAATTTACTTTCTTCTTCTTCTTCTTCTTCTTCTTCTTCTCCTCCTCCTCCTCCTCCTTCTTCTTCTTGTTCTTATTTTTCTCTAAAGATATCAACAAAAATTCAAACAAATTTCAATACTATCAACCTATTTAAACCAATTTCAAACTAATCTCACTAAATCCATACCTATTTCGCACTAATTTCACTCAATCAAAACTTATTTCAATTCAACCAAATCAACAAAAATAACTAATCAAAACTCAAAATCAAACAAAATAACTTACATATTTCTTCTTCTTTCTAACTTCTCCTCCTCTTCCTTTAATTTCTCCCCTCTTTCTCCTTTAATTCCTCCAAAATCGCCAGCCCCCAAATTTTTCTCTCTTTTTTTCGAACGGACGGGTAGGGTTAAAATGAGGGTCGGACGGGTTTAAATTGGGGTTTAAAAAAACGCAGTGGGAAGTTCCGCCAGACCCTCTGGCGGAACTAGCTATTTCTAGCTAGTTCCGCCAGAGGGTCTGGCGGAACTAGCTAGAAAATAGCTAGTTCCGCCAGAGGGTCTGGCGGAACTAGACCATTTTTTGGGACTTTTTGGGTCAGATTGTAAGTTGGGAAAATGTGTAGTTCCGCCAGACCCACTGGCGGAACCTATATTTTCGTCATTTTTGGCCCAATTTCACCGTCTAAATTGGGCCAAAACTAAATTTTACCTAGTTCCGCCAGACCCGGTGGCGGAACTAGACTTTTTCATTAATTAAGGCTGTTTAAGGGTGCCAAATGGCCGAGATTAGCAAAAAAAAAAAAATTCCTTAGTTCCGCCAGACCCTCTGGCGGAACTACTTCAGTTCCGCCAGAAGGTCTGGCGGAAGTGCTACCTACCCAAATGTTTTGAAAATCATGCTATCTGATTAAATATTCTTCAAAATAGTGCTACTGTTCAAAAAAATTCGAGTATTGAGTCAGCATGTTCTTGGACATGACGAAAGATGAAAAAATTCTAGGTTTGAGAAAGGCAAAGTTACCAAACAAGAGCAATTGAGCAAGCCGACATAACAGTGAGATTTGCACGCGAGCAGTAGTGGGGTAGCGAGGCCGGTACGAGATCGAGCTGCTTTGCACGTCGCGAGGTTGGGCTGGTTTTCTTCAACGAACGAGGAGAATTATGCTACATGGGCTGTGTTTTATTTGTTAAATTTTAAATGGCTCCTGAAAAAATTTAGTTTAACCATGACCCACTGAGCCGAAGTCCAGACCAGTCTTGACAAGACGAACTTCATAATAATATATTTACGCCCAATTGCAAGGAATCTGTACAGAAATCAATCTAGCTTATTTCCTTCATCCTAAAAATTACCTAATTACTAAGGGCTTGTTTGGATGTGCAAAATATTTGCAGGATTGGATAGGGAATTTCTAGGGATGAGGATTGCACAATTCCTTTTCCTAGAAATATAGAAATTTTAGGATTGAAAAAATATTGTTGTTTGGATGTAAATTAGGAAAATAATAGGAATTGAATATTCTTTATTATCTTGTACACCAATGGATGTGATTAAATCTCTGCACATGAAGTTGTGAATTCTTACTTATCTTACCTATTTAGAAATGTTATTTATAAAATTAATATATTATATAACTTGAGATTAAGAAATTATCTATTTACATACAACTTGCATATAACATGCATTAATTTATAAATTACCTGTGTTGAACCATATACCTCATCTACTTATTATTACCAGATTAACGTATTATATAACTTGCACAATATGCAAACTTTACACAATATACAAATTACTTTATCAGTAAAGAAGCAAAAGTATACTAGTAAATATATCTTCGAAACTAAACAATATACAAACTAACAAAGCAAAAAAATATATTGTCTCTTCTCGAAAAAGTAAAAGGATAACAGAACTAAAAAGAACAAAAACAAATGCATCTTCACCCTCTGTTATCTTTTCGTCTTTTTCTTTTCACATGCCCAAATTTATTTATTAGTTCTAATCAAGTCACAATTAAGCCAAGATCTAACAACCCAACACAATTAAGATCTAAAATTATTTTAATTTGTGCTGAAAATGAATTAACAAGAGATAGAAATCAAAATTTTCATTTATCCCTAATATTATCTTTCAAAATTATCTTGCTTTTCTCAAAGTTCTTTTACCCTAAAATTATAGCAAAATTGAGATCTTTTTACAAAAAAAAATATAAACAAGTGAGAAAGACAAAAAGAGAGAGGAGATTTCCGTTAATGGAGAAAAAACGTTTTTAATTAATGAAGAAAAAAACTTTGAGTACAGAGAGCAAGAGAAGGTCAACGGTTGTGGAAGGAAAAGCAGAGAGAGAAGGTGCGGAAAGGGCCTGCTAACAAAAAAAAAATCCGAAGAGTGATGGGAGCGAAGAAAAGAAGATGAAAAATCAAAGAAGAAATCAATAGGGGGGGAGAGAGAGAGAGCAGTGAAAAAGAAGAGAAGGAGCAGGTGAAAACGAAGAGAGAGAGAGACAGAAAAGGCACGCCAACTTTTTTTCCTAAAAAAAAACTGACCAATTTCATCCAAGTTTCTATACAAAAAATCCTCAAAATTCCTATCCTTAAATATTCCTTACAATTTCTAAAATGGATCCAAACAAGCCATATTAAATTTTTCGATTTTTCTTCCTATCCTACAAATTCCCTGAGATTTAATTGTGATCCAAACAAGCCCTAATTAACTAATTTCCACACCTCTATTTAAAAAAAAAGAAATGACACTTTCGGAAAACAAAAGAAAAAAAGAAAGGGAAATGTGCAAAAACGACGCACTGTAGTACGACTGTAACACGACGCATTGTAGATATACTGTTATTTTTCATTTTATATATTGTTTTCTCATTTTATATACTGTTTTGGCATTTAATATACTGTTATTTATTCTTTGTGTATTTTTTATTTTTTTACTTTTATATATTATTTTCTCATTTTATATATTATTTTCCCATTTTTATGTTTTCACTTTTTATATATATACTGTTATTAGAAAATAAATTATATATACTGTTATGTATATATTATTATTAGAAAATAAATTATATATACTGTCATTGAATTCCGTCGTGAATAATCGTGCTACAGTGTGTCGTGCCGGGTCCCAAAAAGAAATGCCACTTTTTTTTTTTAACTTTATTATTCCATTTTGATTTTTCCTTGATATTTCTCGCCCCCACTGTCTTTCTTTTCCAATCACAATTCACAACTATTGCGCCGCCCTTCGTTTCTCCTCCTTTTCCCCGCAGAATAAATTCTTGGTTCAGCCAGTCAGAAAAGCTCGATCCCCTTGTCTCCGGTCCGGTCCGGTCCGGTCCGGTCCAACTTCGCCGCATCACTTTCCCTTCCACCCAGATTCTTCTCCATCTTATTATATAAACCCTCTACCCTGCCAATACCGCTTCCTTTTCCCAGCCCTCTAATGGATGAACTGGAGCGAGCGATTATCCTAGCAGACGACCCATCCTCCAGCAAAGATCTCCGATTGCAAGCTCTCGCCTTCTGCGACGGTGTTCTTACTTCCGGCGACCCCTCCGCTGTCGTCCAACGCTGCCTCGATATCCTTCGCCGCTCGTCCCACTCTTCAGTGCTCTTCTGGTGTCTCGGGTCGCTGCACGACTTAATCGCCTCCAGATACTCGTCCTTCCCTCCCTCTTCCCTGCCGTCCCTCCGCGCCTCCCTCCTCTCCTTCTCCAGTCCCCTCTCCGCCCCTTCCGCCCCGCCCTCCTTAAAGAACAAATTTTCTCAATGCTTAACAGCTCTGATCCTGATCGAGTACCCGGCGACCTGGCCGTCGGCTTTTATAGACTTAATCCCCAATCTGCCTTCACCTGTGGGGCCTGCTGCCAGTGACATGTTCGCTAGAGTGCTTGTTGCATTGGATAATGATCTGTTGAGCCAGGAGTATCCAAGATCAGCAGCTGAGCTTTCCGACGCAATGAGGATTAAAGATGCCATGCGCGCCCAATGCGTACCCCAGATTGTACGGCACTGGTTCGATGCAACCACCTTATATCGTGTTTCAGACCCTGCTGTGGCTGCAGCCGCCCTGGATGCTGCTAGTAGGTAACTTTTCTGTTTACGTCCCTGTAAAATCTCTATTTGCAACTATTTTGTTGCTGATCATTGCTCATTGTATGGCATAAACAGGTACATTACATGGATAGACATAAGTCTAGTAGCAAATGAAGCAGTTCTCTCTCTCCTATTCGACCTGACAATGTCTCCAGTCACGCCAAGTGGGCTCCAATCAGCCGCAGCTGGATGCCTCCAGTCCATCATATCCAAACGCATGGACTGGAGGCCCAAACTGTCTCTCCTCCGTTCCCTCAATTTCGCCCGCATACTCTCTCTGGAAGCACAACTCCTCACAAAGCTCTCCCCTTTAATCACAAGCTATGCGTCAGAAACCCTAGAATGCTTCAAAAAGCTGGGCCCGCACGATCCAGACGGCATTGCATCCTTAGAATTACTAGAATCCTCCCTCCCCTCAGTCTTCTACATAATGGAGAACTCACAACTGGATGAAACTGACTCCTCAAACATGCTAGATTTTCTATCCTCGTACATCTCAATCCTAAAAACTCCTTCAGAGAAGCAGTTACTCCACCTGGGCCAGATCCTCCAGATCCTGCGGTCCCAGATGATGTACGATCCGTCCTTCCGCACGGATCTCGATGCGCTGGGTAAAGTCGGCAAGGAAATAGAAGATGAGATGGCCGATCAGAGAAAAGATCTCTTCGCGATCTTCCGTTGCGTTTGCCGTGTGGCCCCTGAAGCGAGTCAGATGTTCATAAGAAATCTGCTCATCTGCTCCCTCTCTTCTGACGTGGAGGATGCTGAGGTGGCGCTCGCGCTTTTTCTCAAGTACGGGGAGACGGTTGGGGAAGAAGGGATTAAGAGCGGAAACGGAGTTTTGAAGGAATTAATACCAATGGTTTTAATGGCGAGGTTTAAGAGTCATAAGCATAGGTTGGTTGGGATGGTGTATTTGGAGACGGTTATGAGGTTTATTAAGTTTGTGCAGGAGAATGCGGAGTATATTCCGTGTTTATTAGGGGCATTTTTGGATGATAGGGGGATCCATCATGAGAATGTTTTTGTCAGTAGGAGAGCCAGTTATCTTTTCATGAGAGCTGTCAAACTGCTTAAACTCAAGCTTGTGCCTTATTTGGACACTATTTTGCAAGTAACTTTTTTGTTTAGTTATTAGTTATTAGTTATTTTTTGGATAGTTTTTTGCGAATTTTTTTGTTATTTACTAATTTTTGTTTTGTGGAGATTGATTTCTTTTTCATTTTCTTTAATTTCTTTTGATTTTTTCTGTAGAGTTTGCAAGATATAGTGGGGTTATTTACATGTTTAGATTGGGCAAATAAAGATGTGAAGTTGTCTGGTTCTGAAGATGGAAGTCAAACTTTTGAGGTACATTGTTACATTAAAGCGTCTACATTATTTTTTAAAATATTAATATTGCTTCTATTCTTTAATTTTTTTTTCTGAAATTAAGGCAATTGGATTATTGATTGGTATGGAAGATGTACCGCAAGAAAAGCAATCAAACTATATGGCTGCCTTACTAAACCCTCTCTGCCAGCAGGTGATTTTTTTAAACATTTAAATTTTGTTTAAAAAAATTTGACTTCTTTAAACAAAATGAACTTGTTTTAATATTTGATTTTTGTTTTAGTAGATTGAGTCGGTTATTTCGGACGCCAAACTACAAAGAATCAACGAGTCTTCTACTAAAATATTGATCCTTCAACAAATTATTGTGGCTCTTATTGCTCTCAGCAAGGTTTGAATTTAAAATTCATTACATTATAATCTGTGTGTGTTAACTTTTAAATATATTAATTTGGTCTATTTATCAGGGGTTTAATGAGCGTTTAGTAATGGTAAGCCGACCAGCTATTGGAGTGATGTTTAAACAGGTAATATCTTCTTATTATTTGAATATTTTTCAGATTGAAATATTTTCTTTTCACTAGGGTGTTTATATTGTACAATTTACAAGGGCTTCTCTGATAATAATGTCTTTATTTTCCTTTAATTACAATTCAGACCTTGGATCTAGTATTGCGAGTTCTGGCCATATTTCCAAATGTTAAAACACTCAGATCTAAGGTAACGAACAATTCTTCCCTGTACATATTTTTATTTTTTAACCCTCCAAAAGTATTATAATTAAAATTTATAGTCATTAAATGTATGAATGTAGATAACTTCCTTTCTACATAGGATGATTGATATCTTAGGCACTTCTATTTTCCCTTGCCTCTCTATTGCCTTCAAACAGTTACTTGTAGACAATGAGGTGCCCATTTAAGTTTGTTTTTCTTTTTTAATTTTTTTGGGAATATTATGCGCAATGATTTTGGATATTTTTGTAGGCAAAGGAAATGGTGGATTTTCTATTGTTAATAAACCAAACAATATGCAAATTCAACACATCAATTGCTAATATGTTAGAGGAAATATTCCCTAACATAGCAAATAGAGCCTTGTTGATTCTCTCTCAAGACGCTTTTCAGTCAGGTCCCATGACCGAGGTAATAATTAATTATTCAATTAGGGTTTCAAAATTCAATAATGATTATAATTTGTTCAATTAGTGTTTCAAAATTCAATAATTTGTTATTTTTTGTGATATTTGTTTTGAAGGAATTGCGTGAATTGCAAGAGCTGCAAAGAACGTTGTATACATTCTTACATGTGATGGCCGCACATGATCTCTCTTTTATATTCTTAGCACCAAATTGTATACAATATTTGGATAATATCATGCAACTCATTCTTTTTACCTCCTCCAGTCACAAAGATCTTCTCCTGCGAAAGGTATTTCATAATGTCGATTTTTGTAATTTTAATTTTTCCAATATTAATAATATATATTTTTAAATTTTTCTTTGTTTCAGGCATGTGTGCAGATAATTGTGAAACTTGTCAAAGACTGGTGCTGTAATTCTAATGGAGAAGATAAGGTAACATTATCCATTTATTATTTATTAATTACATTTTTATTTTTATAAGCTATTATTTTCGTATTATATTAAAGTGGAATTTAACCAATATTATAATTTTTTGATATTAGCTGCCTGGTTTCCGGAATTTCATTATAGAGAAATTTGCGACCAATTGCTGCTTATACAGTGTCCTGGATAAATCATTTGATTTTCGTGATGCAAATACAGTAAATGTTCTATTTTATTCCCTCATTGCATCTTTTATACAATGTGAGAACGAACGTGACACCATCAATAAATTTGAGCCGTCCAATCAGGCCATATTGCATGTCCATGATCGATAGAGCTGAAAAGTTTGAATTCAAACCCTCCGATCAAATATATAAGGGGGGAAATGGAGACCTTGAATTCTCCCTGTTCTCTTTCTCTCTCTTCCAATCCATTCTCTCCTCTCTTGGTTCTCTTTGTGCTCCCTTTGCTTGGACTTCTTTACAAAATTATCCCCACAAAGCTATGTTTTCCTTTGATTTAAATTTGCTTTTAAAATCCTGAATCTTTCATGAACTTATTCGAGGAATAAAATGCATTGTTTTGTAATACTAGAAGCTATGTTTTTATTAAGATTTTCTTAGGGTCTTGTATGGAAGTTTGACCCCTACTTTGTATGAGACTAAGAGAATGGCTGAGAGAAGAGACTAGAGAGAACAGCTTACGGAGGTGAGAGAGAGAGAGAGAGAATAGTCAGAATGGGAGATCTCCATTTCCCTCTCTTTTATACTACATTGCTATCCAAAACCTTAAGTCTCTTTTATACTGAAAATTATTCTGAAAATTTTTAAATATTGTATACTAGTTTAAAATTATTAGTTATTTAAAATTGAAAATTAGTCTTTTAAAACTAGAAAGGAATTTCTTCAAATTTAAATTAACCCTTGATACTGCTAATTGAAAATTAACTAATAAAAAAATTTGTATGCATTACTCATGAACATGTTACTTTTCTGAATATTTTAAAAAATCACTTTTTAGCTTCTCCAAAAGACACCCTTTAAAGTGGATTAATTTTTGTAAACTCCTACATGTGTTAGCCTCATCAATTTTTTTTATAAATTGTTTGAAGTTTTATTCAATAAAAATAATAAACAGATCAGTAATAAAATATATTATGACATAATGTTTCATGATATTATATTTGCGATATTTTATGATTTTTTTTTTCAGCTTATGATTCTATTTTACTGTATATTATATTATATAGATATTATTTTGTAGTACAGTATATAACTTAAGTAATATTTAATATAAAATTATATAATAAAATAATGTATCATAAAATATTATCATAAACATCTTAATATAATATTTTGAAATATTTTATCGCAAAATATTATTTATTAATTTTATTGAATAAAAGTCCTATGTTGCACGGACACGGACACGGGTGTCGTGTCCGACACGACACGGACACGGCGACACGGCAGTTATAAAAAAAATAGAGGACACGACACGTTTTTTATATATATTATTATATTATTTTTATGAATAAAATGTATAATTTAATTATTGTATATATTATTTATGTCAATTTTATTATATTTTAAAGGATTATACATAATATTTTTGCCTTACAATTAGAAAGTTATACGTAATATTTTATAATTGATACAATGTATATGACATTTGAAGTTGCACTTTTATACGTGCATACAAGATATTTGACGTTTTACATGTTTGTGTATGGAAACTTAACACTAAATAATTATTAATCCACTTTATAGGGGTTTTTTTTTTGAGAACTTAAAAAGAAGAGGGGGTTTTTATTATTTTTTTTTTTTAGAGAATTCCTGAAATTATAATGGTGAAGTGCTAAAATTTTTAAAATATTATAACATTGCACATTCAAAGCAGAGAGAATGTCTAGAATTATATAGTTTTCCAGCAAGTTATTGTCAAAAATATTACTTGATAATATCTAATTGTACTTTGGTTATGCAGCTTGTTCTTTTTGGAGAAATTGTGATGGCTCAGAAAGTAATTTATGAGAAATTTGGGGATGAATTTCTAATGCATTTTGTAACGAAATCTCTCTCTACTGTTCGTTGCCCTCAAGATTTGGCCGAACAATATTATCAGAAATTGCAGGTTACAAAAAATAATAACTAAATAATAAAATTAATGAAAAGATAAAATAGTAATAACTATTATTAGTTTTTTGTTATTTAATTTTATTTATTTTTCTAATTTGTGATATTGTTTTAACAGGAGAATGATGTCAAGGCATTGAGATCTTTTTATCAATATTTAATTGAGAATTTGAGACAAAAGCAAAATGGGAGTCTTGTTTTCAGATAGCATAATTGTATTTTTATATAGAGGAACTGATATTATATTTTGGGTATTCAATTTTCATTCATATGAAACCCTTAGATCCAATTGGTGAGGTAGAGGTATTACAAATATGTATCTGATGAAAGTTAATTATTAAATATATGTACAAAACTGAAAGAATTTTGAATGGTTTTTTTGTAATTTTTTCCCTTGCAGGACAAGTTCTCTGTTGTATATATTGTGATGGTGACATAAAAAGGTACATTTATAGAAATTAATATAATTAATATTTTATACTAATTAAAATCCTAACCCATACTAAACACAAAAATCGAACTTAAAATAACAGAAGATAATAATGTTGTAAATGTTTTTTGTACTAGTCTGTTTTGAGTCACATGGTTGATACTCTTATGATTTGATTGCAGTTATAATGCGGGAAAAATTCTTTGTTCGAAACTTGTAAGCAGCTTCAGTTCTGGTGGTGAGTTTGTTGCCAAAAATGTTGAGATATAATAAGTGGTGTCCATGAGTGAAATTTTGAGGATTATTAATACTTTTATTTATTTATTTCGAGGTTCTTACCCAAAGTTTTGCTTCATGAGTGAAAATTTGTATAACTTTTAGTCTTTTATTTTTTCTATTTATTGGTTTTGAAAAACCTAATTCTGATAAAATTGAAATACTATGTGCTTATGAAAATGCATGAATTATGTTGGGGCTTTAAGAGTTGATGATGGCTAGTATCAGTTTGTTGGGAAAAAAAGATAAAAAATATTTCAAATTCTAGTCAATATTAACTTTTGAAAATTTAGGCTCTTGGTTCGTCCATCCATACGAAAGAAATGGAAATCAACTTGGGTTGAAATTTGAATAGTCAAATTATTTAGAGCAACATTAAATAATATATAATCTTCTCTTTATGTGAAGTGTCCTTTTCATCATGTCTCTTAAGCAATTGCAATGCCTGCTTTGAACACAAGAAAATGACCAAATTACTTGCGCAATGCTGAAATATGCAATTGAAATGTCTATTCTCGAAAGTGAAAGAACTCTTCAATTTTCCATTTTCATTCTTCCTTGCAAATTCAAAAAGGGAAGGAACCCCAAAAATTTTGGAGAGGGAATAAGGTTTAGATTATTATATTAATAACTGAGTTACAAAAAAAATTATGTTAATTACTGAGTTAAAAAAATGAATATGATTTCGGCCCAAAATGACTGTCATATTGTCATGATGTTATAATAAGCCAATTTGCAAATTGTATATAATATGTTATTTTTTGTACCTGTTGTACCTATCTGTTATGTACAAAAAGTATATATGATATGTTGAATTTTACACAGCAGCGGAAGCGATAATAAACTCGAAATATTGTTTTTTATTACAAACAACATTTTTATTACATCTTTTACTCTTTCTCTCTATTATCTTCACTCTCTCTCTAGCTCTAATTTTCTGATATGTTTAAGTATATTATGTTACTCAACATAATTACTCTTTAAGTTCAAATAAGAGTTCAACTATAACAAGGCAATTTATAATTGTAGCAATTCGTATTATAAACTAATCAATTTCCATAACCAAAGTATAAAGACAACGTGGCCTTGACAAAACCCTTCAATTTCAAGTTGACAAAATTTTCAAATCGCTTACGGATTTTACCAAAAAGAGGTGCAGGTGATGCTATATAGATTTGAATTTGACTTATGGAAATACACATTTAGCCAAAAAAGATGCACTTTTACCTTCTATAGTTTCCAATTTCCCTCTTTTAGGGAACATTTAAGAAAGGCCCATTTGATTTTCTCAAGATATCGTTTTCCAAATAAACGAGTTGTTTGTTGTCCCTGAAGGAAAATTGAAAATTACGCCGGGGGTACTGTAGCGACTCATGTAGCGACGAATTGAAATTATATACTGTTTTCTCGCATTTCTAAATATGCTATATACTGTTTTCATTTTTTAAAATATATACTATTTACCGAATGAATTTTTATATACTGTTTGTTTTCAGTTTATATGTTTGTATATACTGCTTTCATTTTTTTTTAATATATATTGTTTTATCAAATGAATTTTTATATACAGTTTGTTTTCAGTTCATATATTTGCATATACTGTTTTCAGTTTTTATATATGTCGATATAGCGTCGCTACAATACCCGTCGCGCAGTATCAACTCTCTTGTTGAAATGACTTTCTAATACAAAAATTATGAAAATATGTTTTTGTCTAAATTTGCATAAATTCCTTGAACGTTAAAAATCAAAAGTATAACTTTTTCTTTTAAACTCTTGGAGGAAAATATTTTGTACATGTCAAATGAAAAAGAAAATCAGGCTATCAAACAGAAAAGAAAAGAAAAGATAATGATTACGCACTCCTAGATTATTTGTCAATTCCTGGAGTTCACAAATGTGCAATATCAAGCAGAAAAAGTTATTTTCGTAATAATTTTGATCATAAGGTTATTTTTAAAATAACTCAATAAAAGATTTCCTCTTTATGCTCTTGGGTCATCCTTTTTGTGTGAACAAATTATGTCGTAAGTTGGTATTTATTTTTTTCTTTGGAAAATGTATGGAAATTGCAAACAAAATGGTCATATGTTAACACATATTAAAATAAACTTATATTTTGGATTACTTTTCTGGGAAAACTTGGTGATGATAAACTTTCACATGTGTCCTTCTCTCTTTTTTATGATTTTTTTTGGAGGAATGCGCAATAAACAATCGCTTATTGTTACTTATATTAATAAGAGTAGCATTACAAGGGATAAAAAAAATAAAAATAAAAGTACAAAAATTAAAAATAAAAGAAGAGACTTTTGTTATCCCTCCATCGGCTAGCCTCTCAAACTTCTAAGCTTGCTATTACATCCGCTTTTCTCGAATTCCGACGGGAAATCCAATGATTCCGCCTTCATCTACTTCGGCCTTCACATGACCGAAGCGACCGTCACGAGAGGGTTGAAATACACTAAATTGGGCTCGCCCAAAATAGATCTAGGATTTTGGTTCCATAATCAAGCATCACCTTAGAAGCGTGATGCCAAATGAAACATAGCCAGTTTACAATAATCCAACGAGGACGGTTCAGGGAACTTTGACTCATTGCTTATTCATCAACTAGCCTTTCAAACTACTCTCCATCGGTTAACCTCTCATACTGCTGCTGTCATTGTATCCTCCGTTTAATGCGCTGCGCTACCATGAGAAAAAGATCTCATGTCGCGTCGTCATATAGGGATTACCAAGAAGAGGGTTCTTGCCACAAAAAGAAGCGACTCCACGTGTCTGTCGTTTCTCGTCAACGACTGACACCGACACCCAATAAAGAGCATATGTCTATGCATCGTCTCATCAATCGAGACAACCATAATGGAGGACAACTTGTCGTAGCTGCTTAGGGGGGCCAGAGAAAGAGAGAGGACAACCAAATCAGTTCTAGCCACGAGCTCTGATGTGCCATCGCGGCTCGGACAACCGGGATGAGAAGAAGGAACTCAATATGGCTTATCATCTCGCCAATGAAGACGACTAGAAAAATGGCCCCCCTTATGCCGTTACCTCTTCAAAGAAGCAACCCAAAAGGATGACGGCTATAGCCAAAATGACGCCGCCAAGAGGAGACACGAGAATTGTCGTCGCGTGAAAGCCAGTTACGAAGTCATGATGGAGTTAGGAAAAGGGGAAAAAGGGGGGGGGGGGGGGGGGGATTGGGGAGGAAGGGGTGAAGAGGGAAGGGGGGTCGTGGGTGGAGGGGAGGGAGGGGTGGATTAGGGGGCGCGCCACTGGCCAAAGGACCTAGGGGGAGGCGCCGGAGAGGCCACCTCCCCCTAGATCAGGAATAGGTCTTGTGACGGGTAGAATTTTTCTTTACCTTCGAAACTTTTTGTAAGTTGATTTTTTATTTTATGATTCTTGATAGGGTGGATGCTAAGGAGTTTTATTCTTTTTCCTGTTTTGTCCATTTTCAAGTAATACTAGATGTTATCCTCGCTGCGTTTCGGAGAAAATATTATATTACAGTTTCTGACTAAATATTATTACACTTTATTTCGGACAAAATATTAAAATAAGATTGTATGTGATGGGGTTGACTTTGAAGAGATGATATTCACTTTTTTGTTTTGTAGGCAACTCATAATATTTTTCATTTTATGCACACATAATTTTTTATTTGTGTTTCTACAGGGACATAAAAATATATCTAAGTTATTTAAAGCATATTTCAAAAAATAACATATTCTAGTTTTAGGGTTATAAGATTTTTAGATTTTACATGGAGATCATATGAAATTGCTCTTTTTAATGGAAAACAGAGCTAAAATAATATAACAAATATACTTGCCAATATTAAGTGTACTTTGTAAGTCATAGATTTTGTAGGAGTAGGGTGCCATTTTAAAATTTGTAGACTATACATTATATTTGTGTAATATTTTGATTTCTGGTAGGGGTAACATAAGAAAAGAGCTTGGCCATGTGGCATTATCGGATGAAATTGGTTCAGGTGAAATTCTCTTCTCTTTGAAAGGTAGTGCACATGGACCAATACTATTTAAATATATGGTTGTTTTGATAGTCTTATCCGGTTAGAGAAGAGAGTGTTAGTCCCACCAGCTTAATTTAATAACATATCCGCTCTTTATATACCTCTCCAATTTTAGATCGTCGCCAATAAACCTAGTTTCAATGGAAGACAATTCTGTGTTCATAAAATATCTATTTTGTTCTTGTCTATAGAACAACCAAAGGAAAAAAGAACTTTATTTAGGTAATAAATAAAAAAGAACAATTTATAATTTTCCTAAATAAAATGGTTATTGGTAATTGCTTTGGCGGAAATTACTTTTTGACCAGTTTGATGAAAAAGAATTCAATGATAATGTGAGACTAGTATAGCCAAAACTTCTCTAAAAACATGATTAGGCAACACCTTACTTCTTTCAAGAAATTGTGGATCTGAAACTCGGCAAAGTTAGTCCGTCCTTTGAAAATAGAAAGGAACATATGAGTTCAGCTTATAAAAATTCAAAAAAAATATGTGAAATTTAGTACCATACAAGATTATCTCGATATGATAAATATGATAACTTGATTCTCATGATTTTAGCTGAAACTCGACAAAGTTAGTCCGTCCTTTGAAAATAGGAAGGAATATATGAGCTCAGCTTATAAAAATTCAAAACAAATATGTGAAATTTAGTATCATACAAGATTATCTCGATATGATAAATATGATAACTTGATTCTCATGATTTTAGCTCTCATAATTATATTATACTAGTAGTATAAAAAATAATCTTTCTTGCCACTTGTCACTTCCAGAAACATGATAATATCAGCCGTTCAATTCAATTCGTAGTAAGTGGCCAGTTGGCACGTGTAAATGACCATGTAGACCAACACACAGTAAGCTGCCCAGGCCCATTGCTACGGCCAATTACCTCATCTATTTTTATGTTTTTTTGGAAGACATTCTTTTAAAACAAAAAATATTGTTATGATTATGAAATAAGAATGTTAATCCTTCCGCAAAGACACTCTAAAAATATAATTGCCATCATAATCTAATATTATCATGAAGCAAAAAAGATAAAATTTACTATTGACTGATTTTTTTTTTATATATATTAGAAATAGAAGAGTAAAGCATAATCTTATTAGAAATAGAAGAGTAAAGCATAATCTATGCCAAAACAAGGGAAACATGGGTTTCCACAAACCAACAAATTTGAAGTGGTGCTAAAGCTTTCCTTTTTTCATCTTAGTAATGTCAAACACAAAAAAGGAATTTAGCTATGAACTTATGGTTTTTTTTTTCTTTTAATGCTTTTGTAAGTAAATTCATTTGAGGGCAATGGTATTCATTATTATCCAAAACTCTCTTACTCCAATTACCTTTTAAGATATATAATAACATTCTAAAATCACAATTTCAACTTTTTCTTGCCTTTATATTTTGACCTAAATCATAGACATAAAACTATTATATATTACTAGGATAGATATGACATTTAACTGTTATTTTTCTGCGGATTATCTAATATTATAATAATTCAGGTCGAAATATAACATAAGTAAATTTTATATATATTGTGATTTTAGTCGTTTTTGTACATATACTGGAAATTTTATGGCATAAGTTTTTGCTGGTTCCAATAAAAAAAGGAAAAAGAACCCTCAACTTTTGCTAGTGAAATTATATAAATATACCCCCAATACACTTCAATTTTATGTTTATTTTCCGTATTTAATAATTTTTTCATATCGATACGACTGCCCTAAAACCAATTGGATTGCATGTGAATATCACGGAGCAGATTTCTTATGTTTAAGGTTTAAAAATTTTCCAAACCTGCCTAATTTTTTTTTATCTTATTTAAAGATAAACCATAAAGGATGAAAGTTTTCTTGTACTGTAAGAAGTCAATATTAGAAATTAATAGCGTGCAATATTTTTACTGGTCGCCGGTCGGTATCTAAATATTAGGGGGGGGTGTCAACGAAAGAAAATAAATAAGGAAAATTATAACTTGTCCTCTCATTTCTCCACAAAACGCCATATACATCAACCGAACTAAGGATTCTTGAAAGTGGTACACATCCATTACCTTTTGAAGTTTGAAATCTAGGTCTAGTAGTGAAAAAACAAACTCATTATGATAGGAGAATACAGTTATCATAGTCGATATAATATGCTTATCTATATAGAAATCATTCCTCCCGTTGAAACTGCGCGAGGCTTTCCCTATCTTATGATTTGACATTGTTGTCCTTTCCTTTTTCCTATTTGTTCTCATTTGTTAGGGTAATGAAGATAATATTGATGTATAGTAAGAGAACTCATGAGAAAAATAACTAGATAAAAAGAGAGAAATTGTATAATCAATTGAGAGACTACATTCTATACTATTACAATAGTTTTATGCCTCTTTATATAGTAGAGAGTCATGACTAATTACCAAAATAAATTGCTTAAATTAAAGATACAAACCTAATATACAATGCAAGGATGGAAACAATCCACCTCCTTGCATTGCCTAAATATTTCCTAGATATTTATTTCCATAGCCTAAACATTTACTAAACAACAATACCAAAATGAAAATAGATTATTGAGAGATTTAGAGTCATACATAATAATCTCCACCTTGATTCAAAATCTCACCCTTGATACACAGTCGTAATAACGACATATCCAACTCGATCTCCTCCCCAATAGCAGCTATCCACTTTGTCGTATCACCTGAGGTTACCGCCTCCTTGCAAATCGAGAACTCACCAAACACAGATTCATTGGCCATTGCCAAACAACACACAAAATCGAAGTATCCATACCTCATAGGAGATCCAACCTGATCTCTTACCAAAATACCTTCCTGGCTGTCCTTAACCGATTCACCATCACCAAAATAAGAGCTAACACATTGCTCCAAGTTACGTCGAGTAAACTTCTCCTCATTGATCGGGAACTGCAAACTCCACCTCCTTCCTGACCGTCTCAATCTCCTTTATAGACGGATCAGTCACTTGCTCTATTGCCTGGAACATAACTGACTCAAAAGTCGTGTCTCTCAAAACAAGTAGTTCCCGGACACCACAAATGATATGCCTTCACACCTGCAGCATATCCAAGATGAATACATTTCTTCTCCCCACACTCGAGTTTCTATTTAACGACTTGTGCATAAACGGGATATTCAAACCTGCAATGTCGAGTAATTCACATATTTACCCGACCAAACATTTGTTGGTTGTCTTGCACCAAATTGCTGTATTCGGAGAACGGTTGACCAACCACCAAGCAGTATTAGTGGCTTCTACCCAGAACTTCTCGCCTGAGCCCTCCAAAAAAAAAAAAAATACACACCAAGCCTTCTCGAGTAGTTTCCGATCAGTCACGCCATTATGTTGTCGAGAGCGAACAACCATGCAATGCTGATTAATCCTTATAAAAATGATCACAAATTTGTCCCCACAAATCCAAATAGATAACATCCAAAATTCCTTTCATGCGATGAACGGCTGTAATAAAGCTGAGTCTCCTCCGTTTGCCACAAATGGAATCTTCACAAAACTCACACTTTCTGGTATTATGGCCATACAGTAGATCCCTCGTGCTCAAAACTGTCACCCCGCATCCAATCGTAAACCCTGACCTTCTAACTGAGACAGAAAAGGCGTCCACGAACGAGTCTAAAACTGCGCCAACTTCCCGAAATAACTTTTCGGTACTCTGGACTTCCAGAATATATAATGCACCAATCATTCTAACCATCATCAATGTGAGAGCCTATCTAGATACCTTGAGGACTCCACCTTCACATTGGAACTTGTAACCGATATCTCCGAGAATGCCTAATGAGATCAAATGGACAACCCGGTCCTGCATCTTGATCAAATGGACAATCTCGTCCTGCGTCTTGATCAAATGGACAACCCCGTCCTGCATCTTGATCTCAAGCGTGCCAACACCGGCAACGCAACATAGATTATCGTCTCCCAAAAGAACATCTCCACTAGACGCCTCATATGTGGTGAACCACTCTCGATTCGGGATCATCTGATTTGAATTACCCGAACCCACCCAATTCTTCTCAAATCTCTCCTTCTCATTCGCCACAAAAAGTACCTCAACCTTACCGGATTTAGCCTCACAAGCTTCTTCCGATAGAACACCGTTATCCGCCTCCTGCTTCTCTTTGAGCTTGTAACAGTAGGCCTTAATGTGTCACATCTTCTTGCAATAATTGTTCATCAGGTTTTTGTACTTGAATTGCGAATAAGTCTTCTCTAAACTTTAATTTCTCTTCTTATGTCTCCACCCCTCCATAAACAACTTAACTTCTTGATTACTACTCTCGGCCATGGACAAGTTATGCTAGACTTGACTAATAAGTTACTCTTAACATCATTAATGGTAAGTGATTCTCTGGTATGAAGCATATGCAGCGTGCACAAGAACACCACGATTTTATCCTCTTCTTCCATCTTATTATCGATTGTCTCCACATTATTAAAGAAACTGATATATTCCAAAACATGGACGTTAACGAACATACCTCCTACCATCTTCAAAAAGTGGAATCGTTGCTTCAAACATAACCGGTTGATAACCGATTTCTGCATATAGATGTCTTCTAACTTCTTCCACACACCGAAGGTTGTAGTTTCTTTAAGAGTCAATTTGCTCGAATATAACCGAATTATCAAGAGGGTTCTATCTTCCATCATCTCCCTAACTTCGCCCTTCATCTTCTTCGGTCGCCTAAAAATGACGACTTTCACACGTTGATTCGATAATGTGGCCTTCACCCGCACTTGCCATAGTGCGAAACTCGTTGTGCCATCATATTTCTCAATATCGAATTTCGTCGACATAACCGCACTTGAATTCATGATAATACAAGGCGGTATTCTTGACTTGCGGAAGTACAAAGATTATTGTAACATAGCTCTGGTACCAATTTGTTAGGGTAATGAGGAGAATATTGATGTATAGTAAGAGAACTCATGAGAGAAATAAGTAGAGAAGAAGAGAGAAATCGTATAATCAATTGAGAGACTGCATTGTAAGAATTGGAATACTATTACAATAGCTTTATGCCTCTTTATATAGTAGAGAGTCATGACTAATTACCAAAGTAAGTTGCTTAAATTAAAGATACAATTACCTAAAATACAATGCAAGGATGGAAACAATCCACCTCCTTCTATTGCCTAAATATTCCCTAGATATTTATTTCCATAGCCTAAACATTTATTAAACAACAATACCAAAATGGAAATAGATTATTGAGAGATTTAGAGTCATACATAACAGTTCTGAAGAAAAAAAAAAATATCTTCGCATAATTAGTTTTATTTCTAACTTTTTATGTTTCAGATGACAAAAAAGAAGAAATTAAGATTTCTGAAACTAGAAAATATTGTTTTTCTTGTCTATTTTTGATTATCAAACCTATTAATAGATAAACCGTATACCACATAAAAATGATATGATAACAATAAAGTGAATATTTGACTAAAAACTTTATATTGCACTAACAAAGATAATTTTGACACTGAAAATGATATAATGCCTGAAGTTTATATTCACACTAAGAATAGTAGATGCCATTGAAAATGATATATCGATACCGAAGATTGGATAGTGACAATGAAATTATATACTGACACTGAAAATAAATTGTTGATACTCAAAATGGTATATCCATACTAAAAATGATATATTAACATATGAAACTTGATATATTAATACTGGAAAATGAAAAACAATAGATTGACACTAAAAAAACCATAGATTTACACTGAAAATTATACATAATATTGAAAACAGGATACTAGTGCTAAAAACTAGTATAATTTAACTAAAAATAATGACACTGAAAATGTTATATTGATATTAAATGTGAATGATATATTGATACTGGAAACTCAATATATTGGCATAAAAATGATATATTAACATTGAAAAAGATATATTGATATTGAAAACATTGCATTAAAACTGAAAATAATATATTAACATTGAAAATGATATATTGGTAGTAAAACCGGTATATAGATGATGAAAATAATATATTGATACTGAAAATAATATATTGATGATGTAAAATATTTAATGGCACTAAAAACTTGATATATTAGTATTGCAAACGGTATATTGGGACTGAAAATTTTATATTTATATTAAAAGTGGTATATTGACGCTAAAATATGTATATCGACATAAATCAATACATTGACACTGAAGATAGTATATTGATATTAAAAATGGTATATTAAAACCTACCTAGAACTCATTATAATAGCATTTAAACAAAATACTGACACGAAAATAAATTATATTTAACGTGAAAAATAATATATTTAAAGTTGCATATTGACACCAAAACTTTATTTGAAAACTCAAAACAGTATAATGAAATCAAAATATATTGACACATGAACTTTGTTAGAGATTTAAACAATACATTATCCTTGGTTGTGCTGGTACATATTATATGCGCATTTGATGAAATAATAGGCAGTAAAAGTTTGTATCAATTAAAAAAAAAGATATTTATTTTGAAAACAGAAAAGAAAACAATTTTTCTTATTTAAGAAAATGAAAAACCCAAAAACAGTAGTGATGCCAGCCGAGGCCTAAGATATCGTCTGGTATTGTTATCGATGTTGTTTCATGTTTCATTGAAGAAAAAAAGAGTTTGTGTAATTGACTCCTTTTCAATTTTCCCATCCAAATAGCTAGCAGAAAAAAAATTATTTTGAAAACAAAAAAAACATGTTTCTTCTTTTTTGTTTTTCATTATTAAACATATAAAATTCATACATATCTCAAACCACATAAAAATAACACTTGAAAAATGTAAATTGACACTTGAAAGATACAATGACAATGAAAAAGGAAAATTAATTGTTCCAAACTTTTTTTTTATTAACATTGAATCACCACTCCTGATAAAATTGTTTACAAAATAATATTTTATTTTAATTGCCCGAGCCATAGGCTATTATAAGGGATATCAATCAATCTATAATAAAATTATGTCTTGAGTTAGGTTCTTACTCCTCTGGTATCTTATTATTGTTTCCACTTTCAATTATCTGACTCATCCGCTATCATTTGGTATCAGAGCTTTTGTTCAATGGTCGTCACCCGTCAAGGAACATATCATCACACCTCCACCGTCACCCAACCGCATCAATAAGCCGATGCGAAGGATCGCATAATTGAAGAGATGTAAAAGCAGATGCAACAACTCCATGAACGTCTTAGAAGCATCACTGACCGACAATGCAAATGCCGACCGAGACACTCTACGCCTAGAAGTACCACTGACCGAATCTGCGATCGCCGATCGAGGCACTGATTTTCGAGCAGTTCAAACCACAATATCAACCCTCTCCATGATTGACAATCTGCCATATACAACGATGAGTTTTATCCTTGAGAGAGAACTACATAAATCTATTAATGTGAAACCGACGTTTACGCCTTTGAAGGACGCAAGCAACCTGATGAATTTGTTGATTAGCGACGAAGAGAAAGTCAAGGGTGTTGCTGTCCGACGCGCAAGAGAAGGCAAGTCGAAAATTTGTTCAAGGGAGAAGATAAAAAGAGAACTTCGTAAGAAATTTCTACTCGATGGATAATTTGTAGGGGGCATTTAATGAACTCAAAGATGTGAGAATGTGACTGCACCGTTGGCAATTTTATGGAGTTTGATTTTGTAATGATGAAGTGTGAGGTATCCAAACCCGATGAACAAATGATTATGTGATATCTTCTAGGGTTCCGTAAAGACATTAGAGATATAGTGCACCTATAATCGCCTTACTCATACAATGATGTATTGAAAATCGCAATACGAATTGAGAAGTAGTCGAAGGAACACAAAGCGATCCACAGTGAAGTCTCATATATTTTAGACGAAGAGTTCGGCTCTCACACAAACCAACAACAAAGAAACCACAAGAGATCTTGTTGCAAAAAACTCAGAAGAGTCTGTTGGAAATCTAATTGTCACTCGATCTAGAGGAAATTCAACATAATGTTATAAGTGCAAGGGTTACATATACATCACCATAGATTGTCAAAAACCAGTAGCAGTGATGATGACTTTTGACGTCTCAGCAATTTATGATAATTATTCAGAAGATTATGATGAAGTGACATACGAAGATTTCGAAGAGATGTTGGTGACCCGGGCTTTGACTTCCGATCGGACCCCTAGTGAAAAATAGGTCCGCCGTAATATCTTTCACGCAAGATGTGTGTCTCGCAGCACTGTATGCCAAGCTATTATTGATGGTGGTAGTTGTAAGAATATTTTTTCAACAGCGGCGGTCGACAAATTATCTTTAAAAATCGAGAAACACCTTGAACATTACAAATTATCATGGCTTCAAAAAGGTAACTTCATTCGATGGACAAAAGATGTTTAGCAGATTTTTCTATTGGATATAAATATCGAGATGAAGTTTTCACGTGGTACCTATGGATGCATTCACTTTCTCCTTGGAAAAACTTCGCATTACGGCCATAATGTAATTCATGATGGTTTTATGAATACTTATTCTTTTGAGAAATATGTGATTAAGTTGTCATTATATAGGGAGGCTTGAATTATTGTAAAAAAAATATTTTCCTAAAGTGAGTCTTACCATAACATTTATTTCTAAAACAAAACATTAAATATGGAAATATAAAAATCAATAATAATAAATAAACCTTCATCCTTTCTTATACCATTTCCTAATTTGGAGGCTAAATAAAGAAGGTCGATGCACTGTTAGTCCATATATTTTTGATTTAGACTTTTTAATTCTTGTTCTTCATAAATTGTGCATGTTTAGTCACTTATTTAATGATAGTAGCTAACATCGTTAATTGTTTTTAATACATAACTATTCCCTTCCAATTTTTAGCAAATTTTTTTGTTTTTATAAAGAAAAATAATTCTACATAAATAATAATAAATGTTAATATATGTTTCGTTATCATTAAATTTGCATAAATTACTTTTTTTAATATCATTTAAAGAGATAAAATGGTCATAACATAAAAAAGTTAACGGTAAAGCCTAAATCAATAGTACGTGGACTACACTGCAAACTAATTAAAGAACATGGACTAACAATGCATTTTATTCCTACATATACATATACATATACATGTACAGTTTCATGGTTTAAATAATGAAGAATTTAAGATGTCATATGGTCCAAATGTCACTTTTGTTAATTTCCTTTTAATCATTTAATGCAAAATTAAAATATACGAGAAGATAATATATCATTTTCTTCCATAAGCTTTAATCTTTTATTCATTGATGTGTCATCTTCTGTTCCACATCAGCAAACTACTAGAAGGAGGCCGGGCTTGTCTCCTCTCCTCCATTTGTACAATAATTGAACTATCAAATATGTTTACTGATTCTTAAATTATACTGTACAGTAATCATATCACTGTACCACCACAAATATTTTCCCATTAAAGGAATGATTTATTTGTAGTTACTAATTAAGATTATAAGTTATTTCATCGATTTATCTAATCATATTGATATTAGAAAAAATAATAATCGTAATTTGTATTGTATGTAATGTTAATTATTTCTTTGTTAATATTCATTGGTTTTACTAATTGAACATTGATGAGTAATGAGTGTCTCTGGTTACGTTATAAATGGAGATGAACCAAATTCACAGAAGCTTCTATAGCTGGTGGCTTGTCTGTTCTAAAAAATTTATGATGCTATGAATTGGGAAATGCAATTTGCATTTAAAAAAAATATTTTTTCATCTTCACTTAATCAAATATGGCCATGCATTTAAAGAACATGAAATATATTGGTAGCTCCCAAAGCTTCTAACAAAAACATTATATCAGTACAGAAATTGTAAAACTCATATATTTTTCCTACTAAAGTTGCGGTTTGAGAAAATATAAGTTTCTTTTCCATGATAATGAATTCTTGAATTAATCTTTATAAGTTGTGTAATATTTTGTTTAATTTTATAATGTTTGGCTTAACGAGATATTTAGTTTAGCTAGATGCCTGGCTAGATATGATATAAAGTGCAAAAATAATTTTGTGAGAATTTAATGTATCAAATAGGAGACAATTATCAGAAACGATAACAAAGTGTCTATAATTAAAATGTCCATTCTGACGAGACTAGTAAGAAACCTCCAGTTCACAAACCTAGCTAGCTGGATGACTTAGTAGACAAACAAATACATTTAATTATATTTAACTCTTCACTTTCAGAGCATTTGTTAGTCATAAAAACTTTTACAAACATCCCTCTATGATAAATTTGCAGAAAACCCCTTCAAAATATTATATTATGAGCAACAGATAAATTGTCCGCTGGAACCAAAAAAGCAAAAAGAATTAAATTCATAATCTCTTGAATCTTGATTTACATGTGATGCGCTCAATTAATCATGTTATGAGTCATTATTTTTAAAATTTAATTTATATAGGTTAATATTTATCAGGTTAGAGCCTCAAATATATCAAATCCAATTTCTGTATTTTCAAGAAATTTTAAAAGAACCCCCTCTCCCTCCACAATTAGTCGACTAATGTGGGATTAAGTGGAATAAATTCGAAAGAAAGCAAATTGTCCCTGATTGAGTGAATTGTATGTGAAACAATCAAAGAAAAAAGAAAGATTTGATTTATCTGCTCTCTCAAACTATTTAAAAAAAAAAAATAGAAACATTTAGTTTCTCACGGTATACAACTTGATTGACTGTTCATACTTCATTTTTGCTTGGAAATGCATGATTATTTTTTGTCCTTAAAAATAGAAAACGCCCCATTTTCACACCATGCAGTTTGTTGCTTCTATTGTATGGGATTAGAAATGTTAGAAAGTAATTTGGAAAGATATGCAACCGTTTTAGCTAGTGGATGGTGGAATGCCAACATGGATCCGCAAATCCGACTGCATCATTCAAATCCGCCAAAATATGGATCCAATAGCTTACATATATTGTGGCGTTGAAGATTGATAATGGTAACTAGATTAGTGGGAAATTTTCGAAAAAAAAAGCCTCCATTATGCCAAATTTTAGAAAGCCCCTTTATTAGAAATCTCAAAAACCCAAGCATTATTGCCGAACTTGCAAAAAAACCCCTACCTTTAGTTACATATTAATATCATTAGTTTTCTACCAATATCACCACTAGTATAACAATATTGATTTAAAAATATAGGGGAAGACATATGAGTCCACTCTATAAGAAAACTAAACAAATGATTGCTTGTAATTTCTCTCTCAAAATAAATTATTTGAAAAAAAGAACTTAAAGTTTAATTAGTCTCTCACTTAAAGGAGCTGGAACTTGTCACGTTAGCGGGCTTTGATTTTTTTTTAATTTGTCCTTTTAAAAACTATTTACACCTATACATACTAGAAATACATGAATTGGAGGTCCCATAAATTGTAAGGTCATATGCGCCGACTTGATTGGCTTATCACAAGGACTGACTCTGCGTATTGGGAAGAATCTAATATATATTTACTTTTAACTTTTAAAACTGCATCCAGTGAAGAAGCTTGACTGAATATATTAGGGGGCCAAAAAAAAATTTCCCTACTGATTAACACTGTATAAAAAATTTGGGTGTGCCAAATACATAGAAATATATGTATATATATATAAAAAAAAAATTCGCTAAAGCACTACTGATATATACTACTTCGTCAAAATCTTGGGAGGTCATGATCCCCTCTAGACCTTATTAAGCTCCAACCTTGACTGCGCCTTATCACAAAATCATGATATGGTCTTAGTATCCGTTTGGTAGGGGCGTATGAAAACGGATTCGTAAAATAAAGTTGAATAAAAATATTTATTCCATTGAACACAAATTTAAAGACATGAATAAATTTGATTAAAAAGTGGAAAACAATTTCATATTAGAAATGGAATGATCCATTAAAATATAGGAAAATGGAAAATCACGACGTAGGTACTGTAGCGACCATGTAGCGACAGATTGAAATTATATATTGTTTTCTCGCGTTTCTATATACTCTATACATTGTTTTTATTTTTTTAAATATATACTGTTTACCGATTGAATTTTTATATACTGTTTGTTTTTAGTTTATATTTTCATATACATTGTTTTCATTTTTTAAAATATATACTGTTTTACCGAATGAATTATTTATATATTGTTTGTTTTCAATTTATATATTTTTTTCAGTTTTTATATACCGTTACTATAGAGTCGCCGTTGTATAGTATCAGCTCCCTAAAATATAAAAAAGATTCAATATTTTCGTTTCCGTCTTTACTTTCCTAAAAAAAATATTAATTTATTTTACTGTTCATAGTTTTACTAGTCTACTTTGGCAAACAGGCTTGAAATAAAATGAAATAATTGTTTCCTGTTCCACAATTCCTTTTTTCGATAGGGTTACCTAGCAGGTAGGCAAAGATAATATAAAATAAAAATATGATTGTAATCATTTTGAATGAATTCAAAGCGGGTTATAGGGCTCAGTTCAAAGTTCAAACCCATATTTTAGGCTTTCAAATTTTCTTCAAATTTTGCCTTAGTCAACCTGAAGATCTTTTCTCTCATACATCCACAAAGGCCCACACCAGGCCCACACCGTACACACGCATATTCAGTACAAGTAGTAGTTGGTTCGCTCATATTTCATGAACCAATCAAATTTTTGACATTGAACCCTTCTTTCTTTCTCTCTCCAACCCTCCTTTAAATACATACTTATGCCTTCTCTCTTCCACACCTAATCAACAACCTATCTGCCCTTCCAACCAAACCCTAATTACTGACAATCTAAAACATGAGCAAAACTAAGAGAAGGAACAAGACCAACTCCTCTTCTCCCTCATGGTTTTCTGCCCTCACCGGATGTCTCGGAAGCCGTGCAAATGATAGAAAAGTCCGACCAAACAAAAACTCTACCATATCAAAGGACAAGTCCATGCAGAGACTATCTTTCTCTGATCTAAGTAACTCTACCGGCATCTTATCGCCCGAAGACTTGTCTATATCCCTTGTAGGATCCAATCTCCATGTTTTTACTCTCGCTGAGCTCAGTGCAATAACACGCAATTTTTCTTCGAGTAATTTTCTAGGAGAAGGAGGGTTCGGGCCGGTTTATAAAGGATTTGTCGATGAAAAGATGAAGCCTGGGTTGAAGGCTCAACCTGTTGCTGTTAAGCTCCTCGACCTGGAGGGCGGGCAGGGTCACAAGGAATGGCTGGTGAGAAACCCTAATACCTTCACAAGAATCGTGTCTCTTTTTTTTTTATAAATTCAATGTTGAAAAACTGTCAGGAAATTATAAAAAATGTTTTTCATGCAAATGACCTGCCACCACAAGTGAATATATGCCTGATATCAGAATAGGATAATATTTATTCTTCTATTTGAATGAAAATAGTTACATGTTAGTGTAATTTATTCATCAAAAAAACATGTTAGTGTAATTTAGTAGGAAAAACTAAGCTTTAAGTTTTGTAGTATAGATGGATAATGATCAAATATACAGTGTGTGATAGGGATACAAAGAGAATGTCATTTTTGTATTTTCAATTTTGTAATTATCTGTTGAAAGTAACTCTTTGTTTGAATTGTATGCAGGCAGAGGTGATATTTCTTGGGCAATTGCGGCATCCAAATCTTGTGAAATTGATTGGTTATTGCTATGAAGAAGAACATAGACTTTTGGTTTATGAGTACATGCCTTGTGGAAGTTTAGAGAATCACCTCTTTAAAAGTAGGCTCTCTCTCTCTCTCATATTAAAACACACTCTACATATAAAAAAGAAAATCTTAATTAAAAAAGAACTTCCCCTTTGAATTATGTAATTTTTTGTTACTTATACCACGATTTTAGTTTTAATTGTTCACCCGAGAATATAATTTAATTATTTCTAACTTTCTTTCTAACAAATATCAAATTAAAGTTTTATAGAGTTGCTTTCAATTTCAAGTCATACTCATATATACAGATATTTCAGAAATAGATTAAGGTTTCAAACTACAAAACGTATAATTTATGAAATCTTCACTTTCAAGTTTCAAGTCCACTTATTTCTCTTAAATTGTCATCTTTCAAATTCTGGCCTGATTTTTACATATATACAAACACAGCTCTAAATGAAGATAATAATAATAATAATAATAATAATAATAATAATAATAATAATAATAATAATAATAATAATAATAATAATAATAATAATAATAATAATAATAATAAAAATAATAATAATAATAATAATAATAATAATAATAATAATAATAATAATAATAATATAGTCATAATAATAATCATTATTCATTATAATAATAATCAAAATTACCATCATAATAAAAAAATAATGCTAATAATATTAATAATAATTAATAATAATAACGACAACAACAACAATAACATCATCAACAACAACAACAACAACAACAACAACAACAACAACAATAATAATAATAATAATAATAATAATAATAATAATAATAATAATAATAACATTAAATAGGCTCTAATTGATTACTAGGATTGTCAAAATGACATGTGTAATTCATGTTTATTTTAGGCACATATAGTGTGGATCCTATCCTGCCTGACATGAAAATAACTTTTGAGTCTTTTCAAATAAAGAAAGAAAGCAACCAAGAAGAACCTGAGAGTAATCCTCAAAAAATTTGTCATAGTCTATCTTTATTTTTTATTTTAACAAATCTATCTTATTTTCTCACCCCCCCCCCCCCCCCCCCCCCCCAATTTAATGTCTTTTTGCTATGAAATTTCAACTGTCGGACTTTTGTAAGTCAATCACAAACCATATCCATATTTTATATATGAAAGCCTATATGTTTCAAGAATCTTCGAAAATAGTTGATTATAATATAAAATTATATTTTCATATGTACCCCTGGAATATAAAATATAATTTATACCGAATATGTTCTTTTGACAATGAGCTTTTTTTGCCAATACATGACAACATTAATTATAAGAAAATGATAATTATATTCCAACCGTACAGATAGAATATATATGTTTAAATGTATTGTAACCCAATTTTCAAACGAATCAGAGAATTATATCATTATCATCATGTATGATCAAAATAAGAATCAGAGAGAGAGAGAGGGGGGGTTTTTTTGTCAATGAACTTATTTGGACAACGATGACAACATTGGTTATAAAAAGTGAAAACTTAAATTTTAACCGTACGAATGGAATATATATATTTTGAATATGTTGTGTTTCAATTTTCACAAGAATCAGAATATTATATCATTACCATCATGTATCATCAAAATATATATTACTATCATCATGTTTCATTAAAACATATAAATACATTTTTTTTTATGATATATGATGGCAATGATATAATATTCCGATTCCTGTGAAAAAAATTTGATCCATAATATATTCAAAACATATATATTTCATCTGTACGGTTGAAACTTGAACACTCGCTTTTTATAATTAATATTGTCATCTTTGTCCAAATAAGTCCGTTGTCAAAAAAAACCCTCCTACTAAATGTATGTATTTTGATAAGTTTCAATAACACATGATGGTAAAGATATTTGTCCGATTGCATTAATACTTTAGAATTTAATATATAACAATATTGTCATATGTTTGGCTAAATAAGTGTGAAAACACACCCTATAATCTGATTTATAGGGGTTTTATATCAGATTATCAAGCCTACACAAACTAAGCCACTCTTCCAAACATACAAAAAACTAACATTTTATGCAATTTGTTAATTTTTTACATTATCATTTCTGTTAGACTTGTTCGTACAAATAACAAAAGCCCATCATTATTGGGCATATAACAAACTATCTCATGACCCAGAGTACCTAATAACCTCTACTTTGCCACAAATTTGGGCCTACTTTCCATTTATGTAGTCAGCAAATTTAGACATTAGTGAAAAGTGGGCTCTACAGTAAGAAAAAAATTAGATAAAAGTGGTTAAGTGAACCCACGTGCAGCGTGAATAATATTGGAAATTTAATCTTACATATAGAGAGAAGTGAGGGGCAAATCTGTTATATAGTAGAAAACCTCTAGAGTATCTCATACTCTTATCTCACGTCAGGTGTACCAACCCTTTGAAGAAAAAGTATTTAAATTGTGGTTCATTTTTTAAAAAAAAACAAAAAAAGGCGTCTACATAAAAAGAATGAATACGTAATTTACTTGCTAGATTACTAGAAGGTTAATCGTGAAGCGGATACAGGAATCATTAGTATTATTTTTAGTATTTAGTGGAGAGTAATGTTATTTAAATAATTAAATGAATTTATTGCTATTTATAATTTGTTTTAAACATTTTGAGCTAGTTTTTATACCTTAATAACTATTATGAGTCACTAAAAAACTTAACTTCGAACATTTTGTGGGATGCAGGATTCTCTGCTACCATGCCATGGAGAACACGGCTGGACATTGCAGTAGGAACTGCTAAGGGCTTAGCTTTTCTTCACGATGCAGAGAAACCGGTCATTTATCGCGACTTTAAAGCTTCCAACATCTTATTGGACTCGGTAATCTTTTCTCCCTTTTTATTAGAATTGCAGAGTTTATGTTTATATCCATATCTTGCATATAAAATATATATTGGAAATATATTTTTACCATAATATTTTAATTGTCTTGTAATAAAAAAAAAGTTTGCTGTATCTACACAGGGTTACAAGGCTAAGCTCTCGGATTTTGGGCTTGCAAAAGATGGGCCCGAAGGCGATGACACACATGTCTCAACGCGTGTTATGGGAACACATGGTTATGCTGCACCAGAGTATATCATGACAGGTAATCAAAATTTACCTGCTAGTCTGAATTCTCTGATAGAGACATAACAAACTTCTAAGTTGTAACATCGATTTCTCATTTTAGGCCATCTTACAACAAAGAGCGATGTGTATAGTTTCGGAGTTGTACTACTCGAGCTACTAACAGGAAGAAAGTGTGTGGACAAAAGCAAACCAACAAGAGAACAAAACCTAGTCGACTGGGCACGGCCAAATCTCAATGATCCTAAAAGGCTAGCCAGAGTAATGGATCCGGGTCTAGATGGGCAATACTCGACAAAAGGTGCTCAGAAGGCAGCTGCCCTGGCATATCAGTGCTTGCATCAGAGTCCGAAATCAAGGCCTCACATGTCGTCAGTCATAGATACATTAGAACCTCTTTTAGCCTTGGACGATATTCCTCTCGGTCATTTTGTATTTACTGTCACATCGGAAAATGATTTGGAAGATGACTTGGCAAAAAATAAAATTAAAGATGGCAAGAATACACATGAAGGTTACCGGCATAGAGTGAAATCTCCTGAAGTTAGGAAATTGTAATCTTTGATAGGAGATACATACACATTGTATGCATGTACTGATTAAAGATAGATTGTATTATTGTGGAGGTCCTGAATTCGAATCCTGTCCTTTGTTGTAACAAACTCTGTATTAGTAAAAAAAAGGGAAAAAAATGATTTTTCATATTCTTGATATAATTCATCACCCATCATTGAGAAAAAATGAATAAAATTGCTTAACTGTTTTCTGAGAACCATGCTAAAATATAAAATGTAGATGAGATTTGTTAGGATTGCATGCCTTTTTTTCGTGTGAACCAAAATATAGTTGCAATGGTGACCCAATTTAGACTTTTTCTTTAAATGACACCATTATGAAAAATAATTCATCAAATAGCACTGTTTTGAAATAATTCAGCAACTAACATTACCCCCAGCCCTACGGGCGAAACAGAGGTGGTTTCGCCAGAGGCTCTAGCAGAAGTAGTCTTTTTTTCATTTTTGTTGATTCCGGCCATTTGGCAGCCTTGAACATATGTAATTATGCCAAAAAAGGCTGTTCCGTCAGGGCTCTTGGCGGAACTTCTTAAAAAATAATTTTTCAACCTAAACTCCAAATTTATAAAGGAAATTAGCGTTAAAATTATGAATTTCATGGTTCTGCCACCACCTCTAGCGGAACCGGCATTATACCACTTTTGAGGCTGGCAGAACAACCAAATACCTTGTTCCACCAACCGTTTTGGTGGATTAGTCTGTTCTTGTAGGATTAGTGCCCTAGGCCAAATATATTTGTGCTAGGAAATGGATTATGTATTAAGACATTATTATTTATTCAATAAAGGTTGTTTCTTATATATCTGTGTGTATGGGTTGTGAATGTAAATTTACATATCTTGTATCAACCATGAATGACACTTCGGGTCATCAGAATACGTGATTCTGATAGTAGAACTGTGAACCAACGAATGACAGTCTAAATTGTCCTAGTGATATGTAGGATGTTTATAGAGATAAACATACTTCAGGTAAGAAACTACATATCCACACTAGTATATTCGCAGGCTGGATGATCATGTTCTGCTGATCATGGACATAGAAATGTCATGTCTGGAATATAGGTATGTGTTAGAGAACACATACTGGACTGACCACACTATGAGAATATGCATGGTATATGTCATTAGTAATTCTAATATGAACAGTGTGCTTGTTCCTATGACCTGAGGTTACCATGGATTCCTGTATGTGGAACTGCATACTTTTTAATATGATCATATGTCATCTGTAATGGGATGATCATTAGGGTCATTATTAGGTATGCACTGAATGATGACGAGGATTGTGAGTGACCAAGATGGCATTTGTTCCTCTCGTCAAGAGGGAGATATCTCTGGGCCCCCTGATGAACTAGGACTGAAGGAAATGCCTGGCCATGCTCAAAATGGATTAACATGTGTTGTTAATATTATTTTGTATTTACTCAGTCTAATTCTCGATCAGGAAAGAGACTTTGATCAAACTCAAGGATGACATATTACCGTGCCTTGTGATCAAGACATATATCATAGAGCAAAAGGAATAAGCAAACGTCTATTCAGATAGGTTTATGATCGCTGATCATTTCATTTAACATGGGTAGTCATGACATCAGTCTAGAGGTTACTCATGACTTACGATCTTTAGAAGATCATTGGCAGCTAAATGGAATCTACACGGTCACACAATGAACTCCATTAGTACGGGATGAAAATACCTCAAAAACTATTATACATATGATGTATAAATTGGTGAACGAAATAATCAATTATTGGATAATTGATTTAACAAAAAAGCATCATTCCGTTGGCAATAGAATAGTTCCGTTCCCAATGGAATAGATATGGAAACTGTAATAACCTTAGCTGCAAAGTATTCCGTTAAGGAAATACCTATTCTGTTGGCAACGGAATAGTTCCGTTGGCAACGGAATAGGCGCAGATTAGGGTTTCTAGTTATGGTAACTGCGTAATTGTTCGCCTCTCTCTCTCTAGTATAAATAGAAGGGCAATGCCTCTCTATTATACACACAATTCTCAAGCTTTAGAAGCCGTCATACACAGAAATAGAGAGAGATAGTTTTGATTTATTTTCGGACTTGTCTAGCCGAGTCCGGTTATTCCGTGCGTCTGAAATTCGCGTGGATACGAATAGAGGTTCTCTAACTTGAGAACTTGCGAGCGATCGATCTTCATCCTTAGGAGAAGCAAGAAGGTTCGCGGAGTCGAGCTTAAGGAAGGAGAAGGTTGCAAGTCAGAAAAGTTCATACCTACATCCGTTCTTCGTCTCGCAGATCGGGAAGATCCGAGGTATAAATTTTAAAAGTTAATCTCGTACTTTTATTCCCTTAACGATAATCCTAGGGCGGGTCGAATCCATAGATTCCGCTGCGCATGTAACGTACATGGTTATGGATTCCCAAGAGTGGTATCAGAGCGTTCGTTAAGGAAATAATCGTCGATTATATATTTAAAATTTAGTAAATTCTAGCATAATAAATTTTAGGGTTTTGAAAATATTATTTCAAAACATCACGGAAATAGTTTCTTAGAATATAATATTGGATATTATGATTTCCTAGAGTTTCGAAAAATAGTTTTTCGAAATCCGTTTTGGAAACGGGACTAAAACAAAGGAAAAACGAATTTTCCAGCAGGATTCCATTCCTAATGGAATAGTTCCGTTGAGAACAGAATAACGTTGGAATTTGTCAGATTTTCAGCGCTAATTCCGTTGAGAATGGAATAGTTCCGTTCCCAACGGAATAAGGCAGATTTTGTGAGAAACCCTAATTTTTGTTATATAAGGAATTTAATTTATATAAATATGGTATGAGGCTTAGATCTGAGATTGTTCTGTGATGTAATCTTGTGTGTGAATACTTACTTGTATTATATTTAATATCTATGGCAACCTGTGAGTTGTCCAAAGTTGTAATTATGACAACCAGTGAGTTGTCCAAAATTGTAAACTATCTTTTCTGGCAATATGATAGTTAGGAAAGATATTATATCAAGACAAGACGAGTATCTTGGCGCAATCTTCGGAAGATGGCATTGGATCGTCGCACACACAAACCGAAGGGTTCGTTGAAGATTCACCTGCAATCTAGAGATATATCTAGGATTAGGAACCTCATGATCGCTCGTGAGGAATAGGCTCATACTATATTTATCTTGTTTCTATGATGTTTATATTTATCTAAAACAAAATCCTTCAGAATGTTAAGTAAGGAAGTGCCCCCCATGTCACTGAAGCCTTCGGTACTTAGACAGTCTTCCATATGGGTCATGCCAAAGCTGAACATATGGGGATATTTTTTGTAAAGGAGGGTGTGCAGGAAATGGGTCCAGCATGGGTCATGCCAAAGCTGAGTGTGCTGGACTCTATTTCACCGATAATCATACGTGGTTAAACTTAACTGAGCAAGCAAGTCGAACTTGGGCTCAAGGCACAAGATGGGATAATACACCATGTAGGATTAGTGCCCTAGGCCAAATGTATTTGTGCTAGGAAATAGATTATGTATTAAGACATTATTATTTATTCAATAAAGATTGTTTCTTATATATCTGTGTGTATGGGTTGTGAATGTAAATTTACATATCTTATATCAACCATGAATGACACTTCGGGTTCACGTCATCAGAATACGTGATTCTGATAGTTGAACTGTGAACCAACGAATGACATTCTAAACTGTCCCTAGTGATATGTAGGATGTTTATAGAGATAAACATACTTCATGTTAAGAAGCTACATATCCACACTAGTATATTCGCAGGCCGGATGATCATGTTCTCCTGATCATGGGCATAGAGATGTCAAGCCTGGAATATAGGTACGTGTTAGAGAATACGTACTGGACTGACGACACTATCAGAATATGCATGGTATATATCATTAGTGAGTCTCATATGAATAGTGTGTTTGTTCCTACGACCTGAGGTCACCATGGATTCCTGTATGTGGAACTACACACTTTAATATGATCATACGTCATCCGTAATGGGATGATCATTAGGGTCATCATTAGGTATGCACTGAATCATGACGAGGAATGTGAGTGACCAAGATGGGATTTGTTCCTCTTGTCAAGAGGGAGATATCTTTGGACCCCCTGATGAACTAGGACTGAAGGAAATGCATGGCCATGCTCATAATGGATTAACATGTGTTGTTAATATCATTTTGTATTTACTCAGTCTAATTCTCGATCAGGAAAGAGACTTTGATCAAACTCAAGGATGACATACTTGCATGTCTTGTGATCAAGATATATATCGTAGAACAAAAGGAATAAGCAAACATCAATTTTCTGCTGATACCCGAACTGTCGTATCACCCTCTAAGGGCGATAAGACTCGACGATCCAGAAATAAATCAATGGCAGACTGAGTTCTGCCGTAGTTCTTTCTTGCGCACAAATGGGTAATCTCTCGCGGTATTCATCACAAGGTGTCCAAAACACATCATTGGCGGGCTGGTTGTCGAACAAGTCACGATTTTCCATCAAATGAGTAGTCACGGGATCATCTTTCATAGTAGCATTTGCCCACAACATGCCAACGGTATTATTGCAATCCGGATTGTCGTACATCTTCAATTGTCCCGAGTTCAATGGAGCAACTGGTCGTTTGGTCCTAAAATGTTGACATACCCATGGCTGCAATAATAGTGTACAACTTCCCATATTTTTCCGATCAATACCTATACTTTTGCACAACTCTCTGTACAGGTATGCAAGGACTCCACTCCCAAATGCTCACTCGTGCAAATTTTTCATGTTTTCTAATAGTACCAAGGGAATGAGCGAATAAGAGTCCCCATTCGGGTCCGTAAATAAAATGTCAGTAAAAAATACGACCATATAAGCTCTGCATTACAACTGGACCCTTACTGGGGGCTTCTTTTTGCAAATCCGAAAATTTTTCACTGAACCATCTCTTATATACCAACACTCAGCTTTTCTTTGTCTCTTTTCCTCATAATCAAACTAAATATCACTACTACAAAAATTGGTTTTAGGGACCAACAAAATGGGTCCCTAAAACATCACATTTGGTTGCAGTAATTCTTTAGGGACCAACTTTGGTCCCATTAGCATTGTCGCCACATCCCTGTAGCAGAAAGTATTTAGTGACCAATGTTTTGATAAATTTGTCCCTAAAGGACATTTAATAGGGACGAAACTTTGTTCCTGTTTTTAGGCCAAATATCTCCATTTGGTCGTTTCAAACTTATTTAGTAACAAAGTTTTGTCCCTAAGTGACATAATAATGACTAATATTTGTCCCTAAATATTTTAAATGCGACAAACTTTGGTCCCTACAAGATTTGTAAGTGTGACAAACTTTGGTCAACAATGTCATAATTTAACAGTTTACATTGACATATAGGGACTAAATGTAGTCTCTAATACCATAGCACTTTTAAATTTATTATGAATAGTAACGATGATTACATTCAATTCAAATATTCATAACAAAATGCATACTTTAAATAATAAATAACGTTACAACAGTATCAATCAAATCCTAACATTTACACTGTTTTAAAAGAAATAAAGTATCTCCGAAAAAAACTACAAAACAAAAAAAATATTTCCTTGATCATTTCGGCATACTTGAAAATTTCGAGCCTCGCAACAACTATAAGAGAAAAAAGTTGAAACAATAATAAAAGTTAGGATAAATTGACTTTGATATTTTTGCGAAGCTTCACAGGAATTTAATTTTTGCATACCTTTACAAGAATTGCACGAGACCTACATAAATTAAAAATATATATTATTAGAGTTTTCCAAAGTTGATCCTTCTGTCTTCCCAAACCATGAAAGAAATTCCTTGTCTTCTCACAATGATCATCCCCACTCCTCTTTGCAAGTAAATGTTTATGCTCACTATAATTTTAAAAGGTAAATCTTTATTAACAATTCAAATAAAAGAAGAATCAAATATGTTGTACTGATTACTATATATATAGTCAAGACTTGCAAACCAAAATTCAAAAGTAATTCATACACATAAAAACAATTTTCTAATAGAGCTTAAGAGTATTAACAAGCACAACTTGAAAGACAAGCACACAATAAAAACAAAAACCTGATAGAAGAAAAGTTGAAGATATTCCTACGAGCTCTGCTTATTGTCTGGCACCAAGCCGCTTAGATATATTTTTCGCCTAACATACTGTCACGAAATATAAATTAAAATTTCATAACTCAACTGAAAACAAAATATAACAACCAATCTTAATGAAATCAATCAAGTAGAATAATAAACATATATAATTTAGTAAAGTCTAGGTAACAAATTCATTATAATTGAAGAATAAACAATTTCATATGGAATAGACACTGATTTAGTTAGAATACCAATGTTAGCTCATATGATTTGATTAATTTGATCATTAAGGCTTAATCACAAAACATAATTCAAAACAGACTGTATGTAATATGCATATATATCCAGCTATTTGTCTAAATTGTATTAAAACTTACTTTATTTTGCATTACTAGTAATCTCCTTTCATGCAACTGCTTGATTCTCTCATGCTTCCTTCAATATCTGCCAAGGAAAGAAATGAATTATGATAATTTATTTATTTATATATAAGAATTTTAGAATTGAAATAATTTCATTTCAAGCTATATACAAGAAGTTCTACTGCTGTGAATTATGATAATTATTAAAATATATATATATATATATATATATATATATATATATATATATATATATATATTATCAGTGAACATTTAGATACTAATAATTCAGTAAATAAAAAGCATCTAACTATACTACTAGGAGTTCTAATAAAAACAAAATATTAATCACACAATGAGTCAGAGTTTTAACCCTTTCACAAAACTTGGAGCAGTAATTATGCCTTCCTTCAAACCATGAGAATACTGTCATCAAGCAACCTGCAATAGTAAATCCAAGAGTTAGCAAAATTGAGTTTTCATATTTTATTTGATACGTATGTACAGCTAAATTGGGATTTTGTGTGTCTCAAAATTAAAGAAAGATTGAATACTTCTCCTACATAATTAGGACCAAATATATAGTTTGCAAGTTACTGACTAAAGTTAGGGACAAAGGAAAATATGTGAAATACCTAATCACTGACATAACTTAGTCAAACAAAATAACCTAATCAAACCAAATCAATTGAATAAACCAAATCAAATTTCAACTGAACAAATTGCAATTCTATACCCAAACCAAAGAATACAAAATCATACCTTTTGGAGGCCACTGCCAACATGTAGAAAGGAAATTAATGGTATTATTTAGAGCGAAAAATGTAAAAAGGGTTACAAGAGGGAAGATTGGGAGTGGATGAAGAGAGAAGAGAGGCAAGTACTTTTTATCCGATTTGAGTTATTTCCTTTCTAAAGATTTCACCTCGTCACGGATCTGTGAAGGGCGGAAACTTGAAGGATCCTTGGTCTGTGGTGTAAAGTAATATCGAGAGGAACTAGGAGAGGAGGAGAGTGATATTTGGGAAATTGGGGAAAACACGATGTTACGGCAGAGGGGAAAGCTCCTGGACGGGGCTTATTTGACAGTAAATATATTCATTTTCAAGTGAATAATAAATATTGGAGTATTTTGAATTTTTGAGTCAAGATCTTAATTTACTAGTAATAAACAATTTGAATTTCTACTATATTCATTTCTGTTCTAAATAAATTTTTGTCTTCTTATATTTTTGATATTAATTAAGCCTTAATGTAATATTTTAATTGTGAATATATATTTGCATATTAATATCTTTTACTGTCAACATAAATATTCGAGTTTCTATATAATTTTTGAGTCCTGATTATATTATTCGAGTGTCAATGTACTTTGAACACCAAACAAGACATTTTTTTAATGTAAATATTTATCTACTTCTATGTTTTGGCGTGAATCAAATATATGTATACATTTTAAATGTAAACACATTTACGTATATTAAATATCTTCAATGGCTATATAAATAAATATCAGTAATAAACAAATACTTTGTATCATGATATTTCTATAAATAACAAACTTTTACTATCTCCCAAACAAAATATGATATCGAAATATATAAAAAATAATTATAACATATAATATAATTAATAAAATAATAGAATAATATATAAAATTGCCGTATTATATCTTGAATTTTTCTAAATCAGGGACGCAAATTAATTTTTATTTTACTAGATTAGTGACTAGAAATTGTCCCCAAAGAAAGTACAACAAGAAAAGAGAACAAATATAATGAAAAATCTTCCCTCCGAAACAGTGACAAAAAATAGTCCCTGTTTTATCATATTGCGACAAAACAAGGTCCCAAAAGTAGTAACTGTTTCAAAGACTTATTTTGGTCCAAAATATTTGAGATATAGGAACAACTTCTTGTCGCTGGTAAAATAAGCTATTTAGGACAAAGAGTGGTAGCAAAATGCTTTGCCCACATGCAAGAAAAAAAACAAAATATTTTTTGGGACTGAATTCGTGTCTAATTTTGTCGCTAAAGATTGTTTTTCTGGGACAGGTTTTTTAGTCGCTAAATATTATGAATAGCTACAAAATTGGCTTCGTCACAGAAAATTTGGTGGCTAAATGCAATCAGATTGAGGAATAGAGGAGGTCTACCCCAAAAAAGTGTCTTAATCATTATTCATAACTTTCTAATCATAGATTATCATTCTAACCAATGTTTTAAATAGCGATATAGCGCTCCGTAGCGGATTGGTTTTTTTGGTAACGGATTGCAGTAGCGGACGCTATCGCGACGCTATGGCCTTATAGCGGGCGTGCAATATAATTTATAATTTACGTAAAATTTGCAAAAATATTAATAATAAAAATATGATCATAATAAAAATTTTATATAAAAAACAAAAAATCCAAAGACTATAATTATTAAATAAAATAAAATAATATAATTATTTATCATAAATTACCATACAAAATTCATTATTCATAACTAAACATATCGCATAATTATCCAAAATAAACACACAAATATTAATTGTCCAAAATAAGCAAAAAAAAAAAATACAAAACTAACACTTTAAATGCTATAGCGGCCGCTATTTGAACGCTATTTGACCACTATAGCGGCGCTATAACGCTCGTAGCGCTCAAAACGCTATTTTAGCTATATTTTCATTGCGTATTGCGTTTTATGGTCGAAACCCGCTATTGCGCGCAATTGCGGCGCTATAGCGCCGCTATTTAAAACACTGATTCTAGCCATTCAATTTCTTATTTGCTCCAGTTAAATCATTATGTCATATATTTTTTGTGAGGTTATTTATAAAGCCCCTAAAATGCCCCCTCCCATGCCCCTCATGACGTCAACTTACTTGTCTGGTAAGCAACATAAAACCGGATTTTTTTTCACAGTTGTTAGTGTACTTTCTAGCACAAGAAAATCCCGCCTTTTTATTCAAATTTTTTGAAAATTTCGCGCATTTTTATAGCACTGGTAATTAGTTGAAATCCCGCCATTTCATGAAAAGAAAATTAAACAACCATATATATATAGCCTTCCTCTTTCTTTCTCTCTCTTCTAAAAGCCATTTCATGAAACAATTATGGGGAGAGAGACAGAGCCATTTCATGAAAAAATAATGAGAGAAAGAGAGAGAGAGAGAGAGAGAGAGAGAGAGAGAGAGAGATGGATTCATGACTCTCCGTCGACCTCCCTGGCGATGACGACTACTTACTGCTGGTAAACAGGCATCGGATGGTAATTGATATATAATTTCTGTATTTATTTTTCTTCGATTTTTTCATTTATTTTCAATTTTTCCTATAATCTAATTGGCATTTTCTATTATTTATACTCATTTTGAATTTTGTTTTTGTTTCTTTTTTATATTTTGTTTTCTAATTTTGCACTAGTTTTCTAATTTTGACAAAAATCTCGCCCATTTTTGTTTCAAAATCTTTCAAATTACACAACCATGTATATAGTGTTACTCTTTCTTTCTCTCTATTTTAAAAGTCATTTTATGAAAAAAATTCCTGGAGGGAGAGAGGGAGGGAGGGAGAGAGACAGAAGTAGATTGACGGCTCTCCGACAAATTCTCCGATGATGACGACTACTAACTGCTGGTAATTAGGCAACAACTGGTAATTGGTAAACATTTTATATATTTACTTTTCTCCGATGTTTTCATTTATTTTCTATTTTTTCCATAATTTATTTGGTATTTTCTATTTTTTCTTTTCATTTTGAATTGTGTTTTTATTTCTTTTTTATGTTTTATTTTCTATTTGGCACTAATTTCTCATTTTGACAAATAATATGCCCTTTTTTTCAAAAATTTTGAAGGTCTAGCCGATGGTAAGCAATCGAAATCACAATCCCTGATTACTGGCAATAAGTTACCCAAATCCAGCCACTTTTTCCTCCAAAAAAAAATATGAATATTTTAAATTGTAAAATTAACAAAAAAACATTTTAATTGCAGGTTGTATTTTAGATGAAAAAATGGTGAATACAAGTGTGTTTCAAATTTTCTAGTGAAAAATGGATTTTGATATAAATATACTTTCAATTTGTATTCTCAAAATTGTAATTTTGATGGTTAGAATTGATGTAATTTGAAATTTATTATAGGTTTGTATGGTAATATTTTGGTGTATTAATGTATAAAGAGAAATTGGAATTTATTTTTATTATTTCTACTTATTTTGTATGATTGTGCAACGGTTATTACATATACTTTTTTGAAAAAAATTATATTTTGGTAAATAAATTAAGATAAAAATGTTATTCATTTAGGCATGCAAAAAATTATATGCCAAATAGAAAATAACTTAGTGAGAAAAGAACACATAAAAATAACTATTACTTTGAATTAAATTATGATGTGATCTTTGATGGGACATAAAGCAGGTCATGATGAATAGAAAATTTATTGAAAAACTTAAAAACCATCTAGAAATTAACAAACCGCCTATTTCCCGATTACTACCAATAAGCGACGAACTTCGTCCACGTTTCAGATGGTACTTACCAGATCTGTAGTATGATGATGCACAGGTGGTCTGGTGGGGAGTCTCGTGGGACTTGGCATAACTTCCCATGAGATCCCCACCATACCCCCCGTGCGTCATCATGACGTCAGATCCGATAAGTAACCTCTGAAACGTGGATAAAGTTGCTTGCTTACTGTTGGTAATATGAAAATAGGTGGAGAAATAAGAAATAAAAGTTATATAATAAAATTGGTCTGCCATCTTCTTCCTCTATATTTTTTATTATATTTCTCCAAAAATAAATTAGCTCTAGTTTCTTGTTCCAATTCCCTCATCTTACGATTTTTTTTTTGAGAATTGGTGCATCCGTATGAAGGGTTTGCTTGGTGGTCAAGAAGTATGGAAGGTTGACCAAGAAGATTGCACCCAATCTCAGAATGAATCTGAGTTGACTGCTGCCAAAAAAGTGACTCCGCAAAAGATGCGGAAGGTGGATCAATATGCTCTCACGAGTCATCAATGTTTGGATTGCTGATATTTGAGAGAGTAGCTAGTTCGACAAACTCTAAACAAGCATGGGGGATCTTACGGAACTCCAACGAAGGCATCTATAAGGTGAAGAAAGTGTGTCTTCAGACATTATGAGGTGAATTTGAACGTTTGCAAATGTAAAACAAATTTGTCGGGGATTTCTTCTCGAGATTGTTGGCCATAGTCAACCAAATAAAAGGTACAGATAAATTTTGGAGGATGTTCGGGTCATTGAGAAGGTTCTTCCCTCGTTACACATGAAGTTCGAGCATGTTGTAGTAGCCACTGAGGAGTCTAAGGACTTAGAGGCTATGACGGTTGACAAATTTATGGGCTCTTTACAAGCCCATGAAGAGAGAATCGACAAGAAGAAAAAGGAACCGGCCGAGCAAGTTTTCACCGCAAAACTCTCTCTAAAAGAGAAAGAAGGTGATCGTGAAACCAGCCGACATGGAAGAGGACGAGGACGTGGCCGAGGAAAAGGAAGAGGTGGACAAATTTCCTATGACGAAGAGAAGGGTAGATTCTTTCGAGGTCGTGGTAGAGAAAAATTTTCGAGGCGAGACAAGACGAGAGTTGAATGCTATAACTACCGCAAGCACAGGCACTATGCTCGAGATTGTTGGGATTCACCTAAATGTGGTGAAGAAAAGGCTCATTATGTCGAGAACGAAGAGATTTGTGTTGTTCTCAGTTTGATGATACTTAAAACAATTCTGAACTACTAATATATTTTTGAGAATATTGTGTCAGTTCAGTGAATTCAATTTCAAGCAATAAAGAAATGAAGTGTTGTTCGCATGGACGTATTTCTCTAATCTCGAAAGGACTAGAAGACACTACACACCTCTCATGCGATCAAGCTTTGTAGCGTTCTTTAAGAGTTTTTCTAGTATAAGTTTAGTTTTTGAGTAATTGCGTTTTTACACTATAAAGAGAGAAAATATGCATTTTATCTATAATCTGATCGAACGGAATAATGACCGTTAGAATGGACCGTTCTGTTCTGAATGGAACCCTCCATTCAGAACATTTTTTAGAGCTGGCAAAATCTTACCCGACCCGACCCACCCTACCCCAAACCCGCCCCGACCTGAAAATATTGACAAGTCAACGACCCAAAACTCGGCTCAACCCGAACCCAAATGACCCGGAACCCAAAATACCTGATACCCGAATGACCCAAAACTTGAACGACCCGAAACCCGGATGACCCGAATGACCCGAGACCCGAATGATCCGAACATGAATGACCCGCTCAATTACCCGAACCTGAATGACTTGAACTTGCATATAGTGGATGAATGGTCATAAAACTATTGATTTAACTCTTATTCTAGTATTATATATTATTTTATAACATCCTCTTATATTTTTTGTAATGCGAATATATTAGATATATTTGTTTCTAAGACATAAAATTATATTTGAGGCTTTTGAGCTCATCGGGTTCTTTAGTTGCGAAAAACTGAAAATAGATAGATATTTATTCAAACAAAGATTTTTCATGACAAGTTAATCGCAGTGCGTAACAAGACATGGCAAATTCTGAACTGACCCGAAAACCCAACCCGACCCACCCGAACCCAAACCCGACTCGACCCAAAATGTTGACAAGTCAGCGACCCCGGTTGACCCGAACCGAAACAACACGAGACCCGAAATACCTGAAACCCGAACGACCCAAGTGTTGGGGAATCCATAGCCATGTACGTTACATGCGCAGCGAAATCTATGGATTCAACCCACCCTAGGATCATCATTAAGAGAATAAAAGTACGAGATTACCTATTAAAATTTAAACCTCGGATCTTCCTGATCCGCGAGAAAAAGAACGGATGTAGGTCTGAACTATTCTGACTTGCAACATTCTCCTTCCTGAAGTTCGACCCCGCGAATCTCATTGCTTCTCCTAGGGATGAAGAACGATCGACCGCAAGTTCTCAAGTTAGAGAACCTCTACTCGTATCCACGCGAACTTCAGACAAACGGAATAATCGAACTCGGCTAGATGAGTCCGAAAATACTTTCCGAAATTACCTCACAAAATTCTCTCCATGTTTCTGTATTGTGACGGCCTCTAAGGCTTTAGAATTGTGTATCTAATAGAGAGGGACTGCCCTTCTATTTATACTAGAGAGAGGAGCGAACGATTGCTCAGTTATCTTAACTGAAAACCCTAAACTGCGCCTATTCCGTTCCTAACGGAACTATTCCATTGGCAACGGTATAGGTGTTTCCTTAACAGGAAACGTGGCAGCCAAGGTTATTACAGTTTTCATATATATTCCTTTCTGAACGGAACTATTCCGTTGAGAACGAAACTATTCCAATGACAACGAAATAGCACTGTTTTGCATAATCAACAATCCAATAGTTGATTATTTCGTTCACCAATTTATATATCATATGTATAACTGTTTTGAGGTATTTTCATCCCGTATGAATAGAGTTCATTGTGTGACCGTGTAGATTCCATTTAACGCTTGCAACGATCTTCTGAAGATCGTAACTCATGAGTATCCTCTAGACTAGTGTCATGACTACCCATGTTAAATGAAATGATCATCGATCATAAACTTATCTGAATAGACGTTTGTTTATTCCTTTTGTTCTATGATATATGTCTTGATCACAAGGCATGGAATTATGTCATCCTTGAGTTTGATCAAAGTCTCTTCCTGATCGAGAATTAGACTGAGTAAATACAAAATGATATTAACAATACATGTTAATCCATTTTGATCATGACTATGTATTTTCTTCAGTCCTAGTTCATCAGGGGGCCCAGAGATATCTCCCTCTTGACGAGAGAAAAAAATCCCATCTTGGTTACTCACATTCCTCATCATGATTCAGTGCATACCTAATGATGACCCTAATGATCATCCCACTACTAGCACCAACCAAGCTTAAGCCTTTTTTAGGACAATATGGTGTGGGCCTGAAGGTTGGACTGGGCCAATTAATGTACTAGGCTCTTACATATGGTATCAGAGCAGTTCGATCCTGATGGTACTATCGTGCGGTCGCATACGGATATGTATTGGTTGAAAGAGACCTGAAGTACTATATTATGGCAGTGCGCACGGATGTGTACTAGGATGCGAATGGCCATCTATGAGTTCTGACGAGAACGTCAGAATTTAAGTGGGGGAGTTTGTAACACCCCGGACCGGAACGTAAGGGGGGCTAGTGATTAGTCCCACCTTCACTTGTGAATGTGAAATTGTGTTGCTTAAATAGGCTAGTGCATTAACTACTAGCACCAACCAAATTTAAGCCTTTTTCAGGACAATATGATGTGGGCCTGAAGGTTGGGCTGGGCCAGTTAATGCACTAGGCTCTTACAATGTGTTCATCAAATTTTGTTCCCTTGTGGAAAATGAACGAAATACCACTATCATTACGGTTCATAGTGATAATGGTGGCGAGTTCAAAAATTCAAAATTTGACGACTTTTGCTCAAAAAAGGGATATAAACGTGAATTTTTCGCTCCACTCACCCCACAACAAAATGGGATAGTAAAGCGTAAAAATCGCACTCTTATTGAACTTGCCCGTACCATGTTAATTGAACATCCCACTCTAAAATACCATTGGGCTGAGGCAGTTAACACTGTTTGTCACGTCGCAAATCACGTCAGCCTAAGGTCTATTTTGAAAAAGACTCCTTATGAATTATGGTACGGTCGCAAGCGAAACATCTCCTACATAAAAGTTTTTGGTTGTAAATGTTTCATTCTTGATGAATCTAATGAACTTAACAAATTTGATTTTAAATCTAATGAAGGTATATTCATTGGATACTCTAATATAAGTAAAGCGTATAGAGTATATATTAAATCTTCATGGATTATTGTTGAATCCGTGCACTTGCACTTTGATGAAACTAAAAATGGGGCCGAGAAAGGTCTTTCTTTGACAGATATAGGTACAAGCGGCGGTTTGACGGGAGCAAACCAACCAAATATTATTGAGCTCAACCTCGATGATCCAATTTAGACGGACCCGACAATGTCGCCACACAAGAAAATCAACAGAATGGCGACAACTCGACTCAACAAACTCAAAATCCTAATCAAATCGACTCTCAGCCGATTATTCAACCCGAGCCGGAACAACCCTCTTATCTCCGACCAATCCCGATCACGTGTACAAGTTGACAAAGGCGTTATACGGGTTGAAGCAAGCACCTTGGGCTTGGTATGGACGGCTCTTAACATTCTTTGCATCTCACGGATTCGAAAGAGGGAAGAGCGACATGACACTCTTCACAAAGAAAAGGAAAGATTCAATTTTATTAGTTCAAATTTATGTTGATGACATTATATTTGGATCTAATGATGCGGCACTTGCCGAGGAATTTTCTGTGTTAATGCGCAGTGAGTTTGAGATGAGTATGATGGGCGAGCTAAATTTCTTCCTTGGATTGCAAATCAAGAAAGCTGTCGACGGCATTTTTATCAACCAAGCAAAGTACACACGCATGAACTGCTCAAAAGATTCGGTATGGACCAAGGAAAGACGAGCGATACACCAATGGTGAAAGATATAAAGCTCGGCGTCGATGAATCAGGTGAATCTGTAGACATTTCCGGCTATTGAGGTATGATTGGTAGTTTACTTTATTTAACACCAGTAGACCTGATATTATGTTTGCCGTATGTTTATGTGCCCGATTTATAGCAAACCCCAAAGTCTCACACCTAAATACGGTCAAAAGGATATTTAAATACCTAAAAGGGACAATAAACTTAGGGTTATGGTATGGCCGTGACAGTAGTCTGTCACTTTTGGGATATACGGATGCTGACTTTGCAGGATCTAAAGTGGATCGAAAAAGTACTACAAATCTCTTCTTAAAAACCTCCAAACCTTACTCCAAATCTCCAATTCAAAACTCCTTTGGTGTAGACGCTTGGCTGCGTCTTGTGACGATACCTTGCGTATATCTCCTTTTCGGCAAGCCCTATACGTGGATCTACGCCGGCTTCGGTATATTTCTCTCCTTCTCTCTTTTCCCAACCTTCAATTTCCAATCAATGGCACCTAAACATAAACCCTATAGCAAAAAGACGGCTACCAAATGATTCGTTACCAATAACTCGGAATGGGACCTCAACAACCCCGTAAATACTTTTCTATTTGAAAACTCGGATTGTTTCGACCTTTATCATTCTAAAATAAGAAGAAAAGACCTTACCGAGTGCTTTCATGTACTTTGGCCCGAAAATAATCCGAAGATTTACGACTCGGCTCGTCCATACACCGAATTTTGGAGTTTCACAAACCTTCTTCATGTTACCAAACCCGGTTATGAAACTCTCGTTCACCTCTTTTATGCGAACGCATCCTTTGATGACCGTAATTACGAAATCTGTTGGGTAACCCATAGCCATGTACGTTATATGCGCAGGGGAACATACGGGTTCAACCCGCCCTAGGATCATCGCTAAGGAAATAAAAGTACGAGATTACCTATTAAAATTTGTACCTCGGATCTTCCTGATCCGCGAGACGAAGAACGGATGAAGGTCTAAACTATTCTGACCCTTCTCCTTCCTGAAGCTCGACTTCACGAACCTCCTTGCTTCTCCTAGGGATGAAGAACTGATCGCTTGCTTATCTCCAAAGTAGGAGATCTCTACTCGTATCCACGCGAACTTCAGACAGACGGAATTACCGGAGTCGGCTAGACGAGTCCGGAAATACTTTCCGAAATTACCCTCACAAGACTCTCTCTCTCGGTATTACGGCTGCCTCTAAGGCTTCTAATTGTATATCTAATAGAGGGGGCATGCCCCTCTATTTATACTAGAGAGAGGGGTGAAAGAATGGCAAGTTTCGATAAGGAAACCCTTCCAGCCGCCAGAGTTCCGGTCGATCGGAACCTGTGTTCTGGTCGGCCGGAACAATTTCAGCCTTTGTAAAATTTAGTTCCGGTCGACCGGAACTTGTGTTCCGATCGGTCGGAACAATTTCAGCCTTTGTAAAATTTCAGCATCTAATGCTTTATTCTTTCACCAATTTATACATCACATGTATAACTGTTTCTGAGGTATTTTCTTCCCGTCCGAATGGAGTTCATTGTGTGACCGTGTAGGTTCCATCACTAGGGATAGTTTAGAATGTCATTCGTTGGTTCACAGTTCTACTATCAGAATCACGTATTCTGATGACATGAACCCGAAGTGTCATTCATGGTTGATATAAGATATTTACATTCACAACCCATATACACAGATATATAAGAAACAACCTTTATTGAATAAATAATAATGTCTTAATACATAATCCATTTTCTAGCACAAATACATTTGGCCTGGGGCACTAATCCTACAGTCTCCCACTTGCACTAGGCCAACTCCAAGCATCTTATGCCCATAGACCTAACATGACCCTCATGCTTTGCTTGCGAGAGTGGTTTAGTTAATGGATCGACGACATTGTCGTCCGATGGCACTCTACACATTTTAACATAATCCCTTCCTATGATCTCCCTAATCAGATGGAAGCGTCGCAGTATGTGCTTGGATCTTTGGTGAGATCTCGGTTCTTTTGCTTGTGCGATCGCTCTATTGTTGTCACAATATAGATCCACTGGTTCCGAGATGCTCGGAAACTCTTAGCTCCTCCAAAAAATTCTTTATCCAAACAGCTTCTTTAGCCGCTTCTGCAGCGGCTATATACTCTGCTTCCGTTGAAGAATCTGCTACAGTGCATTACTTGGAACACTTTCATGTCACTGCGCCTCCATTTAGGCAAAATAAATAACCTGATTGCGATCTAAAGTCGTCTGAATCTGTCTGGAAGCTTGCGTCGGTGTAAACCCTTTACAACGAGCTCGCCTTCCAGACCTCCATAGACTAGGAACAGGTCCTTAGTTCTTCGTAAGTACTTAAGGATTCTTTTAACAGCTATCCAGTGACTTTCACCTGGATTAGACTGAAACCTGCTTGTTGCGCTCAATGAGTATGACACATCCGGTCTAGTACATATCATGGCATACATGATAGATCCTATAGCCGAAGCATATGGGATCTTATTCATGCATCTTCGTTCCTGCTCACTTGTAGGACACTGTATCTTACTGAGAGAAACGCCATGTGACAAGGGCAAAAATCATTTCTTGGATTCTTGCATTCTGAACCGTTTCATGACCTTGTCTATGTATGTACTTTGACTCAGACCTATAAGCCTTCTAGATCTATCTCTATAAATTCTGATTCCCAGCACGTTAAACCCTTCACAAAAGTTGGTGACGGGGTCAATGACTTATTAGAACTCATACATACTGATGTATGTGGACCGATGAGTACTCCAGCTAGAAGTGGGTATCGGTAGTTCATAACTTTTACGGATGACTTCAGTAGATATAGTTATGTCTACCTAATGAAGCATAAGTCTGATTCCTTTGAAGTATTCAAAGAATTTAAAAATGAAGTACAAAATCAACTTGGCAAGAAGATTAAAGCACTTCGATCTGATCGAGGAGGCGAATATCTGAGTCAGGAATTTGAAGATCATCTCAAAGAATGTGGAATAGTTTCGTAATTGACTCCTCCAGGAACTCCTCAATGGAATGGAGTGTCTGAGAGGAGGAATCGAACCTTATTGGATATGGTTCGATCGATGATGAGTCAAACAAGTCTTTCAATGTCTTTTTGGGGTTATGCTCTTCAGACTGCCGCATTCATACTGAACAGGATTCCATCCAAAGCAGTTCAAAAGACGCCATATGAGATATGGACGGGAAAAAACTCCAAGTTGTCTTTTCTTAAAATTTGGGGATGTGAGACTTATGTCAAACGTCAGTTTCCCGATAAACTCGGACCCAAATCTAATAAGTGCCTGTTTGTGGGATATCCTAAGGAAACTAAAGGATATTGCTTTTACCACCCATCGGAGAACAAAGTGTTTGTTGCTCGCAATGGAGCCTTTTTGGAAAGAGAGTTTGTCTCTATGAGAAGCAGTAGGAGCAAAGTACAACTCGAAGAAATTCGAGACCCACCTATAGTTGCAGAACCTATGATGGAGGAACAAACAAGCTCTCAAGGAGTTGGTGAGCTTGAAACACAACAGACTCAACGTAAATCTAGTAGGATTCGTCATGAGCCCGAGAGATATAGATTTCTCGTGTATAATGATGATGATGTGACATTCATAGATGATGAACCCACATCCTACCAAGATGCTATGAAGAGTCCTGACTCTCAAAAATGGTTAGAGGCCATGAGAGCCGAGATGCAATCCATGCAAGACAATCAAGTTTGGAATTTGATTGATCCATCCGAAGGCTTGAAGACCATCGGATGTAAGTGGGTCTTCAAGAAGAAGACTGACGTGGATGGAAAGGTACAAACCTACAAAGCAATACTTGTGGCGAAAGGTTTTAAACAAGTTCATGGTATTGACTATGACGAAACTTTCTCACCTGTAGCTATGCTTAAATCCATCAGAATTCTATTAGCCATAGCAGCATATTATGACTATGAAATATGTCAAATGGATGTCAAAACAGCTTTCCTAAACGGAAATCTGACCGAGGACGTGCATATGATGCAACCCGAGGGTTTTGTCGATCCTAAGAATTCTGATAAGGTTTGCAAGCTTCAAAAATCCATCTATGGATTGAAGCAAGCATCTCGAAGCTGGAACCTTCGTTTTGATGATGTAATCAAAAGTTTTAGCTTTACCAAAAGTGAAGGGGAGCCTTGTGTTTACATGAAGTTCAGTGGGAGCACGATAGTATTCCTGGTGCTTTACGTAGATGACATATTACTCATGGAAAATGACATCCCGACATTATTGAATGTCAAGAAATGGTTGGGAAATAATTTCTCGATGAAAAACCTGTTCGGTTGTTGACTTTTTTTGGTTTTGTTATTTAAGAGCTCCATTTGCCGATTTCGAAATAGTCTGCTTTTTGAGAGAAAACTTAGATCGAGTTGTGATTTTTTGAGAAATTTGAAGAGTTTTGTGTAGAGAAGTTTGATGAGTGGTCATATAATATAATATTATATAGACGTCTGATTTGAAAAAATTCCTTTCGATTTTGTTATTAAATGTCAAGATTTTGCTGCTTCAGATTCGGAAGATTGCATGATCATCACACAGACAACAACGTTTCAAGTTCAAGTTTAAATTCAACAACGAAAGCTGGAAAAGGGAAAAGCTCTTCCTCTCTCTCTCTCTCTCTCTCTCTCTCTCTCTCTCTCCAGCAAAAATATACTAATTCTTCCAACTCAACTTCGGTCAATGACTTGGTAGAAAAATCGGTGCTAGAGGCTTCATTTCTTTCGAAGTGAAAGCCATCCATACCGTGACTGTACTACCGGCGTGGATTCGAGAATTCGCTCGAGGTGTAGAACCTTGGAGGCTGGATTACCGATATTCCCTGCAAAAGAGGGCGGAATTCACCTTTAGGGCAGTCGCGACTCGATCGCACGGCTACACCAAACTAATTCTTAATTTTTACTTAATATTTTCTATTTAATTATTTTGATTTATTCATCAAATAATAACTTATTGTATAGATATGAAATAACAATTTAAAGGTGAATTATTACTTTGTCAGATCTATCCTTTTAGCTTGTAATTTAAAAAAATAATAATAACATTATTAATAATAAAAGAAACGAAATTGGTCTAGTTGCCTTTATTTTAAAAAAAAAAATTGTTCAGATCTGTAATTTTTTATCTTGAAATTTTACTCGCATAAAATAAGGCCAGACCAGATAAATTTCGGACCAAATCAAATGTTGAGAAAGCACCGCCTGTGGCAAATTTCACTGGATATTTGATTGACTTGGTCTTAGTACCAAAAATTCATTGCTCATTTTTTGCCTTTGATTGACTTGGTCATAGTACCTTAAGGTCCCCAATTTTTTAACATATAATTTTGTCCAGTATTGGTTTAAATTGATAATTAATTGTTTACTTCTAATCAAGTCTTGTCCAGACACAGTATTCAAATTCAATCTACTTGATTTTTATATTTGTTTGTCTTTTATAAATACTAGCTGGACCTTCGCGCTTTGCGCGAAATTATAAAGCTATTTAAAAGCATTATTCAATATATCATTTTACTACAAATTAAATCACAACAACAATACATACATTCAAACATCACACAACTTATGTTACGGTTAAAGTAAATTTTTATGTTATATTTCTTTCATTATAGTTAAAAGCAAATTATTATATTATATTTCTTTCATTTGTACAATTAAAATATTTAGATTTACTTCTTGTCTAGTCTCTCATAAAAACTCATATAGAAATAAGAGAAAGGTCCTAAATTTCCCTTTACATAAACAATTTCAAGAATAATGGATCTGGAATCCTTATTAAGTGTAGAGCTGGCAAAATCTGACCCAACCCAAAAAACCCGAACCCGAGTGACCCGAAATCCGAAATGACCCGAACCCGAAATGACCCGAAACCCGAACGATCCGAAACCCGAACGACCCGCAACCCGAACGACAAGAACATGTAATAAAATGATAAGGTAATTTGCTCTTATCATATTCTTTTATCCCTCTTTGAAATTCCCAAAAGAATTATTATCAATTTTTCTCTCCGCTGTCGAATAAAAAATTTATCAAATCTTAGTTTTTCATTTAAATTATTATCATAATATCACATGATTAGTTAGATTAATGTTCAATGTTATATCTCCGATATGTGAGAACTATCATCTCAAACAAAATTTCAGAATATTGAAAACTATATTATATTACTTAATGTATTAGGGGTTTCATAATAATATACGTGTAATTCATACCATTTTAACATCTAAAAAAAATAAGAAAAATAGCGGTGACAAATTTTTGAAGAAAATGAGTAATTTACATTTTCCTATGTAGCATATATATTTTTCCCATATATATAATATTAAATATACTTTTTATTTTTTATTTTTTTAAAGTTAATCATCTATTATTTAATCTTATGTAGTTTCAACTAAAATCTTCGAAATAAATTATCTTGCATTTTATTTTTTCTGATCTCATACATCTAGGCCTGATCTCATACATATAAGCCTAATTAATGTTCAGTGTTATATCTCCGATATGTGAGAACTATCATCTCAAACAAAATTTCATAATATTGAAAACTATATTATATTACTTAATGTATTACGGTTTCATAATAATATACGTGTAATCCATATCATTTTAACATCTAAAAAATAATAAGAAAAATAGCGGTGACAAATTTTTGAAGAAAATGAGTAATTTACATTTTCCTATGTAGTATACATATTTTTCCCATATATATAATATTAAATATATTTTTTATTTTTTTAAAGTTAATCATCTATTATTTAATCTTATGTAGTTTCAACTAAAATCTTCGAAATAAATTATCTTGAATTCTCATGTATTATTTATGTACTATAGATTTACAAACCTTAATTTTGAATTTTCATAATTGTAAATTATACATTATTAGATTGAAATAATTATTAAAATTGAAATACTCGCCGCGAAGCGCGAGCATTATCCTAGTGTTTTATTATGAATTACTATTTTTTTAAAGAAGAAAGGAGAAAAACTAAATATTATTTAATAAATGAACTCTTAATTTCACTTTACATTAATATTTGAATATAAGTATGTACCATAATTCGTTAGAACTATTTGGTTCCACTCTAACGATAAAAAACAAATTTAATCGTTCACACATAATCGGGTATAAAATAGTAAATACCAAAATCACCAATTATTGTTATACATATTAGTATGATATATAAATAATGTCACAAAAAATCAGAGTAATTAAAAAATTTAATGATATAGATGTAATCATGCTATTCAATTCAAGAAACAATTGAAATGACGTGATCTCTTGAAAATGCTCAAAAGATTTTGAAAAATAAAGGGATGGGTGTAATTCAGAACTTCTTATAAAATAAGAACAAACAAAAATCTAAAATAAATTACAACTGCAAAAATAATAATCAATTAAGTATTAAATTATGGCTAAATCTCATAATCCCACTGCCAAAATAATTAAAGTACGTGGCCTGACATAATGAAAATTTCTAGCACAAGCTAAAAACAAAGAAGGGGAACTAACTCCACTGAGGTACAGTACAGCTTTAAATGGCAACTGCAAAAATAATAATCAATTTTAGGTATTAAAATTTTGCTAAATCTTATAATCCCACTGCCAAAATAATTAAAGGGCATGTTTGATTTGAGGTATTTAAAGTTTGATGTATATCTCAAATACATCATCATGATTATACGTGATTTTGAGAATACATGTTAGTTGTTTGATTTGGTGTATTTTAAATAATGTAAAGAAAGAATCAATTGTTTGATTTTTGATGTCAATCCGGGCATTTTAATTTTGATTCAAGTTAATTGTTTGATAATTGTAGAATATATACATAAAATAGTGTACCAATTTTTCAAAATTATTTTGTGCAGTTAAATATTTTTTATTTTAATGCAATATTTTATTAATTAATATTTTATTTTAATTTAATATTTTTTTATGTTAAATTATTTAATATTTCATTTTAATTTAATTTTTTTTATGTTAAATTATTTAATATTTTATTTAATATAATTTATTTTATTTTAATTTAATGTTTTTTATGTTAAATTATTTAATATTTAATTTTATATAATTTATTTTATTTTACTTTAATATTTTTTATGTTAAATTATTTAATATTTAATTTAATTAATATTTAATTTTATATAATTTATTTTATTTTAATTTAATATTTTTATGTTAAATTATTAAATATTTAATTTAATTAATATTTCATTTTATATAATTTATTTTATTTTAATTTATATTTAATATTTAATATTTTAAATTATTTAATATTTAATTTATTTAATATTTATTTTTTATTTTTATTTAATTTATTAATATTTTAAATTTTATTTAAAATTTTATTTTAAATTGTATTATTTTTTATTTTTTAAATTTGTTTAATATTAATTTTCATTTAATTAATTTAATATATTTTAATTTAATTTATTTAATATTTTTAATTTGATATTTTTTATTAATTTATTTAGTAATTGATACTTAAAAATTAATTAAATTTGAATTAGAAAGATTCTGCATTTTGACTTGAGCGTTATCCCGCATTTTGTAATGTATTATAAAATACTTGAAAGCTATGTTAATATATTTTATTTGATATAAATTAAACAAAAATTTTGTCCTAACTACTTCATTTTACTTTACAATATCTTAAAATACACCAAATCAAACATGCCCAAAGTCGTGGCCAGACATAATGAAAATTTCAAGTACAAGAGCTAAAAAACAAACAAAGGGGACTAATTCCCCCGAGGGACAGATAACAGCTTCCTAGCTCACATAACCATGTGGGTTCATGCAGTAACGAAAAACAAACACATGGTAGACCCCACAAGATATCCCTAACAAATAAAGAAAATGAAAACACATGTAAGATAGGGTAACGGCACAATTAGCTCTGGAAAGACGAAAATGCCCTCGCTGTCACACTGTACCGACAGCGTGAAGGGCCGGTTGGTCGGTTGCCGCGTCATGAATCTATCTCTGCTTTTTATTTATTTATTTCTAATCGTCTTTTCGCACTAGCCGTTATATCTCTGCACAGAGAAACCCCATAAACTTTTCTATGCGTCCGTACCTACAAGAATATGGGATATGTTGCCTAACATAACTTTTGTATGAGGCTTTACTCTCTAAAGTGAAGTGGCAAATCAAAGTGAAAATTACATAGACTTTTCTTTAGCAGCTACGGAAAAAATATTACTGTTTTAGCTGCTACGGAAAAAATATATATTTAAGAAAAATAGACTGATTTGGGATTATTGTGCCGATCAGCTCAGTAGTCACCGGGTGAAAGAGCTATTTCTCCGAATAATCTCAAAGCATCGTTATTTTCTTAAATATTATTTTTTCGGTAGCTACTTTAAAAAAAGTTAAATACGTAGAGATAGATATATTGAGAAAAGTGAATTAATTAGATTTCAATAGTCAATTTGTAGTTGATTTTGATAGTGTACAATATTTGTTTCAATTTTTTTTGCTAATAGATAAATACAAGACTTAAGTCTTCACTACTATAAAAAAATTAACCAGATATCATTTATGTCATGACTTTCCTCATAGAATAATTATAAACCAAATTGCATAATTTTGTATGTACAAGTATTTCTCATACAAACAATTATACAATAGACCTGAGAAAAAACAATGAAATAAAGTCACACGTGGCCACATACAGTGGTCTGATAGGCGGTCAAGCTAACGTCTCCTTTCAACGGACCGAAGGTCTTTTATCGGTTTGCGCACCAAAAAAACTCACAAGAAAGGAAGAACGCGCAAATAAATAGTTAGTGATAGTTCCAGTTTAAATAGGCCCGGTTCAGCGTTAAAGTTTGAAATAACTAAAAATAAATTTTCCTGTTGCAAATAGAATATTTTTATCCATTATCCATATCACTATATTATTTTTCTCTTCTTGTTTCTTATATTGATTTATTTTTTATAGCTTAGTTTATAGTAGTTTTTATAAAGCTTATTTTATAATTAACAGAAATATATGGAGAATATAAAAATAATAACATCAATAATATTGATAATGTAAAAAAAATATTACTTCAAGGATAAATATTGATAATGTAAAAAAATATTACTTCAAGGATAAATATTGATAATGTAAAAAAAATTGATATTTGATATTGGTTTACTTCAAGGATCAATAAAATTTAGATCACACTCGAGTCTAAATTAGGTTAATTTTATTTGAAGATCTTTCAAAATTAGAATATAAGAAAAATATTACTTAAATTTTAGTTATTTCAAACATTTGCTGCATCAAGACTTATATATTAAATTTAGAGTTAGATCAAGTTCGAATACAAATTCAGATTGCTTTTTTAATTTAGAGCAGTTAAATTGCTTTTTTGTAACAAAATGTCTTAAAAATTTGTAAATAATGAAATTTGCAGTAATACACGAGTATTTTGATTTTGTAGTTGAGGTTGCCTACGGGCTTTGGAGAAGAAAAAAAAAGATTTTGTAGTTCAGGCATTTAATGATACAGCTTTTCTCCAGCTAACGTTTATTTTCAGCTTTGTCCAGTCTGCTCATCTTCCTATTCTCACCGGAGACACTCCCATTGTAATGATTGTACAAATAACTCCTTCAGATGCAAATATTCACCTACATCTACCAAAGATACACGTGAGAATTAATCCCAACTCTTTATTTTTCACCTACTTTTGAGTCTTCTCAAAAGTCCACATCATCACTTTTATCTTGATCATTCGATCAATTTTTTTATCGAATCTTAACCATTCATTTCTTCAAATTTATTGATATTTTATGGCAACATTTATGTAATTATTAAAACATAAGCATATGATTGGTTGAATTTGTGTTTTCTGTATCATACCCGATTTAGTGAGAACCGTTGTGGGTTTGTTTGTGACCATCAGATCTTAATCAGATGTTTTCAATGAATCATGGTGCAAAGTTATGTTCAACAATTAATATCAATAGTTAATGAAGAATTCACTCATTAAAATATAAATAATTTTTCTTTTCTTCTTTAAAAAATTATAATTCTTAATGAAATATTTTATTTCTAATGTTACAATCATCAAATATAAATTTGTTGGAATTTTCTCTTTATTTTGAGTTCCATATTGTTATGATTCTAATTTTTTTTTCTTGCTAAAGCATGTGAATATAAACTATATAAAAGAACATGTAAAAAAATGATATCTTCATTAACTTGTACCTTATACATTATTTTTTTTATCTCTCTTTGAGCATTCTCAAGAGATTTATTGTCAATTTTATCCCGACAGTTCATTTTTTTTAAATCTTAGCTTTTCATTTCAATTATATGCACAATATCACATAAAAACATATTGTTATGATTCCAATTTCATTTTTTCTTGATAAAATATGTGAATATAGACTATATAAAAGAATATGTAATAAAATGTTAAGCTCATTTACTCTTATTATATTCTTTTACCCCTCTTTGAAAATTCTCAAGAGAACTATTATTAATTTTCTCTCAACCGTCGAATCAAAAAAATTATCAAATTTTAGCTTTTAATTTTAATTATTATCATAATATCACATGATTAGTTAGATTAATATTCAGTGTCATATCTCACTTATGTGAGAACCATCATCTCAAACAAAATTTTAAAATATTGAAAACTATATTATATTACTTAATTTACTATGGATTTCATAATAACATATGTGTAATCCATACCATTTTAACATCTAAAAAAAATAAGAAAAATAGCGGTGATATTTTTTTGAAGAAAATGAGTAATGCTATATTTTCCTATGTAGTATACATATTTTTCCCATATATTAATATTAAATATAATTATTATTTTTTATCTCTTTCAAAATTAATCATCTATAATTTAATCTTATCTAGTTTCAACTACAATTTTCTAAACTAAAATCTTCGAAATAAATTATCTTGCATTTTATTTTTTCTGATTTCATTCATCTAAGTCTGATTAATACTTAATTTATTTTTCTAATATAATATGTTAAGAGATAATGACATAAGAAAATTAAAGACAATAATTTTTAATTCTCATGTATTACTTATGTATTATGGATTTATAAACTTTAATTTTGAATTTTCATAATTGCAAGTTATAAATTATTAGATTGAAATAGCTATTAAAATTAAAATACTCGCCGCGAAGCGCGAGCATTGTCCTAGTATTCTACAATACCTGTCTAACTAACAAATAAATTATAATAACTTCTTGTAGAACTAAAAATATTGTGCCAGGTTGGCAAACACGTAAAAAGATGTAAATACTTATGGTCAATGCAAAGTATATCAAATAAATTCCCCTAATTATTTTCAATAAAGGAAAATTAATTTACATTATTTCTCTCCTTTACTGCCTTCTCCATTCATCGAAAGCGATTCCGATTCCTTCTCAAAGTCTCAAATCACAACTCTTCTCAAATTCTCAAAAATCTTGACAATCCCAATTACACTCTCGAGCAATTCATCAATCAGCTCGCGTCTCCCAAATATCTCTTTGCTTGGCTCCAAATAGTCCTCTCCATCAATCAATCAAGCAGCTTACCTTATCACCTTGCTTGCCTGTCTCCATCAATTAATTAATCATCTCTTTGCTTTGCACTGTTAACCATGGATGAGTTCTCACGATCCGTGGATGACGGGCTGAAGCTCTCAAAGAGGATCTGCTCCAGCACGAAGGAGCAAAAACCGACCGCCGGCGCCGCTCCACGTCAGCTGGTTTCAATGGAGAGGTCCGTCGAGTCGTTTCTTCCGACGGCTCCGATGGTCTACGCAGTGATATCAGATCCGGGCATGGTCGACAACCCGGATATACCCAGTTACCAACCGTACGTGTACGGGCGGTGTGATCCGCCGGCTCTGATCCCGTTGCAGATGAACGAGATGGAGGTGGAGGCTGAGTGCGTCCTTGATTCGGTGTTTGTGACTGTGCGTGGCCGTTGGTGGGTTCATTGCGTCACGCGGAGCAGAGCTTGTGCTGGCAAGATTGTCGTCCCCATGGGGGAACAGGTCAGTGAGTGGTCAAGAGAAATGAATTCCTTTTTTATGCTTTGACAAATTGATCGATTATGTAAGTAAAATTGAGAAAAATAGAAATGAATTGATTGTTTTTAATATAAAATGAGTGATTTATCTGATTCTGAAGCTAAGAAGGGGGGTTTTGGATGATATTACTAGGGTTCAATTCTGGGCGTAGAAGTGGAGACTGGGAAGAGATCATATAATACAGAGATAGTTGATTCAAACGATGAGAGAATTGAGAAAATTTCAAAAACTGATGGAGGTGGATTTCTCAAACCCCACATTTTCTATTTGGCAATTCCAGAGGTACGTTTTAATTTTTACATTTCATTCATTCCAAATGTCATGCTTGAATTGGTTGAATTTTTTTGCCAATTGATTTTTTTGTTTTTGTACTTTGAAGATTAATGGAGGAGCGAATATTTCTGCTACCATTAGATGGTCCCAAAAGCTGCAATATGAAGAGGGGCAATTTTCTATCCAAGTCCCCTTTACGTTTCCAAGTTACGTAAATCCTCCCCCAAAAATATTTATTAAGAGAGAGAAAATCAATCTTGTTCTCAATACTGGCACTGGCAAAGAGGTTTTATTGCAGGGATCTAGTCATCCTTTAAAGGTTATTTTCTCTCTGTAAAATATTGTGTTAACAAAATTCATCATAAATATTAGTACAATTATTTCTTTTTATAAATCTGAGTTGAAAAATTGTCTTTTCTTTTATCATTTCAGGAGAACAATCGTGTAGGGGAAAAGATGAGCTTTGCGTATGATGAGGCAGTTGAAAACTGGTCCAACAAAGATTTTATTTTCTCATACAATGTAGGGCAGTTTAAAATATTATCCTCTTTATATATATATATCCTTAAATTTATTAATTTATTGTAAATGTATGTGCAGGTACATTCAAATGATATATTTGGAGGAATTCTGTTGCAATCTCCTTCATTTAATGATTCTGACCAGAGAGATACATTTTGCCTTTATCTTCTTCCCGGAAATAATAAAAACAGAAATGTTATATTCATAAATTTCCTCAAAACTAATAATTAAACAATCCTTTCCCTTTCTAACTCTATCTTAAATCTAACAGGTGTTTAGACGTGAGGTGATATTTCTAATCGATTCAAGTCTAAGCATGCAAAGAAAACCAATAGAAAGCGTGAAGAACGCAATATTCGCGTCCCTTTTGGAATTAAACGAGAGAGATAATTTTAATATAATCTCATTTAATGATGAGATTCTATCTTTTTCGACTTGTATGGTACCGGCCACAGAGGAAATGGTACAGAATGCAAATGACTGGATGCGTACCAGTTTGGTCCCCAAGGGCGGTACGGACATTTCACGCCCCTTAAACCAGGTATTTTGCATTAATTCTTCTTTCTTATTAATGGGATAAATGCACCGTTAGTTTCTGTACTTTAATTGTTTGCACGTTTTGTCCCTGTACTATTGATTGCGTTTTTTAGGTCCTTGTACTTCAGAAATTGTGCATGTTTAGTCCCTCACTTAACGGAAATAGTTAACACCGTTAGCTTTTTTTATATTATAACAATTTTACCCCTTTAGATGATATCAGATAGAATGATTTATTCAAATTTAATAATAATTAAAATATATTTGTATTTATTATTATTTTTGTAGAATTATTTTCTCTGTAAAAATAAAAAATATATATTTTCATTAAAAATTGAAAGGGCAAAATATTCATTTATTAAAAAGTTAACGGTGTTAGCTACTTCCGTTAAGGACTAAACGTGCACAATTTATGAAGTACAAGGACCAAAAAAGACTAAATCAATAGTACAGGTACTAGACGCGCAACTAATTAAAGTTTATCCCTTTTTTAATATTATATTAATTCTTCTTTTTTATTTATGATCTTCATTTTGGAATTTGATAGTAAATATATTTGTCTTCTTTTTTGTTGAATGTTTGTAAAAGGTGGTGGAAATGATAGGGAATGTAAAAGGTGCGCTTCCTAATATTTTTCTTGTAACGGATGGATCAGTTGAAGAAGAGAGAGATATTTGCTCAAATTTGAAAAATCAATTGAAGAATTCTGGATCGATTTCTCCTCGAATTTCTACCTTTGGAATAGGTAATTAATTAACCTTTAGCCCATATTTACATCATAATCGTAATAAATATTTGGACTTGATTTAAGTTTTTAAAATATTTTATGCACTTCCATTGTTTAATTTATTGATGTACCATTTCGTGAATCAATAAATCTTTTTTATTGCATAAGGCTTCGTTTGGATGGAAGATAAGATGGGTATAATTTTATCTAGGTATAAGGAGCTACACCTTCTTATACCTCCATTTTGGAATGGTGTTTGGCAAGATGATTGGGACAAAAAATGGGATAGTGTTAAATTTAAAAATAAATATATTGCAATGACTTAAATGCCCTTGTTATAATATGACTAAATTATAGATATTAATATTATATAGTAATGGTATAATTACAATTTAGCTATATTAAATTGAAATATATTAAAATAATATATATATTAAAAAATTAAGTTCAAATTAGAAATAAAATATATTAAAATATTAATATCTCTTTAAAGTTATAAATTAAATTAAATTAGTATTAATTTATTTATTAAACTAATATATTAAGTTAACTAAAAAATATTTATTAATATTAAAATAATAATAAATATGAGAAATTAATTATATATTAATTTATTATTATCTATAATTAATTTAAATTAATTATTATACATTAAATATCAATATTATATGGTTCATTATATATTAAAATTTTAGGAATTATATTAAATTATATTAATATATTGGTTATGTATTAATATTATATTAATTATATATTAAAATTATATATGAATTATATAATATATATTACATGATGTTAATATAATAAAAATATATGAGGGTAATTTGGGAATGAAGTATGAGAATGAAAGAGGTATAAGCTTATAACTGCTTTTTGGTGGTATAAGCTTATACCCATATTTTTAATCTATTCCTTCCTATCCGTTCTTCATTTGTTCTTGTTTGGCAAGGAATAGAGGAATAAGCATAGTTATACCTTTGCTTATCCCTCATCCAAACGGGGCCTAAGGGAATAATATAGTGAGGATTATTATGTTTATACATAAATAAATTACTAAACTAGTAAACTGATAACCTTTTTTGAGGATTTTTGCTGTTCGAGCACTGATTATTTCTTTTATTTAATGTAGGTTCATTTTCCAACCATTATTTCTTGAGAACATTAGCATTGATTGGCAGAGGGCACTATGACTCAGCATATGATACAGGTCTATAAACACACATCTAATTAAGCAAACAATATTACTAGTCCACTATTATTTCATTTTTTGTTAAATTTGTTTCTTTATATTTTTTTATATGTAGATTCAATTGAGGGTCAAATGAGGACTTGGTTTAGAAGAGCTTCACGCACCATACTTGCTGATGTCACCATTGATGCTTTTGATAATCTCAATGATTCCGAGTTTGAGGTTAGTACATAAAAATTAAGTAATGTTAAAATTTGTATTTTTATATGTTTATGTGATAATTTTGCATTTTTTGTTCTAACAGATTTATCCTCAAAATGTTCCTGATGTTTCGTCTGCATGCATGACTAGCATTTTTGGGAGATTCAAAGGGAAATTTCCAGATTCAGTTAAAGCCAAGGGTTATTTAGCTGATTTGAGTGCAATTGAAATTGATTTGAAAGTTCAAAACACAAAGGATATTCAAATCGAGAAAGTAAGTTTACTCTTATTATTTATTATTATTATTGTTATTATTAATTATTTTATTTATCTTAATTTTTTCTTTTCTCAATTAAGGTGTTTGCAAAGGAATATATTAACCTCCTTACCGCACAGTCTTGGCTTTCCGAAAACAAACAACTTGAGAGCAAGGCAAGTTCATCCAAATCCAACTTATTCAAATCAAAATATTATAAATTAAATCATGATATTATGAATTTAAAATTCATAATCTCTCTCTCTAACTCATCTTTCTCAGATAATCAAAACAAGCATACAAAACAACATTGCATCCGAATACACACGTATGATCATGCTCCAATCTACTTCCGAAAAAACGGACGCAACAAAACAGGTTAATTAATTCTATCCACTCAACCCATCAAAAACAGTTAACAAAATTACAAAATTACAAATCTAACCTTCATTTAACGAACATCTCTCATCAGGCGAAAAAGCAAGCAATCAAGAAAACCAAGAACGAATCAGATTCACCCGCCCTAATCCAAACCCTAACCCTAACTGGATTCGGAAACACAATCGCCACAAAGGACAACACTCCTATTCTCTTCGGGGAAGCGAAGCCGCCAGAGGCGTTAGAAGTGATGTTCACGAAGGCCGTTGGGTGTTGCGGCTCTGCAGCGGATTGCTTCTGCTGCATGTGCTGCATCAGAGCGTGTTCTAAGATCAACGATCAGTGTTTTATTGTGGTTACTCAGTTGTGTACTGCTCTCGCGTGTCTTGGGTGTTTGGAATGCTGTAGCCAAGTGTGTTGTAATGATGGTGATTCGTAGGGGTTGTTGGTGTTTGTGTTTTGGACCTTATTTATAGAGTGTGTAAATGGTGATTCCTAGTTTTGGTTTAGTGTGTGTGTAAAAGTGGGAGGTATAATAACTGTTGCAGTGTTGTTGTGGAAAGAAGACCGGAGAGTAGAGATTTATCGGATTAATTAATAACTTTATTTATGTTGGAAAATACTTAAATTTCATAACAAAAAAAGGGTTCTGATTAATAACTTCATTAATGTTGGAAAATAATTAAGTTTATAAAAAAATAAGGGATCAGATATATATCGCCAACATCAGCACCATCAGTGCAATAAAAACGTGAATTGTGGCGGCACTTGTATTTTTCTGAGCTCACGGCTAGCGCTTTGGACGAATGAAATTTTGACATGCTATTACATGAGCGTCTTGGGCAAACTAACATAACTAAAGTAGGAAATTTTTGCTCTATCTTCAACCAGCAAAGACAGTGATACCTCCTTGAAATCATAGCTGCTATTTTTGTAATTAACATTTTCCAATAATCCAAATATTGAAATAATCTGTTCCAATTTTCCTTTTTCAGTTAGAGAAGCAGTGATCTTTTTAATGACTATGGTGACTGGTATGTGGACTGAGTCAACAGCCCTAATTACTAATGTGGAGGCCAAGATACCTTGCTGGATGTAGATAGTGAGTTGGGAGCTTCTTGATTTGTGTTTTGTATATTGGTTTAGGTTTGTTTATGTGTTGATTGTAAAGAGATGGATTTGTAGTTTTTGGAATACTGTTTGATTGCTTGTCAGGTTTAATGGTAGAGGTTTTGGGTCTAATAATTGCTTGCAATGTGCTCAAATTTTAGGCTCTTGTGAGACATGATTGGCTCTCTACAATCTGACCTTGTGTGATCTATTCTGTGCTCAAGCATCTAAAACAAACACAGTTTAGACTTATTGTTCCTCCTTTTTCTAGTAACTTTTATCCATTTATTATCGTTTTGCTTTTCTGGAATTAAATCAAGATTATGCTTAACGATTTGAGAATACAATCTTTCCATTTTGAATGGGTTGAATTCGGTCAAGATCTTGTCTCAAACCAATGATAATCGATCTGGAATCGGCTTCAACAGGCTTTAACCGGTTCCTCAGCCGATCAAGACCGACTGGAAGAGACCGGGGAGATCCCCAGCATGAGATGGCCAGAGAGATGACCGGCCCGAGCTAGTCAAAGAGGTTTCCTTTGATTTCCCACTAGCTTCTTGATTCGCCTCCTTCCTTAACATTTTTCTTTTCCAACTCGTTTCTAATTTTTCTTTAAAACAACTTTCACTTACATCATCCCATATTCTAGCACAGGGAACAAAAGGATATGCAAGAAACACAATTCCATCAATTAACTTATTATCATCTTTATTTTCTCATGAATCCACTTTCTTTCCATTATTTTCTCTCAAATCAAATGGACTCTTAAATTCACACTTCCCTCCGATGCAAAATTTGAATTTTTTTTTATTGTAATAGTGTATGATGCATTCATCTTTCTGATTGTTAAATCAATCAATCAAATCATATTCAATACAATAAAAAAAAAAAATAATTGTAAACTTTAAAAGGGTATATATGAAATTTTCCTATTGTTTCTCCTTCGCTACCCTTATTCTCACTTCACTCCCAAAGCTCTCCAGCCTTGTGTGCGTTCTCTCTCTCGGTCTCGACCCACTGTTCCTTCTTGCGGCTTGCCTCTCCCCTGCGCCCGCCCGCGCCCGCACTCTCTCTCGACAGTGATCGGATGACCTCCCCCACCGCATTCTCCTCTCGCTATTTGTCAAGCTAGGGTTAAGGCTCCAATCATTGCTTCTCTTTCCGTTCCGTACGTATATCCTCTCTGTATCTCTCTTGCCGAAGCAAAATCTATGAAAATTGATATTTTGAAATTGCGAGGGGACTTAAATTAAAATGTGGCCCAACATTTCTTTAGGTAATTAAAATGTGGCCCAAGCCCAAGCTGCCCAACCCAAAGTTCTAATGAACTCTAGACTAATTAGCCCCCAAATCCTCCCCATTCACTCTCCCTCTCCCCACGACACCTCTCTGCCTCTCTGGACGAAACTCCAAAATCCTCAACGCTGCACGACTCCATCGCCGGACGGAGCTCCGACGGTGGATCTCCTCCCGCCGCTGACTCAGTGACTCTATTTTCCGGCAACTCCAACCAGCTTTATCTCTCTCGTCCAGCAACTCCGACCAGATCGTGCTTCTTCTTCTTCTACTCGCTGTAGTTTCTCAATCCGACCAATATTTTCTTAATTTTTAGTCAAACAAATATGGATTTACAAAAAAAATGCTCTTAATCGAGCTACCCGAGCCGAGCTGGCTCGACTTGAACCGAGCCGAGCAGGCTCGACTTGAACCGAGCCGAGCTCGAGCCAGTGATTTCAGCTCGAAACAGTTATTGTTATTGAGCCGAGCTTCTGTCGAGCCGAGCTCGAGCTGGGCCTAGCTCGGCTCGGCTCGTTGACAGCCCTAGTTCTATCAAAGCAAAGTCAACCCCTCTTGTACCAGTTCTCTTGTCTATTTAACAAATGCATGAATTTTACTTCTTTAGTAAAATATTGAGAAAAGTTTAAATTTGTCTCCTCAACTATTGAATTAGCTCATTTTTTATCACTCAACTTTTTTATGGTACAATTTTAGTCCCTTAACTATTTAATAGATGGATTTTTATTCCTTCCATCCGTTAAATGATTAAGTGTCCGTTAAATATGACACGTAAGCAATGACGTGGCATATATTTTTAACACATACACAATAACGTATTAACTTTTATTTAACAAATAAACATGCATAAAAAAATATATATTTTTTTAATAAAAATAATATTTTAAGAAAAGAGGGGAATTAATTAATGAATTTTTTATTTTTTTATACATTTGTCGCGTTACTAATGCCACGTCATTGCTTACGTGTCAAATTTAACGACCACATAAGCACTTAACGGATGGAAAGACAAAAAATGCACTTATTGAATAATTGAGGGACTAAAATTGGACCAATAGAAAGTTGAGGGACCAAAAATGAGCTAGAACCTTTCCGAATTCAAAAGTGAAGAAGCAATGGAAATTTGGGATGCTTTCAAATCCGAAAATGAAGAAACCACGGAAAATTCTGACGTTTCCGAATCTAAAAATGCAGAAACCATGGAAAATTCGGACGTTTCAGAATCTGAAAATAAAGAAACCATGGAAAATTCGGACATTTCTAAATTCCAAAATGAAGAAACCGTGGAAAATTGGGGCAGAGATCTCGAGAGATTTCAGAATTTTATTAGTAAGTTTTTGCTTTTTCGCGATGATGCTATAGGCCTAGATATACTCCACGTCAAATGTCATGTCAGGTCAAAATTTGGCACCATGAACTCTGTATACGTCAGAAACTGGATCCTTTACGCAACGGAACATAATGTTAAGAGTCTTAAAATGAGCTTATTACTGGATGAACCGATTGACCTGCCTGACTGCCTTTTTGTTTGTGAAACACTGGTGAATCTTGACTTGGGTTTTTCGTTGGTAAATGATGTTTTAGTGAAGATTAAACCAGTTAGGGTATGCCTCCCTAGACTCGAGTGGCTTCATTTAAGTGATGCGATTCTTATTGGCAATTACATGAAAAGCTTTTGTATGGATGCCCGGTACTTGAATATTTTAGAATGACCTGTTGCACTCTAAAGATGAACAACATTTCACACGAGAGATTGTATCAATTAGTTATTGATGGTTGTGATTAGTAACAAATTAGTTCTGTGTTTACTATTTGTGCTCCGAATGTTGAACATTGTTTTGATGTTTATTCAGAGCATGAGAATATGAAGGTCACATTCGAAGGCATGTCGAATTTGATAGATGCGTGGATTGCTATCGATTTTCTTAAAGATTTACTCTCATGTTCTCAGTGGCCTTTGAGATCTTAAGGATCTTCACATAAATTGTGACTGTTTTATGGTATGTATTTTTCATTTTGCTTAAATCACCTATTTTTGTTATGAATATAATTAATATGGATGTTCAATACTTGACCCCTAAGAAAAGATAAATTAGGAAATGCTTATAAGAATGGAAGGAGTTGTGGTAGGTTATTTATTACTATATATTCTATTGTATTTAGGTTAGATTATTTTCTTTATTGTAATTCTAAATCAGGCAAGAGATTTTTGGCCAGCACTCACCCTCTACTATATAAAGAGGGCAGTAGCTATTGTATTCTGAATCCACAATTCAATACATAATTCTCTCCTTCCAATTCTCTGTTTTATTGTTCTTAGTTCTTTTATTTTATAACACGTTATCAGCACGACTCTACAATAAGCATTTGAAGTTCTAAATAACATAACTGAAACTTTGCTTCAGAAGGTACAATTTCAAATTATTAATATTTCATTATATTGTTTATTTTGGAGTTCTTTTATTTGATTTTTTTTTCTTTTCTTGAAATTCGTTATTTTACGAGCTTCTTTTAAGTAACATATCTCTGCACCAGAAGTTGCAGATTCTCTTTATAGATCAATGCACCAGAAGTTGCTTGTTTAATTATTTTTATTTTGCAACCAGAAGTTACGTGTTTATTTTTATTCATGCACCAGAAGTTGCTCGTTTAAATTATTTTATATGCACCAGAAGTTTCTTGTTTAATTATTTTTGCAACCAGAAGTTGCATGTTTATTTTTATTTACGCACAAGAAGTTGCTTGTTTAATTTTATTTACGCAACCAGAAGTTGCATGTTTATTTTTATTTATGCACCAGAAGTTGTAAGTATATTTATGCACCAGAAGTTGCAAGTATATTTATCTTTATTCTATGTACATTTACTTTTATGCACATTTATTTTCTGCACATTTATTTTTATGCAAATTTATTTTTATTTATGCACTTGTTGCACACAAGCTGCAAAATTTATTTTATGCACCAGAAGTTGCAAAATATAGCACCAGTAGTTGCGAGAATATAAATCAGAAATATTGTCTAAATCTCTAAGATCAACTCTCAAATAATAATTCGAGAAAAGATAAATAATATATATATATATATATATATATATATATATATATATATATATATATATTAAATAAAGATATTCCTTCCTTTTATCTTGCTCTTGAAGCAACAACAAGATGAAGAGAGTTGTAAGATATATTGAAAATCAATATCATATCTTATTTTGAATAAGCAAACTAATGAGTTGTAAAAGAAGAAAATTATGAAACTTGTCTTAATAATTGCACTCAATTCCCATAAGTGATGTTGTAAAATAATAACATAAATGAAACAAATGTCAAAAGTCATTATAAGAAAATCATACAAGACAATGAGAAGATACAGTAAGATATAATTTATGACTGATTCTAAAATATATTTTTTAGATATTTTATGAAAGAGCATTGGTTAAGTACCTGTTGTACACCAAAATATTTTATTGAATTCTATAAAGTCTCTTTAAAAGAAAACAAAATATGGTTAATTATGTTTGTAATTGAAAATCATTTCAGTAAACTCTTAAATATTACGTGATACTTTATATTTATTCAATTTATTTTATTTATTTGTGGAATCTTTTTCCATGTATTACATTTTAATTTGTGAGGTTTTGTGAAAAACAATACCAAATTGTGTTTTTTCCATGTATTAGACTTCTTATTTTGTGGTTTTGAGAAAATAACAAAATATTATTTTTGTCCATGTATTACACCTCAATTCCATTTTTTTCGTATTGTGAAAATCATTAACAATGGATTTTTGTTTTCGATGTATTACATTTTAATTTTTGTGGTTTAGTGAAAAACAATATAAAATTGTGTATTTTCAATGTATTACACTTCTTATTTTGCGGTTTTGTGAAAATAACAAAATATTCTTTCTTTCCATGTCTTGTACCTCAATTCCATTTTTTTGGTATTGTGAAAATCTAAAACAATGGAGTCTTTTTCATGTATTAGATTTTAATTTCTGTGGTTTTGTGAAAATCAATACAAATTGTGTTTTTCCCATGAATTAGACTTCAATTTTTATAGTTTTATGAAAATATCAAAAGGTTATTTTTTTTCCACGTATTACACCTCAATTCGATTTTTTGGTATTGTGAAAACCAATAACAATGGAGTATTTTCCATGTATTAGATTTTAATATTTATGGTTTTGTGAGAAACAATACAAAATTGTGTTTTTTCCATGTATTACACTTCAATTTTTGTGCTTTTGTGAAAATAACAAAATATTATTTCTTTCCATGTATTACACTTCAATTTTTGTGCTTTTGTGAAAATAACGAAATATTATTTCTTTCCATGTATTACACCTCCATTTGATTTTTTGGTATTGTGAGAATCATTAACAACGGAGTTTTTTCCATGTATTAGATTTTAATTTGTGTTGTTTTGTGAAAAACAATACAAAATTGTGTTTTTCCATGTATTAGACTTTTTATTTTGTGGTTTTGTGAAAATAAGAAATATTATTTTTGTCCATGTATTACACCTCAATTCCATTTTTTTCGTATTGTGAAAATCATTAACAATGGATTTTGTTTTTTCTATGTGTTAGATTTTAATTTTTGTGGTTTTTTGAAAAACAATAAAAAATTGTGTATTTACAACGTATTACACTTCATATTTTGTCGTTTTGTGAAAGTATCGAAATATTCATTCTTTCCATGTCTTGTACCTCAATTCCATTTTTTTGGTATTGTGAAAATCTATAACAATGGGGTTTTTTTTCATGTATTAGATTTTAATTTCTGTGGTTTTGTGAAAAACAATACAAATTGTGTTTTTCCCATGAATTAGACTTACATTTTTGTTGTTTTATGAAAATATCAAAATATTATTTTTATTCCATGTATTACACCTCAATTCGCTTCTTTGGTACTGTGAAAATCTATGACAATGGAGTATTTTCCATGTATTAGATTTTAATTTTTGTGGTTTTGTGAAAAACAATACAAAATTATGTTTTTGCAAGTCTTAGACTTCTTATTTTGTGGTTTCGTTAAAATAACAAAATATTGTTTCTTTCCATGTCTTGTACCTCAATTCCATTTTTTTGCTATTGTGAAAATCAATAACAATGGAGTAGTTTTCATGTATTAGATTTTAATTCTTGCGGTTTTGTGAAAAACAGTACAAATTGTGTTTTTTCCATGTATTAGACTTCAATTTTTGTGGTTTTGGAAAAATAATATAATATTATTTCTTTCCATGTATTACACCTCAATTCCATTTTTTGGCATTGTGAAAATCATTAATAATGGAGTTTTTTTTCCATGTATTAGATTTTAATTTTTGTGGTTTTGTGAAAAACAATACAAAATTGTGTTTTTTCCATGTATTAGGCTTCTTATTTTGCGGTTTTGTGAAAATAACAAATTTTTTTTTTCCATGTATCACACCTCAGTTCCATCTTTTTCCTATTGTGAAAATCATTAAGAATGGATTTGTTTTCTATGTATTAGATTTTAATTTTTGTGGTTTTGTGAAAAACAATACAAAATTGTGTATTTTCCATATATTAGACTTCATATTTTGCGGTTATATGAAAATAACAAAATATTATTTTTTTTCCATGTATTACACCTCAATTTCATTTTTTTGGTATTGTAAAAATCATTAACAATGGATTTCTTTATCTATGTATTAGATTTCAATTTTTGTGTTTTCTGGAAAACAATACAAAATTGTGTATTTTCCGTGTATTAGAATTCTTATTTTGCGGTTTTGTGAAAATGACAAAATGTTCTTTCTTTCCATATCTTGTACCTCAATTCAATTTTTTTGTTACTGTGAAAATCAGTAACAATGGAGTTGTTTTCATGTATTAGATTTTAATTTCGGCGGTTTTGTGAAAAACAACACAAATTGTGTTTTTTCCATGTATTACACTTCAATTTTTGTGCTTTTGTGAAAATAACAAAATATTATTTCTTTCCATGTATTACACTTCAATTTTTGTGTGCTTTTGTGAAAATAACGAAATATTATTTCTTTCCATGTATTACACCTCAATTTGATTTTTTGGTATTGTGAGAATCATTAACAATGGAGGTTTTTCCATGTATTAGATTTTAATTTGTGTTGTTTTGTGAAAAACAATACAAAATTGTGTTTTTCATTGTATTAGACTTCTGATTTTGTGGTTTTTGTGAAAATAAGAAATATTATTTTTGTCCACGTATTACACCTCAATTCCATTTTTTTCCTATTGTGAAAATCATTAACAATGGATTTTTTTTTCTATGTGTTAGATTTTAATTTTTGTGGTTTTCTGAAAAACAATAAAAAATTGTGTATTTTCAACGTATTACACTTCTTATTTTGTCGTGTTGTGAAACTAACGAAATATTCTTTCTTTCCATGTCTTGTACCTCAATTCCATCTTTTTGGTATTGTGAAAATCTATAACAATGGGGTTTTTTTTCATGTATTAGATTTTAATTTCTATGGTTTTGTGAAAAACAATACAAATTGTGTTTTTCCCATGAATTAGACTTCAATTTTTGTTGTTTTATGAAAATATCAAAATATTATTTTTTTCCATGTATTATACCTCAATTCGCATCTTTGGTATTGTGAAAATCTATAACAATGGAGTATTTTCCATGTATTAGATTTTAATTTTTGTGGTTTTGTGAAAAACAATACAAAATTATGTTTTTTCCATGTCTTAGACTTCTTATTTTGTGGTTTCGTTAAAATAACGAAATATTGTTTCTTTCCATGTCTTGTACCTCAATTCCATTTTTTTGGTATTGTGAAAATCAATAACAATGGAGTTGTTTTCATGTATTAGATTTAAATTTTTGCGGTTTTGTGAAAAACAATACAAATTGTGTTTTTTCCATGTATTAGACTTCAATTTTTGTGGTTTTGGGAAAATAATATAATATTATTTCTTTCCATGTATTACACGTCAATTCGATTTTTTGGCATTGTGAAAATCATTAGCAATGGAGTTTTTTCCATGTATTAGATTTTAATTTTTGTGGTTTTGTGAAAAACAATACAAAATTGTGTTCTTTCCATGTATTAGGGTTCTTATTTTGCGGTTTTGTGAAAATAACAAAATATTATTTTTTCCATGTATCACACCTCAGTTCCATCTTTTTCCTATTGTGAAAATCATCAAGAATGGATTTGTTTTTCTATGTATTAGATTTTAATTTTTGTGGTCTTGTGAAAAACAATACAAAATTGTGTATTTTCCATATATTAGACTTCATATTTTGCGGTTATGTGAAAATAACAAAATATTATTTTTTTTCCATGTATTACATCTCAATTTCATTTTTTTGGTATTGTAAAAATCAATAATAATGGAGTTGTTTTCATGTATTAGATTTTAATTTCTGCGGATTTGTGAAAAACAATACAAATTGTGTTTTTTCCATGTATTAGAATTCTTATTTTGCGGTTATGTGAAAATAACAAAATATTCTTTCTTTCCATGTCTTGTACCTCGATTCCATTTTTTTGGTATTGTGAAAATCAATAACAATGGGGTTGTTTTCATGTATTAGATTTTAATTTCTGCGGATTTGTGAAAAACAATACAAATTGTGTTTTTTCCATGTATTAGACTTCAATTTTTGTGGTTTTCAGAAAATATCAAAAGATTGTTTTTTTCCATGTATTACACTTCAATTCGATTTTTTGGTATTGTGAAAATCATTAACAATGGAGTATTTTCCATGTATTAGATTTTAATTTTTATGGTTTTGTGAAAAACAATACAAAATTGTGTTTTTTCCATGTATTACACTTCAATTTTTGTGCATTTGTGAAAATAACAAAATATTATTTCTTTCCATGTATTACACCTCAATTTGATTTTTTGGTATTGTGAGAATCATTAACAATGGAGTTTTTTCCATGTATTAGATTTTAATTTGTGTGGTTTTGTGAAAAACAATACAAAATTATGTTTTTTCCATGTATTAGACTTCTTATTTTGTGGTTTTGTGAAAATAACAAATATTATTTTTGTCCATGTATTACACCTCAATTCTATTTTTTTCGTATTGTGAAAATCATTAACAATGGATTTTTTTTTCTATGTGTTAGATTTTAATTTTTGTGGTTTTCTGAAAAACAATACAAAATTGTGTATTTTCAATGTATTACACTTTTTATTTTGCGGTTTTGTGAAAATAACAAAATATTCGTTCTTTCCATATCTTGTACCTCAATTCCATTTTTTTGGTATTGTGAAAATCTATAGCAATGGAGTTTTTTTCATGTATTAGATTTTAATTTCTTTGGTTTAGTGAAGAACAATACAAATTGTGTTTTTCTCATGAATTAGACTGCAATTTTTGTTGTTTTATGAAAATATCAAAATTAAAATAACAAAATATTCTTTCTTTCCATGTTTTGTACCTCAATTCGATTTTTTGGTATTTTCCATGTATTAGATTTTAATTTTCATGGTTTTGTGAAAAACAATAGAAAATAGTGTATTGTGAAAATCATTAACAATGGATTTTTTTTTCTATGTATTAGATTTTAATTTTTGTGGTTTTGTGAAAAACAATACAAAATTGTTTATTTTAAATGTATTGGACTTCTTATTTTGTGGTTTTGTGAAAATAAGAAAATATTATTTCTTTCCATGTCTTGTATGTCAATTCCATTTTTTTGTTATTGTGAAAATCTATAATAATGGAGTTTTTTTCATGTATTAGATTTTAATTTCTGTGGTTTTGTGAAAAACAATACAAATTTTGTTTTTCCCATGAACTAGACTTCAATTTTTGTTGTTTTATGAAAATGTCAAAAGATTATTCTTTTCCATGTATTAAACCTCAATTCGATTTTTTGGTATTTTGAAAACCAATAACAATGGAGTATTTTTCATGTATTAGATTTTAATTTTTATGGTGTAAACCCCGTAAAACCGTCGTTGAATTTTACACAATTTAGCAAAAATATTTATAATTTTCCCTAGCTTCACTCTTAAGTGTATATGTGGTCTTTGGAGTTTTAGGGGTCGAACACAAGGAGAATGGCCTTGAGATATTACAATTCTTTTCAAAAGTAGGTCTTGTTTTGTTCAAATGTTAATGATGTATTATATGGAATTTAAACAAGTTCGAACACAATTCTTTTGAAAATTCTTTAATAATAGTTCTAAATGTCCAAAAGTTGCTAATGATATGTCAATGAAAACCAGAGAATGAGATCTTCACAATGCAAGGCAAATCAATTATCACTTTGTTTTTTATTTTTATGTAATTTTCGTTTTAGTCCACACTTTTCATAATCAATCAATAGAGTTATTCATAAAATCATAGAAAATCGAAAATTACTTCAAAAATCACAAAAGTTAAACAGGAATTAGGAAAAGAAGTTCAGATTATGTGGTAAAAATCTCAGATCAAAAAGATTGTTCTTCCAACAATTATGGTCAAAACTCAGAACATATGACAGAATTAGGCAGAGATTGGTATGTGATGCCAAAAGAGGGTGGAATTCAAATTTTATCCAAACAACAATTCAATTAAAATTCAGATCAAGAAACTAAACTTCAAAATGATTTACTGAGACCTATATTTTATATTTATAGGATTTTTTTACTAATTTCTAAAAATCGTAGAAAAACAGACAGATTCAAAAATCAAGAACAGAAAATTTTAAAAAGTCAAAACTTTGCACAGATTTTATCTTACAAATTTAAAATAAAAGTATTGGGCACATATTATATAAAAGTTGCTCTAAAATATCTAAAGAAACACAAAATATTTTTTCTATAATTTTCTTTGATCAGATCTGAAGTCAAACAATTTTTTACTGAAAATGACAGAAACAAAAATGCAGAAAAATGTATTTTTGAATTAATAGGATAAAAGTAGGGATTTTTAAGGCAATTTGATCAAGAATTGTTTCATTAATCACTAAATATTGAGTTTATCAGATTTGGCACAAGTTTGAATTATTTCCAACCAGAAAAACTCAGCAAATAGATCAAAATTTCAGATCAAACACCAGTCAACCAACTAGTGTTTGATCTCAACTTTTGAACTAAAAAAACTTCACTAAATCAAGCAAAAACCTTAACCAAGATTCAAGATGATAAAAGGGACTAACATGCATGAAAATTCAGTTCTAAATGGCCTAATTAATTCAACCAAATCGATTAAATCAAGAAAATCCAGATTTAACAGCACATTATGAACAGTACCAAATCAATCAATTTAATTCAAATTAAAACAAGATTTCAAACAATTCTATCACAAAAGGCCTATCCCTACAAGATTCTACTCACACATGATAAGATCAACCGAAATTAGGCATGTGTTCATCATGTTCTTTTACAAATTGGATCTTGTGATCTAAAATTGAATACAAGAGATTAAATGAAAATTGGATCGAACCGAGACGTAGAAGATCAACCAGAAACTTCCTTGAGCCGATTTGAACCTCCAACTGATGCTTGATCCCCGCCGGAACCGATCAATTGCCTTTTTCACCAAAATCAGCCCGAATCGGTGAATTTCACTCAAACTCGAAAATTGAAGCTCGAAAAGCTCTGAGATTCAGTAATGGAGTTACTGAAGCTTAAAGAAGATGATTGGAGAGTGATGTGTTGAAAGAATTTGGAGAATGGAAGGATGAATCTCATGAATGGGTTTATCGGTCGAATTTATAGAGAGGCTGGTCTGGAGAGTGGGGGACAAACCGAGCGATTCCATTAGCTCAGGCAGATCAAGTGGGGTGTACTGAAGATCTGGACGAAATTTCGTTGAATTCGGTTGAGATTTGATCTGGTTTTGGTTGGAAAATCATTCCCTCTGTTTCGTGATCGCGCGGAAAAATTTCGGACCAAATTTGAATCGCGCGTTACTACGCTGACTGGTGGGCCTCTCTCTACTGATCGTTTGTGGCGAAGTGGGTATCAATCGCGTGAAACGAGTCATCACGGAGTGAGAGACTGGCGCTGAGTTTGAATAAAGATTTCTTCGATCTTCTGTGGCGTGCGAGCATGTGTTCCGTCCTAAAACGAAGTTCTGACGCTCGGGTGTGAAACGAATATGTATTTTGGATCCAATTTCGCATTGATTTTCAGACCCGTATTCGCTTCTTCTTTAATCCGTGAGTTGAGCTCGCACGATTCTTCACTTCTGCTCGTGTTCTCACTCCCAATGGCTTCCTCTTCATCGAGTTTTCCTCATTTTTCTCCCGTCTCAGTTCGTTTCCGCCATTGATGGCCGTTCGAGCTTAAAGCTCGCTCTTTGAGCAGCGGCAGCTCAATCCAGAGCTCAGGCTTCCTCCCTTACTTCCTCACGAAGCTGTGTGCTGAATTTGAAGCTTCAATTCTCCCCCAAATCCATGAATTCGCCCATTGATCAGAGGTCGAGCGGACTAACCGAAAAAATCACCAAATCATAAATCAAAATGCGATGCCGAGTTGTTTTCCCATCGAATTGAGACTCCATAATTCAATACGAGCCTCCACTAAATCTTTTCGGTGCAAAAAGAATCATCTTGTTTAAGGAAAAATCGAAATGATCGATCGAATTCGATTCAGTTTCAAAAACTTGACTGTTGGATCATCAGGTTTGAAAAGTTCATTGAGGATTTCATCGAACAGGTTGTTCATCCGCGGATTTCTCACTTGTAAACCGCGCAAACCGTCGTTAAATTTCACACAATTTAGCAAAAATATTTATAATTTCCCTAGCTTTACTCTTAAGTGTATATGTGGTTTTTCGAGTTTTAGGGGTCGAACACAAGGAGAATGGCCTTGAGATATTACAATTCTTTTCAAAAGTAGGTCTTGTTTTGTTCAAATGTTGTAGATTGTTTTTAAGAAGGTTAATTATGTATTAGATGGAATTTAATCAATTTCGTACACAATTCTTTTGAAAATTCTTTAATAATATTTCCAAATGTCCAAAAGTTGCAAATGATATGCCAATGAAAACTAGAGAATGAGCTCTTCACAATATAAGGTAAATTAATTATCACTTTTATTCATATTTTTGTGTAAATTTTCGTTTTAGTCCACACTTTTCATAATCAATCAACAGAGTTTTTCATAAAATCGCAGAAAATCGAAAATTACTTCAAAAATCACCAAAATTTAACAGAAATTAGGAAGGCAAGTTCAGATTATGTGGTAAAAATCTCAGATTAAAAGGACTGATATTCCAAAAGTTATGGTCAAAACTCAGAATATATGACAGAATTGGACAGAGAATGGTATGTGTTATCAAAAGAGGGTGTAAATCAAATTTTATCCAAACACAATTCAATTAAATTTCAGATTGAGAAACTACACTTCAAATAGATTTACTGAGACCTAGATTTTTTATTTATAGGAATTTTTTACTAATTTCTAAAAATCATAGAAAAACAGTCAGATTCAAAAATCAAAAAAAACAGAAAATTTTAAAAGTCAAAACTTTGCACAGATTTTATCTTACAAATTTAACATAAAAGCATTGGGCACATATTATATGAAAGTTGTTCTAAAATATCTAAAGAATCACAAAATATTTTTTTTATAATTTTCTTAAATCAGATCTGAAGTCAAACAATTTTTTACTGAAACTGACAGAAATAAAATGCAGAAAAATGTATTTTTGAATTTAGAGGATAAAAGTAGGGAATTTTAAGGCAATTTGATCAAAAATTGTATCATTAATCACAAAATATTCAATTTATCAGATTTGGAACAAGTTTGAATTATTTCCAACCAGAAAAACTCAGCAAATAGATCAAAATTTCAGATCAAACACCAGTCAACCAACTAGTGTTTGATCTCAATTTTTGAACTAAAAACTTCACTAAATCAAGCAAAAACCTCAACCAAGATTCAAGACGATAAAATGGACTTAACATGCAGGAAAATTCAGTTCTAAATGACCTAATTAATTCAACCAAATCGATTAAATCAGAAAAAACCAGATTTAACAGCACATTATGAACAGTAACCAAATCAGTCAATTTAATTCAAATTAAAGCAAGATTTCAAACAATTCAATCACAAAAGGCCTATCCCTACAAGATTCTACTCACACATGATAAAATCAACCGAAATTAGGCATGTGTTCATCATATTTTTTACAAATTGGATCGTGTGATCTAAAATTGAATACAAGAGATTAAATGAAAATTGGATCAAACCGAGACGTAGAAGATCAACCAGAAGCTTCCTTGAGTCGATTTGAACCTCCAATTGATGCTTGATCCAGCCGGAATCGATCAATTGCCTTTTTCACCAAATTCAGCCCGAATTGGTGAATTTTCACTCAAACTCGAAAATTGAAGCTCGAAACGCTCTGAGATTCAGTAATGGAGTTACTGAATCTTTAAGAAGATGATTGAAGAGTGGTGTGTTGGAAGAATTTGGAGAATGGAAGAATGAATTGATGAGATTGGATGGAAGGGTGTGTTTTATAGAGAGACTGGTATGGAGAGTGGGGGACAAACCGAGCGATTCCATTGGCTCAGGCAGGTCAAGTGGGGTGTACTGAAGATCTGGACGAAATTTCGTTGAATTTGGTTGAGAATTGAATGGGTTTTGAATCACTGAAATCTCGTCTGTTTATTCGCGCGAAAATGAACTGAATTCAGTTCAGTTGCGATTTGAATCGTGTCACTGAGACTGACAGTGGGTCCCTTCAGAATAAGTTGTGGTGAAACGGGTCGTAATCGCGTGAAACGAGTCGCTATTCCGTTATTAATCTCTGAGTTTTCAAACTGTCTTTTTCTGATTTTCTGTGGCGAAACGGTGAGACGAGTCATAACGGATGAAACGAGTCATCTTCTTCTTCAGCCTTTGGCGCTGAGTTTTGAATTAAATTTCCGGATTTCATGCGACGAAACGAGCTGCAGTTCGCTTGAAATGAGTCGCTTTTGTGTGAGCTGGGTACTGACTCGTTTTAAGCTCGTTCCGCTGATCTGGTGTGGCGAACCGGTTTGAATCGCGTGAAACGAGTCATAACTGATGAAACGAGTCGTCTTCTTCTTCAGAATTGGCGCTGAATGCCTTTTCTCGATCTTCTGTGGCCTGCGATCGTGTGCTCGTCCAAAAACAATCCTCTGACAGCTTTGTAAGTTTCGAATTTGGACTTTGGATCGATTTTTCTCTTGGATTTCAGACCCGTTTACCCGTTTCTCACAACCATCGATTCGAGCTCGTGATTCTGTACATTTCCCTGTGATTCATCAACCCAGATCTCTTCTCCATCTTCTCGCGAATCCACAGGGCTTTGAATGGTTGAAAACCGTTGAGTAAAACTCGAGTTTTGCTGATTTGAATGTCATCGGTTCGCTGTTCCGCCATTGCTGACCAGAGTGTGCAAATCGACCTCTTGTTCGCAATTCACGCAACGAAATCCAAAACGGTGACTCAGGCTTCGTTCGCAACTTCCTCACGATGCTTCACAACCATTATGACTTCCCAATCCGCCTCGAATCCAGAGAATTCCTCCATTAACCAACTCGGTTTCAGTTTCGCGAAAATAACCAAAATCTGCTGAACTCGTGAATCAAACTATGATTTTGAGTTGTTTTTCCATCGAATTGAGGTTTCGTAATTCATTCTGAGCCTTTACCTAAGCTTTACGACACAAAAAGAATCATCTTTGCTTGAGAAAAACGGAAATGGTTGATCGAATTCATTCGCTGTTCGAAACTCGACCGTTGGTTCATCCAGTTTGAAAAGTTCATTGAGGATTTCGTCGAACAGATTACGGAAACACGGATTTCTCGCTCGATTTCGCATCATTCGATGAGTTCTTCATACGGTTAGAAAGGGTAGACGATGGAGAAGAGAGTGAGATCGGTTTTGGCTCGAATCGATGATGGTGGAGGGCACGGCAGATCAACCATGGTTTCGGTCCGTTTTTAGCACTTGTTTTGGCCGAATTCCGGCGATCACCGGAACTTCCAAGACCGGAGAATGGTACCGGCATGTTCGTCTCGTCATGCTGAATCCATGGTTGGCTTGTTTGTTCGATTTCGAGCAGAATTGTGAATTATGAGGTTTGAAGAAGATGGGTTTGACCTGGTCAATTCGTTGACTTTGACCAATTTTTGACCTGATTTTCAATTGGTGATTCTGAGAGTTCTAGAAGGTTTCTGATCGCGAGGATTGTACCGTTGGGTTCGTTTCGTTGAGCTCTTCGTTTTGGTATACCGTTTGACCCATTTTGGAGAAGTTGACTTTTGGTCAATTTGGCGATTTTTGGCGTTTGGCTCGGTCTGACTTGGTTGTAGAAGGTTTTTGAATTGTCGTAAAAGTTTGGGGAATTTTTTGTAGAGTGTTTGAGGTTTTTAGTTGGCCATCTTTGGCCCATTATTTGCGTTTTGGTCCAATTCTTCATTTTATAGCCTTTTTGCCTGTAAAATCACACAAAAATGTATTAAGAGGTTTCAAATTATATTTTGTGAATTATGACTATTTTTCATACATTTTATGTGAATTATGATTGAATTTGAGATGATAAAAACCCTAAAAATGTGTATAAAAATACACATTACAAATTCCACCACACTTAAACCAAGCTTGCCCTCAAGCGTAAATAAAATCAAGTTTTAGGGTTTTTAGAATCAGTTTAAGCGTTTTGAAAAGAGATTTAGTTATTGCCATGAATGTTATATACTAATATTTGATTATTATAATAATACACGAAGGTCGAAGAATATCCATTAATAATTTCAAATTCAAGTTTATTTAAAATTCCCCAATCCTTCAAATACGAACCTTTTTCCAAAAAAATAATGCCCTAATTTTGTTTTTGATACTTTCTCCCCCTAAATTTAAAATGGTGAATTTATAAAATTTACCCCAAAGGTTTCAACTAACTCAACTTTCTCTTTTATAAACACGTAAAGGTTGGTATGTTATCCACTCATGTTATCAAAAGACAAGCTGTGCTTTGCACGTACAAAAAAATCCTTCATTTTCTATTGCGGATATGTAAAATTTTTCTTTTTCAAGGGTTTAAAAATAATTTTTCACATTTTTGAATTCTTTTTGTGAAGGGATAACAGGTTACGATTTCGGTCACTTGCTTTTAGTGCGAAAATTAGAGATGGACATACGAGTCATTAACTATGCCATGAAAGATAGGTTGAGTTAGAAAATTTTTGCGAAGCTAGTGGTATTAAAAGTAAGGTTTGATTTTTCAAAAGTTTTAATCACAGCATTACTTTAAAGAAAACGATTTATAATGTCATTAAAGGGGTAAGTGAAATATTTATGAATTTTCGAAACGTTTAATGGATTTTAAATGGATATTATAGATGAGATGAGGTGGAAAATATGGCATTCATGATGATAATTAATCTCTTTTTTGAATTTTCAAATCTTTTCATCATTTTCCAAAACCCTAAGTGTTTTCAAAATTTTGCTTGAAAGGGCTTAGTTTTAAAATTTGTTTTTACAAAACCTTTTATTTATTTTCATTTAAAATCTTTTTCTTTTAAAACACACAAAAATCTATTCACACAAACAAACAAAAATGAAAGAAAAACAAACAAAAAGTTTAAATTTTTATGGTATTTATGAGTTTTGTTGTTTTTTTTTTTTTTTTTTTTTTTTTTTGAAATTTTGAATTTTTTATATGAATTTTCACATTTTTACAAGAAAACAAAACTTGGTTTTGCACAAAACCACCCCACCACACTTAAACCTTTGTTTGTCCTCAAACAAAAAGGTCAAAAATGAGACATTTGTGGAAATCGGAAAAATTGTTGGGGTTTTATGCAAAACCTCCCCCACCACACTTAATCTTTTGCATAGCAAAAGTTTAAGTGTGAAAGAGAGTTTTGTAAAAAGAAGAAAAATAAAATAAAGAAAGGAAAAATACGACCTGACACGACGAGTTGCCTCTCGCCAAGCGCCCTTGTTTTACGTCTTGAGCTCGACGCATTTATGCTTCATTCTTTCCTTCCCTCGCTTTGTGGCGTCGCTTCTAAATCATGCTCATCGAACCACCTTGTATCATGATTCTCGTAAAAAGCCTTCAAGCGATGACCATTGACCTTGAATTTGATGTCTTCTCCCCTAGAAATTTCAAATACTCCAAACGGCAAAATATGGGTAATTATGTAAGGACCTGTCCATCGGCTCTTCAACTTCCCGGGATGTAATCTCAACCGAGAGTTGAATAACAAGACTTTATCGCCAGTTTTAAATTCCTTTTTGCGAATAAGTTTGTCGTGAGCGATGGTTAATTTTTCTTTGTAAATTCGAGAATTATCATAAGCCTCAATGCGAAGCTCTTCTAATTCTTGACTTTGCAATTTCCGCAACCCCGCATCTTTTGGGTAATCTTGATTTACCTTTTTGATTGCCCAAAATGCTTTGTGCTCAATTTCCACCGGTAGGTGACAACTCTTTCCATAAACGAGTTTAAAAGGAGTCATCCCTATCGGTGTTTTGTATGCGGTGCGGTAAGCCCATAAAGCATCCCCAAGCCTTTGACTCCAATCCTTGCGAGAGGGATTAACCACTTTCTCAAGGATTGATTTTATTTCCCTATTGGATATTTCGGCTTGCCCATTAGTTTGGGGATGATAAGCGGTTGACATGCGGTGTTGTACATGATAATTTTTCAAAAGGGATTCGAGGTACTTATTATTGAAATGCGAACCCCTATCGCTAATGATAGCTTTAGGCACCCCAAAACGCTGAAAGATATTCTTTTTAAGGAATTCAATCACCGTTTTGGAGTTGGCATCCCTTGTTGGTATGGCCTCAACCCATTTTGAAACATAATCAACACACACAAGAATATATAAATACCCATTTGATTGAGGAAAGGGGCCCATGAAATCTATCCCCCAAACATCGAAAAGCTCGAAAAACAATAAAGCTTTAAGAGGCATTTCGTTTTTGCGGGTTAGATTGCCCGTTTTTTGGCAATTTTCACAACTCTTTACAAAGGAATGAGCATCTTTATAAAGAGTTGGCCAATACAATCCACTTTGGAGTACCTTATGACTTGTGCGTTGCCCTCCAAAGTGTCCCCCACATTCTAAAGTGTGACAGAAAGAGAGTACCGAATTTATCTCGTGGTCGGGCACGCATTTTCGTACCATTTGATCGGAGCAAATTTTGTAGAGGTAGGGGTCTTCCCAGAGGTAATAGCGCGAGTCGTTTTTTATTTTGTCCTTTTGAGCTCGAGAGAGGGTGTTTGGCAATTCGCGAGTTTCAAGGTAGTTGACGATGTCGGCGTACCAAGGCGCCATGCCATGGATCGCGTAGAGTTGCTCGTCAGGAAAGAGTTCGTTGATCGGAATGATATCGCCTTCGTTTGTTGGGAGTCGGCTAAGATGATCGGCCACCAAGTTTTCGGCTCCCTTTTTATCCCGAATCTCCACATTAAACTCTTGAAGGAGAAGGATCCATCGGAGGAGGCGCGGCTTGCATTCCTTCTTCTTCATTAAGTGCTTGAGCGCGGCATGATCTGAAAATACAACAACTTTTGTCCCGACCAAGTATGATCGGAACTTTTCCAATGCAAAGACAATGGCCAATAGTTCTTTTTCCGTTGTTGTGTAATTCCGTTGGGCGTCATCTAAGGTCCTAGAGGCATAGTAAATTACGTGGGGTACCTTCCCGATGCGTTGCCCCAAAACCGCCCCGACACTTAGATCGCTTGCGTCGCACATGATCTCAAAGGGGAGATTCCAATCCGGTGGTTGAATAATGGGCGCTTCGCACAGTTTCCCCTTTAGCTTGTCGAATGCTGCCTTGCACGCATCGTTGAACTCGAATTTGATCTCTTTTTGGAGAAGCCTGCACATTGGTTGCGCGATTTTTGAGAAGTCTTGAATGAAACGCCGATAGAAGCCGGCGTGTCCAAGGAACGAGCGGACATCTTTCACATTGCGAGGGTATGGAAGTGTCTTGATAACATCGATCTTCGCTTTGTCGACTTCCAACCCCTTTTCTGAAATTAAATGACCTAATACAATTCCTTGGCTCACCATAAAGTGGCACTTCTCAAAATTTAAGACAAGGTTAGCTTCAACGCACTTTTCCATTATTAGGCTCAAGTTATGGAGACACTCATCGAATGAGTTGCCATAAATGGAAAAGTCGTCCATGAATACTTCAATAAATTTAGAAATATACTCAGAAAAGATAGAAATCATACACCTTTGAAAAGTTCCAGGCGCATTGCATAGTCCAAACGGCATTCTTCGATATGCGAAAGTTCCAAAGGGGCAAGTGAATGTCGTCTTCCTCTGATCTTCTGGATCGATGGCGATTTGAAAATAGCCCGAGTACCCATCCAAAAAACAATAGTAGGGCCGCCCCGCTAATCTTTCGAGCATTTGATCGATGAAGGGAAGAGGAAAGTGATCCTTCTTTGTCGCCGCATTGAGTTTGCGATAGTCGATGCAAACTCTCCATCCGTTTTGCACTCGTGTTGGCACTTTCTCTCCTTCGGCATTTTCCACAATCGTGATTCCCGTCTTCTTGGGAACTACATGGATTGGAGATACCCATTCCGAATCGGCCACCGCGTAAATAATCCCCGCATCAAGAAGCTTGAGAAGTTCCTTTTTCACCACCTCCATCATGACTGGATTTAACCTTCTTTGTGCTTCTCTTGACGGTTTCGATCCCTCCTCCAACACAATTTTGTGCATACATGTCGAGGGGCTTATACCTGGCATATCGGCCAATGTCCATCCGATCGCCTTCTTATGGTTTCCAAGAGTTTCCACCAATCGGGTTTCTTGGTCAAGGGTTAGATTCGATGCGATGATGACGGGTAATGTGTTGTTTGGCCCGAGGTACGCGTATTTGAGGTGATCGGGAAGGGGTTTGAGTTCGAGAGTAGGGGCTTCTTCGATTGATGGCTTAATGCGTTCTTGCGATATTTGGAGTTTGTCGTGAGGGGAACCCGAAATGAATTTTATTTCTTCATTATGTTCCTGCTCTATTTCTTGCTTCTCATTCGTTTGTGCGATCTCCCCCCAAACATCCTCAAAAATCGCATCGTATCCCTTCGAGTACTCTTCTTCCAAGTGTTCTTCAACCATTTCATCAATCTCGTCAGTAATGGTTATGCTCGATACATTGTAGTCGTTCGGGTACTTGATGGTGTCAAATATGTTGAAGGTGATTTTCTCGTTGTCGAATTCCATGGACATCGTCCCTGAGTGGCAGTCTATGCATGTTCGCGCGGTTCTCAAAAAGGGTCTTCCTAAAAGGATGGCGGACGAATCGGCGTTGTCGCCCATTTCAAGAATGTAGAAGTCGGCTGGGAAAACCAACCCATTCACCTTGACGAGTACATCTTCCGCGACACCTAGGACGGCAGCCGTCGAACGGTCGGCGAGTTGCACCATCACCCTTGTATCCTTTAGGTCGCCTAAACCCAAGGTCTCGTAAACGGACCTAGGCATTACGTTTATGGAGGCTCCTAAGTCGAGCATGCACCTCGCGAGTTGTTGAAGACCAATGGTGCACGGAATAGCGAAAACTCCAGGGTCTTTCTCTTTTTGTGCGACTCGCGTGTTGATGCTCATTACAGAGGGTAGGTTTATCGTCTCGTTCCCCTTTAATTTCCTCTTATTTGTGCATAGATTCTTGAAGAACTTGGCATATGGGGGGTGCATTCGGATCGCATCGATAATCGGAATGTTTACCTCCACCTTCTTGAACACCTCCAAAATATCCTTATCGAGCTCATCCTTCCGAGAGTTAACCGCTAGTCGAGTTGGGAATGGTGCGCGCTTCTTTTCCTTTTCTTGCGCGATTTCCTTTTCTTCCTTCTTTCCTTGTTCTTTCTCTTGAACTGGCTCTTCCTCTTTCCTGATCTCTTCTTGTGCCTCATCTTGTTTACATGCGCTTGAACTCGTTTCCTCATCTTGCTTTCTTGGAACCACTAACTCTTCTTCTTCGTCGTGTGAGCCAACCTCTCTCCCACTTCTTAGGCGTATCGCGTTGATGGGCTTGTACTCCGGTGGTCCCGAACCTTGAGAAGGCAACCGATTGCCCCCTTGTCCTTTCAATACATTGACTTCCCCCGCGATTTGCTTGATTTGCATTTCCAAGTTTTGCATTTGACGCCCTTGCGTAGCTTGGTTTTGGTTAAGTGAGCTTACATCATTCTTGACGGTTCCCAACTCAGTTGTGAGGTTTGTGAAATTCCCCGCCATGAATGCCATCATTTTATCAAGTTTCTCGTCAAGAGAAGAGATTTGGGAATTCGATGTGGAGGGTTGAGGAGGTTGTTGATGAGGGTGAGCTTGAGGTTGTTGTGGCGCTTGTGCATTTGGATGAACATACACATTCGGTTTTTGGTAATTGGATTGTGGGAATTGAGGCGGCGCATCCTCATTCTTCCAACGAAAATTTGGGTGTTTCTTCCATGACTCATTGTAGGTTTGCGAGAAAGGTTGGCGTTGGGTTGAATAGCTTCCGATGGCATTGACATCTTCTTGTAACCTATCGCATTCATCGGTCGCATGATTTGTATCCCCACAAAACTCGCACTTCCTTGGTTCGATTTTCGCGCCCACAGCTTTGAGCATTTGACTAAATCTTGTTTCGAAGTTTTGTGTGATTCTTGATTCCATTGCTTTGAGATCAACCGTACTTGTCATGTTCACTTGACCCATTCTTCCCCCGCGTCCTTGGTTTCCTTCGGCCATGGTTTCGATAAGAGCTCGCACTTCCGATGGGGTCATGTTATTGAACGATCCTCCAGCCGAGCATTGGAGTAATCGCGCATCGAGATCATTCATCCCTTGTAGAAATTGGTCGATAAGTGAGGTTTCGTCGAGGTTATGGTTGGGGCATGATGCGCATAATCGCACAAATCGCTCGTAATATTCTTGAAGTGTCTCCCCTCCTCCTTGTTGGATCCCCGTGATTTCCTTGCGGATTTTGGCCGTCAACGTGCTCGGGTAGTATCGTTTTAGAAAACGCGTTCCTACCTCTTGAAACGTTGTAAAAGGACCCCCTTGCAAGTGGGTTAGCCAATCCCTTGGTGCTTCCCCAAGTGTGTGGGAGAAGAGGATTAATTTGATATTATCCAAGTTATCGGATTTACCAAACAATGCTGTGCATTTACGATCTAGATTATCTAAATGTGCATAAGGGTTGTCATTTTTATGTCCTTCAAATATGGGTAATACATTTAATATAGATGGACTTAGTTTAAAATTGGGCACAGTTGGTATAACAATATTTCCGGGATTTCGAGGGATTTGATGGTCTAAAAGTTCTCCTAATGTTCTTTCTTGAGCCATTTTATGAATTTGAGATGATGGTGTTGAATGAGAATTAGATTTAAAAAGAGTTTGAGAGTTTAGCTTGGATGAGTGAACGATTGGAGAGATTGGAGTTCTTCCTTGTGGCCCTTCCACTTGTTGTTGCTCCCAATTTTGTTCTTCTTCTTCTTGAGGCCCTTGGATGGAAGGAGAAGCCTCGTTACGTCCTTTTTGCCTTGAGTAAGTTTCGTCTTGCTTGCTTCGTGCCTTATCTTTCTTCACCTTTCTTAGATGCTTGTTAATGTCCTTCTTTACAGGTGTGTGCACTTCGCCTTGCGATCTCGTCTTTCTCATGCACCTTCGAAATTCAAATGAAACAAAAACACTAGACAATTGATTAGAAGTTAGTAATAAACTCAATTAAAGCCGTCTCCCCGGCAACGGCGCCATTTGTAAACCGCGCAAACCGTCGTTAAATTTCACACAATTTAGCAAAAATATTTATAATTTCCCTAGCTTTACTCTTAAGTGTATATGTGGTTTTTCGAGTTTTAGGGGTCGAACACAAGGAGAATGGCCTTGAGATATTACAATTCTTTTCAAAAGTAGGTCTTGTTTTGTTCAAATGTTGTAGATTGTTTTTAAGAAGGTTAATTATGTATTAGATGGAATTTAATCAATTTCGTACACAATTCTTTTGAAAATTCTTTAATAATATTTCCAAATGTCCAAAAGTTGCAAATGATATGCCAATGAAAACTAGAGAATGAGCTCTTCACAATATAAGGTAAATTAATTATCACTTTTATTCATATTTTTGTGTAAATTTTCGTTTTAGTCCACACTTTTCATAATCAATCAACAGAGTTTTTCATAAAATCGCAGAAAATCGAAAATTACTTCAAAAATCACCAAAATTTAACAGAAATTAGGAAGGCAAGTTCAGATTATGTGGTAAAAATCTCAGATTAAAAGGACTGATATTCCAAAAGTTATGGTCAAAACTCAGAATATATGACAGAATTGGACAGAGAATGGTATGTGTTATCAAAAGAGGGTGTAAATCAAATTTTATCCAAACACAATTCAATTAAATTTCAGATTGAGAAACTACACTTCAAATAGATTTACTGAGACCTAGATTTTTTATTTATAGGAATTTTTTACTAATTTCTAAAAATCATAGAAAAACAGTCAGATTCAAAAATCAAAAAAAACAGAAAATTTTAAAAGTCAAAACTTTGCACAGATTTTATCTTACAAATTTAACATAAAAGCATTGGGCACATATTATATGAAAGTTGTTCTAAAATATCTAAAGAATCACAAAATATTTTTTTTATAATTTTCTTAAATCAGATCTGAAGTCAAACAATTTTTTACTGAAACTGACAGAAATAAAATGCAGAAAAATGTATTTTTGAATTTAGAGGATAAAAGTAGGGAATTTTAAGGCAATTTGATCAAAAATTGTATCATTAATCACAAAATATTCAATTTATCAGATTTGGAACAAGTTTGAATTATTTCCAACCAGAAAAACTCAGCAAATAGATCAAAATTTCAGATCAAACACCAGTCAACCAACTAGTGTTTGATCTCAATTTTTGAACTAAAAACTTCACTAAATCAAGCAAAAACCTCAACCAAGATTCAAGACGATAAAATGGACTTAACATGCAGGAAAATTCAGTTCTAAATGACCTAATTAATTCAACCAAATCGATTAAATCAGAAAAAACCAGATTTAACAGCACATTATGAACAGTAACCAAATCAGTCAATTTAATTCAAATTAAAGCAAGATTTCAAACAATTCAATCACAAAAGGCCTATCCCTACAAGATTCTACTCACACATGATAAAATCAACCGAAATTAGGCATGTGTTCATCATATTTTTTACAAATTGGATCGTGTGATCTAAAATTGAATACAAGAGATTAAATGAAAATTGGATCAAACCGAGACGTAGAAGATCAACCAGAAGCTTCCTTGAGTCGATTTGAACCTCCAATTGATGCTTGATCCAGCCGGAATCGATCAATTGCCTTTTTCACCAAATTCAGCCCGAATTGGTGAATTTTCACTCAAACTCGAAAATTGAAGCTCGAAACGCTCTGAGATTCAGTAATGGAGTTACTGAATCTTTAAGAAGATGATTGAAGAGTGGTGTGTTGGAAGAATTTGGAGAATGGAAGAATGAATTGATGAGATTGGATGGAAGGGTGTGTTTTATAGAGAGACTGGTATGGAGAGTGGGGGACAAACCGAGCGATTCCATTGGCTCAGGCAGGTCAAGTGGGGTGTACTGAAGATCTGGACGAAATTTCGTTGAATTTGGTTGAGAATTGAATGGGTTTTGAATCACTGAAATCTCGTCTGTTTATTCGCGCGAAAATGAACTGAATTCAGTTCAGTTGCGATTTGAATCGTGTCACTGAGACTGACAGTGGGTCCCTTCAGAATAAGTTGTGGTGAAACGGGTCGTAATCGCGTGAAACGAGTCGCTATTCCGTTATTAATCTCTGAGTTTTCAAACTGTCTTTTTCTGATTTTCTGTGGCGAAACGGTGAGACGAGTCATAACGGATGAAACGAGTCATCTTCTTCTTCAGCCTTTGGCGCTGAGTTTTGAATTAAATTTCCGGATTTCATGCGACGAAACGAGCTGCAGTTCGCTTGAAATGAGTCGCTTTTGTGTGAGCTGGGTACTGACTCGTTTTAAGCTCGTTCCGCTGATCTGGTGTGGCGAACCGGTTTGAATCGCGTGAAACGAGTCATAACTGATGAAACGAGTCGTCTTCTTCTTCAGAATTGGCGCTGAATGCCTTTTCTCGATCTTCTGTGGCCTGCGATCGTGTGCTCGTCCAAAAACAATCCTCTGACAGCTTTGTAAGTTTCGAATTTGGACTTTGGATCGATTTTTCTCTTGGATTTCAGACCCGTTTACCCGTTTCTCACAACCATCGATTCGAGCTCGTGATTCTGTACATTTCCCTGTGATTCATCAACCCAGATCTCTTCTCCATCTTCTCGCGAATCCACAGGGCTTTGAATGGTTGAAAACCGTTGAGTAAAACTCGAGTTTTGCTGATTTGAATGTCATCGGTTCGCTGTTCCGCCATTGCTGACCAGAGTGTGCAAATCGACCTCTTGTTCGCAATTCACGCAACGAAATCCAAAACGGTGACTCAGGCTTCGTTCGCAACTTCCTCACGATGCTTCACAACCATTATGACTTCCCAATCCGCCTCGAATCCAGAGAATTCCTCCATTAACCAACTCGGTTTCAGTTTCGCGAAAATAACCAAAATCTGCTGAACTCGTGAATCAAACTATGATTTTGAGTTGTTTTTCCATCGAATTGAGGTTTCGTAATTCATTCTGAGCCTTTACCTAAGCTTTACGACACAAAAAGAATCATCTTTGCTTGAGAAAAACGGAAATGGTTGATCGAATTCATTCGCTGTTCGAAACTCGACCGTTGGTTCATCCAGTTTGAAAAGTTCATTGAGGATTTCGTCGAACAGATTACGGAAACACGGATTTCTCGCTCGATTTCGCATCATTCGATGAGTTCTTCATACGGTTAGAAAGGGTAGACGATGGAGAAGAGAGTGAGATCGGTTTTGGCTCGAATCGATGATGGTGGAGGGCACGGCAGATCAACCATGGTTTCGGTCCGTTTTTGGCACTTGTTTTGGCCGAATTCCGGCGATCACCGGAACTTCCAAGACCGGAGAATGGTACCGGCATGTTCGTCTCGTCATGCTGAATCCATGGTTGGCTTGTTTGTTCGATTTCGAGCAGAATTGTGAATTATGAGGTTTGAAGAAGATGGGTTTGACCTGGTCAATTCGTTGACTTTGACCAATTTTTGACCTGATTTTCAATTGGTGATTCTGAGAGTTCTAGAAGGTTTCTGATCGCGAGGATTGTACCGTTGGGTTCGTTTCGTTGAGCTCTTCGTTTTGGTATACCGTTTGACCCATTTTGGAGAAGTTGACTTTTGGTCAATTTGGCGATTTTTGGCGTTTGGCTCGGTCTGACTTGGTTGTAGAAGGTTTTTGAATTGTCGTAAAAGTTTGGGGAATTTTTTGTAGAGTGTTTGAGGTTTTTAGTTGGCCATCTTTGGCCCATTATTTGCGTTTTGGTCCAATTCTTCATTTTATAGCCTTTTTGCCTGTAAAATCACACAAAAATGTATTAAGAGGTTTCAAATTATATTTTGTGAATTATGACTATTTTTCATACATTTTATGTGAATTATGATTGAATTTGAGATGATAAAAACCCTAAAAATGTGTATAAAAATACACATTACATCACTCGACTTTGCACCATTTCATGAGTTCTTCTTATGGATAGAAAGGGCAGAAGACGAGGACGAGGATGGTCTTGGTTGAAGCTCGAATGGTGGATTGTAGTAGGCACGGTCAGTTAGCCATGTTTTTCGCTCGTTTTTCACATCTGTTTCGGCCAATTCCGGCGATCACCGGGGTTTACATGGCCGGAGAACGGTACCGGCATATTCCTCTCTTCAAGCTGAATCCATGGATGGCCGGTTTGTTCGATTTTTGAGTAGAATTTGGAATTTGAGGTTTGGGGGAGAAGGGTCTGACCTGGTCAACGCGTTGACTTTGACCAGGTTGACCAGTTTTTAATCAGTGATTCTGAGAGTTATAGAAGGTTTCTGATCGCGAGGCTTGTACCGTTGGGTTCGTTTCGTCGAGCTCTTCGTTTTGGTATACCGTTTGACCCGTTTCGGAAAGGTTGAGTTTTGGTCAGCTCAGCACTTTTTGGCATTTGACTTGAGTTGACTTGATTGAAAAAGGTTTTTGAAGCGTCGTAAAAGTTTGGGGGAATTTTTGTAGGGTGTTTGAGGCTTTTATTTGGCCATCTTTGGCCCATTATTTGCGTTTTTGGTCAAATTCTTCATTTAATGGCCTTTTCGCCTGAAAAATCACATAAAAATGTATTAAGAGGTTTCAAATTATATTTTGTGAATTATGACTGTTTTTCATACATTTTATGTGAATTATGATTGAATTTGAGATGATAAAAACCCTAAAAATGTGTATAAAAATACACATTACAAATTCCACCACACTTAAACCAAGCTTGCCCTCAAGCGTAAATAAAATCAAGTTTTAGGGTTTTTAGAATCAGTTTAAGCGTTTTGAAAAGAGATTTAGTTATTGCCATGAATGTTATATACTAATATTTGATTATTATAATAATACACGAGGGTCGATGACTATCCATTAATAATTTCAAATTCAAATTTATTTAAAATTCCCCAATCCTTCAAATACGAACCTTTTTCCAAAAAGTAATGCCCTAATTTTGTTTTTGATATGTTCTCGCCCTAAATTTAAAATGGTGAATTATACAATTTACCCCAAAAGTTTCAACTAACTCAACTTTCTCTTTTGTAAACACGTAAAGGTTGGTATGCTATCCACTCATGTTATCAAAAGACAAGCTGTGCTTTGCACGTACAAAAAAATCCTTCATTATCTATTGCGGATATGTAAAATTTTTTCTTTTTCAAGGGTTTTAAAAAATAATTTTTGACATTTTTGAATTCTTTTTGTGAAGGGATAACAGGTTGCGATTTCGGTCACTTGCTTTTAGTGCGAAAATTAGAGATGGACATACGAGTCATTAGCTATGTCATGAAAGATAGGTTGAGTTAGAAAAATTTTGCGAAACTAGTGGTATTAAAAGTAAGGTTTGATTTCTCAAAAGTTTTAATCACAGCATTACTTTAAAGAAAACGATTTATAATTTCATTAAAGGGGCAAGTGAAATATTTATGAATTTTCGAAACGCTTAATGGATTTTAAATGGATATTATAGATGAGATGAGGTGGAAAATATGGCATTCATGATGATAATTAATCTCTTTTTGAATTCTCAAATCTTTTCATCATTTTCCAAAACCCTAAGTGTTTTCAAAATATTGCTTGAGAGGGCTTAGTTTAAAATTTTTTTTACAAAACCTTTTATTTCTTTTCATTTCAAATCTTTCGCTTTTAAAACACACAAAGTTTATTTACAAAAACAAACAAAAATGAAAGAAAAACAAGCAAAAAGTTTAAATTTTTTGAATTTTTTTATATGAATTTTCACATTTTTACAAGAAAAACAAAACTTGGTTTTACACAAAACCACTCCACCACACTTAAACCTATAACAATGGAGTATTTTCCATGTATAAGAATATAATTTTTGTGGCTTTGTAAAAAACAATAAAAAATTATGTTTTTGCATGTCTTAGACTTCTTATTTTGTGGTTTCGTTAAAATAACAAAATATTGTTTCTTTCCATGTCTTGTACCTCAATTCCATTTTTTTGGTATTGTGAAAATCAATAACAATGGAGTTGTTTTCATGTACTAGATTTTAATTTTTGCGGTTTTGTGAAAAAGAATACAAATTGTGTTTTTTCCATGTATTAGACTTCAATTTTTGTGGTTTTGGAAAAATAATATAATATTATTTCTTTCCATGTATTACACGTCAATTCGATTTTTTGGCATTGTGAAAATCATTAATAATGGAGTTTTTTCCATGTATTAGATTTTAATTTTTGTGGTTTTGTGAAAAACAATACAAAATTGTGCTTTTCCCATGTATTAGGCTTCTTATTTTGCGGTTTTGTGAAAATAACAAAATATTATTTTTTCCATGTATCACACCTCAGTTCCATCTTTTTCCTATTGTGAAAATCATTAAGAATGGATTTTTTTCTATGTATTAGATTTTAATTTTTGTGGTTTTGTGAAAAACAATACAAAATTGTGTATTTTCCATATATTAGACTTCAGATTTTGTGGTTATGTGAAAATAACAAAATATTATTTTTTTTCCATGTAGTACACCTCAATTTCAATTTTTTGGTATTGTAAAAATCATTAACAATGGATTTCTTTATCTATTTATTAGATTTCAATTTTTGTGTTTTCTGGAAAACAATACAAAATTGTGTATTTTCCGTGTATTAGAATTCTTATTTTGCGGTTTTGTGAAAATGACAAAATGTTCTTTCTTTCCATGTCTTGTAGCTCAATTCCATTTTTTTGTTATTGTGAAAATCAGTAACAATGGAGTTGTTTTCATGTATTAGATTTTAATTTCGGCGGTTTTGTGAAAAACAAATCAAATTTTGTTTTTTCCATGTATTAGACTTCAATTTTTGTGGTTTTGAGAAAATATCAAGAGATTATTTTTTTCCGTATATTACACCTCAATTCGATTTTTTGGTATTGTGAAAATCAATAACAATGTAGTATTTTCCATGTATTAGATTTTAATTTTTATGCTTTTGTGAAAAACAATACAAAATTGTGTTTTTTCCATGTATTACACTTCAATTTTTGTGTTTTTGTGAAAATAACAAAATATTATTTTTTTCCATGTATTACACCTCAATTTGATTTTTTGGTATTGTGAGAATCATTAACAATGGAGTTTTTTCCACGTATTAGATTTTAATTTGTGTTGTTTTGTGAAAAACAATACAAAATTGTGGTTTTCATTGTATTAGACTTCTTATTTTGTGGTTTTGTGAAAATAAGAAATATTATTTTTGTCCATGTATTACACCTCAATTCCATTTTTTTCGTATTGTGAAAATCATTAACAATGGATTTTTTTTCTATGTGTTAGATTTTAATTTTTGTGGTTTTCTGACAAACAATAAAAAATTATGTATTTTCAACGTATTACACTTCTTATTTTGTCGTTTTGTGAAAGTAACGAAATATTCTTTCTTTCCATGTCTTGTACCTCAATTCCATTTTTTTGGTATTGTGAAAATCTATAACAATGGTGTTTTTTTCGTGTATTAGATTTTAATTTCTGTGGTTTTGTGAAAAACAATACAAATTGTGTTTTTCCCATGAATTAGACTTCAATTTTTGTTGTTTTATGAAAATATCAAAATATTATTTTTTTTCCATTTATTACACCTCAATTCGCTTCTTTGGTATTGTGAAAATCTATAAACAATGGAGTATTTTCCATGTATTAGATTTTAATTTTTGTGGTTTTGTGAAAAACAATAAAAAATTATGTTTTTTCCATGTCTTAGACTTCCTATTTTGTGGTTTCGTTAAAATAACGAAATATTGTTTCTTTCCATGTCTTGTACCTCAATTCCATTTTTTTGGTATTGTGAAAATCAATAACAATGGAGTTGTTTTCATGTATTAGATTTTAATTTTTATGCTTTTGTGAAAAACAATACAAAATTGTGTTTTTTCCATGTATTACACTTCAATTTTTGTGCTTTTGTGAAAATAACAAAATATTATTTCTTTCCATGTATTACACCTCAATTTGATTTTTTGGTATTGTGAGAATCATTAACAATGGAGTTTTTTCCACGTATTAGATTTTAATTTGTGTTGTTTTGTGAAAAACAATACAAAATTGTGGTTTTCATTGTATTAGACTTCTTATTTTGTGGTTTTGTGAAAATAAGAAATATTATTTTTGTCCATGTATTACACCTCAATTCCATTTTTTTCGTATTGTGAAAATCATTAACAATGGATTTTTTTTTCTATGTATTAGATTTTAATTTTTGTGGTTTTGTGAAAAACAATACAAAATTTTTTATTTTAAATGTATTGGACTTCTTATTTTGCGGTTTTGTGAAAATAACAAAATATTATTTCTTTCCATGTCTTGTAAGTCAATTCCATTTTTTTGGTATTGTGAAAATCTATAATAATGGAGTTTTTTTCATGTATTAGATTTTAATTTCTGTGGTTTGTGAAAAACAATACAAATTTTGTTTTTCCCATGAATTAGACTTCAATTTTTGTTGTTTTATGAAAATATCAAAACATTATTTTTTTCCATGCATTACACCTCAATTCGATTTTTTGGTATTTTGAAAACCAATAACAATGGAGTATTTTTCATGTATTAGATTTTAATTTTTATGGTTTTGTGAAAAACAATAGAATATTGTGTTTTTTCCATGTATTACACTTCAATTTTTGTGCTTTTGTCAAAATAACAAAATATTTCTCCTTTCCATGTATTACACCTCAATTTGATTTTTTGGAACTGTGAAAATCATTAACAATGGAGTTTTTTCCACGTATTAGATTTTATTTTTTGTGATTTTGTGAAAAACAATACAAAATTGTGTTTCTTTCATGTATTAGACTTCTTATTTTGCGGTTTTGTTAAAATAAAAAAATATTATATTTTTTCCATGTATTACACGTCAATTCGATTTTTTTGGTATTGTGAAAATCATTAACAATGGATTTTTATTTCTATGTATTAGATTTTAATTTTTGTGGTTTTGTGAAAAACAATACAAAATTGTGTATTTTCAATGTATTACACTTCTTATTTTGCGGGTTTGTGAAAATAACAAAATATTATTTCTTTCCATGTATTACACCTCAATTTGATTTTTTGGTGTTGTGAAAATCATTAACAATGGAGTTTTTTCCATGTATTACATTTTAATTTGGGTGGTTTTGTGAAAAACAATACAAAATTGTGTTTTTTCCGTGTATTAGGTATCTTATTTTGCGATTTTGTGAAAATACTAAAATATTATTTCTTTCATTGTATTATACCTCAATTCCAATTGTTTGGTATTATGAAAATCATTAACAATGGAGTATTTTACATGTATTACATTTTAATTTTTGTGGTTTTGTGAAATATAATACAAATTTTGTTTTTTCCGTGTATTAGACATCAATTTTGGAGGTTTATGAAAATATGAAAAGATTGTTTTTTTCCAGGTATTACACCTCAATTTAATTTTTTGGTATTGTGAAAATCAATGACAATAGAGTGTTTTCCATTTATTAGATTTGAATTTTTGTGCTTTTGTGAAAAACAATACCAAATTGTATTTTTTCCATGTATTAGACTTCAATTTTTGTGGTTTTGTGAAAAAATCAAAAGATTGTTTTTTCCCTGTATTACACCTCAATTCGATTTTTTGGTATTGTGAAAATCAAGAAGAATGGAGTTTCTTCCATGTATTAGATTTTAATTTTTGTGGTTTTGTGAAAAACAATATAAAATTGTGTCTTTTCCATGTATTAGACTTGTTATTTTGCGGTTTTGTGAAAATAACAAAATATTATTTTTTTCCATGTATTACACCTCAATTCCATTTTTTTGGTATTGTGAAAATCATTAACAATGGATTTTTTTTCTATGTATTAGATTTTAATTTTGGTGATTTTGTGAAAAACAATACAAAATTGTGTTTTTTCCATGTATTAGTCATCTTATTTTCCGATTTTTCTGAAAATAACACAACATTATTTTTTTTCATGTATTGTACCTAAATTACATTTTTGTGTATTGTGAAAATCATTAAAAATGGAGTATTTTACAAGTATTAGATTTTATTCTTTGTGGTTCTGTGAAAAACAATACATATTTTGTTTTTTCCATGTATTAAACTCTAATTTTTGTGGTTTTGTGACAATATCAAAAGATTATTTTTTTTCCATGTATTACACGTCAATTTGATTTTTTGGTATTGTGAAAATCAATAACAATGGAGTATTTTACTTGTATTAGATTTGAATTTTTGTGGTTTTGTGAAAAACAATACAAAATTGTGTTTTTTCCACGTATAAGATATCTTAGTTTGCGATTTTGTGAAAATAACAAAATATTATTTCTTTCCATGTATTATACCTCAATTCCAATTGTTTGGTATTATGAAAATCATTAACAATGGAGTATTTTACATGTATTACATTTTAATTTTTGTGGTTTTTTGTAAAATAATACAAATTTTGTTTTTTCCGTGTATTAGACTTCAATTTTTGAGGTTTATGAAAATATCAGAAGATTCTTTTTTTCCATGTGTTACACCTAAATTTGATTTTTTGGTATTGTGAAAATCAATAACAATGGAGTGTTTTCCATTTATTAGATTTGAATTTTTGTGGTTTTGTGAAAAACAATACAAAATGGTGTTTTTTCCATGTATTAGACTTCAATTTTTGTGGTTTTGTGAAAATATCAAAAGATTGTTTTTTCGATGTGTTACACATCAATTCAATATTTTGGTATGTGAAAATGAATAACAATGCAGTTTTTTTCCATATATTAGATTTTAATTTTTGTGGTTTTGTGAAAAACAATATAAAATTGTGTTTTTTCCATGTATTAGACTTTTTATTTTGCGGTTTTGTGAAAATAACAAAATATTATTTTTTTCCATGTATTACACCTCAATTCCATTTTTTTGGTATTGTGAAAATCAATAACAATGGAGTATTTTCCTTGTATTACATTTTAATTTTGGTGGTTTTGTGAAAAACAATACAAAATTGTGTTTTTTCCATGTATTAGATATCTTATGTTGCGATTTTGTGAAAATAACAAAATATTATTTCTTTCATTGTATTATACCTCAATTCCAATTGTTTGGTACTATGAAAATCATTAAGAATGGAGTATTTTACATGTATTATATTTTAATTTTTGTGGTTTTGTGAAAAATAATACAAAATTTGTTTTTTCCGTATATTAGACATCAATTTTTGAGGTTTATGAAAATATCAAAAGATTATTTTTTTCCATGTATTACACCTCAATTTGATTTTTTGGTATTGTGAAAATCAATAACATTGGAGTATTTTCCATTTATTAGATTTGAATTTTTGTGGTTTTGTGAAAAACAATACAAAATTGTGTTTTTTCCGTGTATTAGACTTCAATTTTTGTGGTTTTGTGATGATATCAAAAGATTGTTTTTTCCATGTATTACACCTCAATTCGATTTTTTGGTACTGTTCAAATCAATAACAATGGACGTTCTTCCATGTATTAGATTTTAATTTTTGTGGTTTTGTGAAAAACAATATAAAATCGTGTCTTTTCCTTGTATTAGACTACTTATTTTGCAGTTTTGTGAAAATAACAAAATATTAATTTTTTCCATGTATTACAACTCAATTCTATTTTTTTGGTATTGTGAAAATCATTAAAAATGGATTTTTTTTATGCATTAGATTTTAATTTTGGTGGTTTTGTGAAAAACAATACAAAATTGTGTTTTTTCCATGTATTACACATCTTATTTTGCGATTTTTCTGAAAATAACAAAATATTATTTTTTTCCATGTATTGCACCTGAATTATATCTTTGTTGTATTGTGAAAATCATTAACAATGGAGTATTTTACACGTATTAGATTTTATTCTTTGTGGTTTTCTGAAAAACAACACAAATTTTGTTTTTTTCCATGTATTAGAATTCAATTTTTGTGGTTTTGTGAAAATACCAAAAGATTGTTTTTTTTCATGTATTACACCTCAATTCGATTTTTTGGTATTGTGAAAATCAATAACATTGGAGTTTCTTCCATGTATTAGATTTTAAGTTTGGTGGTTTTGTGAAAAACAATACAAAATTGTGTTTTTTCCATGTATTAGATATCTTATGTTGCGATTTTGTGAAAATAACAAAATATTATTTCTTTCACTGTATTATACCTCACTTCCAATTGTTTGGTACTATGAAAATCATTAAGAATGGAGTATTTTACATGTATTACATTTTAATTTTCGTGGGTTTGTGAAAAATAATACAAATTTTGTTTTTTCTGTGTATTAGACTTCAATTTTTGAGGTTTATAAAAATATCAAAAGATTGTTTTTTTCCATATATTACACCTCAATTTGATTTTTTGGTATTGTGAAAATCAATAACAATGGAGTGTTTTCCATTTATTAGATTTGAATTTTTGTGGTTTTGTGAAAAACAATACAAAATTGTGTTTTTTCCATGTATTAGACTTCAATTTTTGTGGTTTTGTGAAAATATCAAAAGATTGTTTTTTCCATGTATTACACATCAATTCGATATTTTGGTATTGTGAAAATCAATAACAATGTAGTTTTTTTTCCATATATTAGAGTTTAATTTTTGTGGTTTTGTGAAAAACAATATAAAATTGTGTCTTTTCCATGTATTAGACTTGTTATTTTGCGGTTTTGTAAAAATAACAAAATATTATTTTTTTTCCATGGATTACACCTCAGTTCCATTTTTTTGGTATTGTGAAAATAATTAACATTGGATTTGTTTTCTATGTATTAGATTTTAATTTTGGTGGTTTTGTGAAAAACAATACAAAATTGGGTTTTTTCCATCTATTAGATATCTTATTTTGCGATTTTGTGAAAATAACAAAATATTATCTCTTTCATTGTATTATACCTCAATTCCAATTGTTTGGTACTGTGAAAATCAATAACAATGGACGTTCTTCCATGTATTAGATTTTAATTTTTGTGGTTTTGAGAAAAATAATATAAAATCGTGTCTTGTCCTTGTATAAGACTTCTTATTTTGCGGTTTTGTGAAAATAACAAAATATTATTTTTTTTCCATGTATTACACCTCAATTCCATTTTTTTGGTATTGTGAAAATCATTAACAATGGATTTTGTTTTTATGCATTAGATTTAAATTTTGGTGGTTTTGTGAAAAACAATACGAAATTGTATTTTTTCCTTGTATTACACATCTTATTTTGAGATTTTTCTGAAAATAACAAAATATTATTTTTTTCCATGTATTGTACCTGAATTATATTTTTGTTGTATTGTGAAAATCATTAACATTGAAGTATTTTACAGGTATTAGATTTTATTCTTTGTGGTTTTGTGAAAAACAATACAAATTTTGTTATTTCCATATATTAGACTTAAATTTTTGTGGTTTTGTGAAAATATCAGAAGATTGTTTTTTTTTCTTGTATTACACCTCAATTCGATTTTTTGGTATTGTGACAATCAATAACAATGGAGTATTTTACATGTATTACATAATTTTTGTGGTTTTGTGAAAAATAATACAAATTTTGTTTTTTCCGTTTATTAGACTTCAATTTTTGAGGTATTTGAAAATATCAAAAGATTATTTTTTTTCCATGTATTACACCTCGATTTGATTTATTGGTATTGTGAAAATCAATAACAATGGAGTCTTTTCCATTTATTAGAATTGAATTTTTGTGGTTTTGTGAAAAACAATACAAAATTGTGTTTTTCCTTGTATTAGACTTCAATTTTTGTGTTTTGTGAAAATATCAACAGATTGTTTTTTCCATGTTTTACACCTCAATTCGATTTTTTGGTATTGCGAAAATCAATAACAATGGAGTTTCTTCCATGTATTAGATTTTAATTTTTGTGGTTTTGTGAAAAACAATATAAAATTGTGTCTTTTCCATGTATTAGACTTCTTATTTTACGGTTTTTGAAAATAACAAAATATTATTTTTTCCATGTCAATTCCATTTTTTTGGTATTGTGAAAATCATTAACAATGGATTTTTTTTTTCTATGTATTGGATTTTTTTTTTGGTGATTTTGTGAAAAACAATACAAAATTTTGAACGCTTCGATCTCAATAAGTGTTTATCCAATTGCCAGATTTCTTTTTGTGAAATATTCTCTTTGTTGTCGACCAACAGATGTTCATAGCGAATTTTGCATATTGGACCCATATTCAGATAGAAAATGATTTTTTGTTCTGCTGTGCAGATTCGGCCAACGGGAGAGAGAACGTATTTATCAACTTTTTCTTCAAATCTCATGACACGTGAGGGGTAGGAAAAGATAGGTTGTTGTTATTTTGCATGTCTTGAGGAGATAGAAAAAAGAATGAGCCAAGAATAGTGCCCTTAATTGAAGAAATGATTAAATTACGACGGGTTGGTCAGAAGCAGCTTATGTTTTTTCTCTGACCCCAGCTTTCAAAGCTAGAATCTATCTAAGTTTTTATCCAATTGCAAGATTTCTTTTTGTAGAATATTCACCTTATTGTCGACTAACAGATGTTCTTAGCGAATTTTGCTAATTGGACCCATATTTAGATAGAAAATGATTTTTTATTCTGCTGTCCTCATTCAGCCAAGGAGAGTGAAAATATTTATCAACTTTTTCTTCAAATCTCATCACACTTGAGGGGTAGTAAAAGATAGGTTATTGTTATTTTGCATGTCTTGAGGGATAGAAAAAAGAATGTGCCATGAATAGCTCCCGTAGTTGAAGAACTCCTTAAATTACCACGGGTTGGTCAGAAACAACATATATTTTTTTTCTCTGACTCCAACATGAACGCTTGGATCTCACTAAGTTTTTATCCAATTGCCATTTTTCTTTTTGTAAAAGATTCTCTTTGTTTTCGAGTAACAGATGTTCTGAGCGAATTTTGCATATTGGACCCATATTCAGATAGAAAATGTTTTTTTGATATGCTGTCCAGATTCAACCAATGGGAGAGAGAACGTGTTTGTAAATTTTTTCTTGAAATCTCATCACACTTGAAGGGTAGAAAAAGATAGATTATCATTATTTTGCATGTCTTAAGGAGATAGAAAAAAGAATGAGCCAAGAATAGCGTCCGTAGTTGAAGAAATCATTAAATTACCACGGGTTGGTCAGAAACAGCTTATGTTTTTTTCTCTGAATCCAACTTTGAACGCTTGGATCTCTCTAAGTTATTATCTAATTGCCAGATTTCTTTTTGTAGAATATTCGCCTTATTGTCGAATAACAGATGTTGTTAGCGAATTTTGCATATTGGACCCATATTCAGATAGAAAATGATGTTTTGTTCTGGTGTCCATATTCGGCCAAGGGGAGAGAGAACATATTTATCATCTTTTTCTTCAAATCATATCACACGTGAGTGGTAGGAAAAGATAAGTTTTTGTTATTTTGCATGTCTTGAGGAGATAGAATAAAGAATGTGCCAAGAATTGCTCCCGTAGTTGATGAACTCCTTAAATTACCACTGGTTGGTCAGAAACAACTTATGTTTTTTCTCTGACTCCAACTTTGAACGCTTGGATCTCTTTAAGTTTTTATCCAATTGCCAGATTTCTTTTTGTAGAATATCCGTCTTGTTGTCGAGTAACGGATGTTCTAAGCGAAATTTGCATATTGGACCCTTATTCAGATAGAAAATGATTTTTTGATCTGCTGTCCAGACTCGGCCAACGGGAGCATGAACGTATTTATCGATTTTTTCTTCAAATCTCATCACCCGCGAGGGGTAGGAAAAGATAGTTTAGTGTTATTTTGCATGTCTCGAGGAGATAGAAAAAAGAATGAGCCAAGAATAGCGCCCGTAGTAGAAGAAATCTTTAAATTACCACGGGTTGGTCAGAAACAGCTTATGTTTTTTTCTTTGAATCCAACTTTGAACGTTTGGATCTCTCTAAGTTTTTATCAAATTGCCAGATTTCTTTTTGTAGAATATTCGCCTTATTGTCGACTAACAGATGTTCTTAGCGAATGTTGTATATTTGACCCATATTCAGATAGAAAATGATTTTTTGTTCTGGTCTCCATATTCCGCCAAGGGGAGAGAGAACGTATTTATCAACTTCTTCTTCAAATCTCATCACACGTGAGGGGTAGGAAAAGATAGGTTTTTGTTATTTCGCATGTCTTGAGGAGATAGAAAAGAGAATGTGCCAAGAATAACTTCCATAGTTGATGAACTCCTTAAATTACCACGGGTTGGTGAGAAAAAACATATATTTTTTTCTCTGACTCCAATTTTGAACGCTTCGATCTCTCTAAGTTTTTATCCAATTGCTAGATTTTCTTTTGGTAAAAGATTCTCTTTGTTGTCGACCAACCGATATTCATAGCGAATTTTGCATATTGGAACCATATTCAGCGTGAAATTTTTTTTCTGTTCTGCTGTCCAGATTCGGCCAACGGGAGAGAGAACGTATTTATCAACTTTTCCTGCAAATCTCATCGCACGTGACGAGTACGAAAAGATAGGTTATTGTTATTTTGCATGTCTTGAGGTGATAGAAACAAGAATGAGCCAAGAATAGCGCCCGTAATTGAAGAAATGATTAAATTACCACGGGTTGGTCAGAAACAACTTATGTTTTTTGCACTGACCCCAACTTTGCACGCTAGAATCTCTCTGAGTTTTTATCCTATTGCAAGATTTCTTTTTGTAGAATATTCGCCTTATTGTCGACTAACAGATGTTCTTAGCGAATTTTGCATATTGGACCCATATTCACATAGAAAATGATTTTTTGTAATGCTGTCCTAATTCAGCCAAGGGGAGAGTGAAAATATTTATCAACTTTTTCTTCAAATCTCATCACACTTGAGGGGTAGGAAAAGATAGGTTGTTGTTATTTTGCATGTCTTGAGGAGATAGAAAAAAGAATGTGCCATGATCAGCGCCCGTAGTTGAAGAAATTATTAAATTACCACGGGTTCGTCAGAAACAGCTTATGTTTTTTTCTCTGAATGCAACTTTGAACGCTTGGATCTCTCTAAATTTTTATCCAATTGCCAGATTTCTTTTGGTAGAATATCCGTCTTGGTTTCGACTAACAGATGTTCTAAGCGAATTTTGTATATTGGACCCTTATTCAGATAGAAAATGACTTTTTGATCTGCTGTCCCGATTTGGCCGACGGGAGAGAGAACGTATTTATCGATTTTTTTCTTCAAATCTCATCACCCGTGAGGGTAGGAAAAGATAAGTTATTGTTATTTTGCATGTCTTGAGGAGATAGAAAAAAGAATGAGCCAAGAATAGCGCCCGTTGTTGAAGAAAACTTTAAATTACCACGGGTTGGTCAGTAACAGCTTATGTTATTTTTCTCTGAATTCAACTTTGAACGCTTGGATCTCTCTAGGTTTTTATCCAATTGTCAGATTTCTTTTTGTAGAATATTCGCCTTATTGTCGACTAACAGATGTTCTTAGCGAATTTTCCATATTTGACCCATATTCAGATAGAAAATGATTTTTTGTTCTGGTGTCCATATTCTGCCAAGGGGAGAGAGAACGTATTTATCAACTTTTTCTTCAAATCTCATCACACGTGAGGGGTAGGAAAAGATAGGTTTTTGTTATTTCGCATGTCTTGAGGAGATATAAAAAAGAATGTGCCAAGAATAGCTCCCGTAGTTGATGAACTCCTTAAATTACCACGGGTTAGTGAGAAAAAGCTTTTGTTTTTTTCAGTGACTCCAATTTTGAAGGCTTCGATCTCTCTAAGTTTTTATCCAATTGCTAGATTTTCTTTTTGTAAAAGATTCTCTTTGTTGTCGACCAACTGATGTGCATAGCGAATTTTGCATATTGGACCCATATTCAGAGTGAAAATTATTTTTTCTTCTGCTGTCCAGATTCGGCCAACGGGAGAGAGAATATATTTATCAACTTTTTCTTCAAATGTCATCACACGTGAGGGGTAGGAAAAGATTGGTTATTGTTATTTTGTATGTCTTGAGGTGATAGAAAAAAGAATGAGCCAAGAATAGCGCCCGTAATTGAAGAAACGATTAAATTACCACGGGTTGGTCAAAAACAGCTTATGTTTTTTCTCTCTGACCCTACTTTGCACGCTAGAATCTCTCTAAGTTTTTATCCAATTGCAACATTTCTTTTTATAGAATATTCGCCTTATTGTCGACGAACAGATGTTCTTAGCGAATTTTGCATATTGGACCCATATTCAGATAGAAAATGATTTTTTGTTCAGCTGTCCTGATTCAGCCAAGGTGAGTGAAAATATTTATCAACTTTTTCTTCAGATCTCATCACACTTGAGGTGTAGGAAAAGATTGGTTATTGTTATTTTGCATGTCTTGAGGAGATAGAAAAAAGAATGTTCCATGAATAGCTCCCGTAGTTGAAAAACTCCTTAAATTACCACGGGTTGGTCAGAAACAACATATGTTTTTTTCTCTGACTCCAACATTGAACGCTTAGATCTCACTAAGTTTTGATCCAATTGCCATATTTCTTTTTGTAAGAGATTCTCTTTGTTTTGAACTAACAGATGTTCTTAACGAATTTTGCATATTAGACCCGTATTCAGATAGAAAATGATTTTTTTATATACTGTCAAGATTCGGCCAACGGGAGAGAGAACGCATTTATCAAATTTTTTCTTGAAATCTCATCACACGTGAAGGGTAGAAAAAGATAGCTTATTTTTATTTCGCATGTCTTGCGGCGATAAAAAAAAGAATGTGCCAAGAATAGCGCCCGTAGTTGAAGAAATCATTAAATTACCACAGGTTGGTCAGAAACAACTATTGTTTTTTTTCTCTGAATCCAACTTTGAACGCTTGGATCTCTCTATGTTTTTATCCAATTGCCAGATTTCTTTTTGTAGAATATTCGCCTTATTGTCGACTAACAGATGTTCTTAGTGAAGTTTTTGCATATTGGACCCATATTCAGATAGAAAATGATTTATTGTTCTGGTGTCCACATTCGGCCAACGGGAGAGAGCACATATTTATCAACTTTTTCTTCAAATCACATCACACGTGAGGGTAGGAAAAGATATGTTTTTGTTACTTTGCATGTCTTGAGGAGATAGAAAAAAGAATGTACTAAGAATTGCTCCCGTAGTTGATGAACTCATTAAATTACCACGGGTTGGTGAGAAACAACTTATGTTTTTTCTCTGACTCCTACTTTGAATGCTTGGATCTCTTTAAGTTTTTATCCAATTGACAGATTTCTTTTTGTAGAATATCCGTCTTGTTGTCAAGTAATAGATGTTCTAAGCGAATTTTGCATATTGGACCCTTATTCAGATAGAAAATGATTTTTTTATCTGCTGTTCAGACTCGGCCAACGGGAGAGAGAACGTATTTATCGATTTTTTTTTCAAATCTCATCACCCGTGAGGGGTAGAAAAAGATAGATTATTGTTATTTTGCATGTATCGAGGAGATAGAAAAAAGAATGAGCCAAGAATAGCGCCCGTAGTTGAAGAAATCTTTAAATTACCACGGGTTGGTCAGAAACAGCTTATGTTTTTTTTTCTCTGAATCTAACTTTGAATGCTTGGATCTCTCTATGTTTTTATCCAATTGCCAGATTTCTTTTTGTACTAACAGATGTTCTTAGTGAATTTTGCATATTTGACCCATATTCAGATAGAAAATGAGTTTTTGTTCTGGTGTCCATATTCCGCCAAGCGGAGAGAGAACGTATTGATAAATTTTTTCTTGAAATCTCATCACACGTGAGGGGTAGGAAAAGATAGATTTTTGTTATTTTGCATGTCTTGAGGAGATAGAAAAAAGAATGTGCAAGAATTGCTCCCGTAGTTGATGAACTCCTTAAATTACCGCGGGTTGGTGAGAAAAAACTTATGTTTTTCTCTCTGACTCCAATTTTGAACGTTTCGATCTCTCTAAGTTTTTATCCAATTGCCAGATTTTCTTTTTGTAAAAGATTCTCTTTGTTGTCGACCAACAGATGTTCATAGCGAATTTTGCATATTGGACCCATATTCAGATAGAAAATGATTTTTTGTTCTGCTGTCCAGATTCGGCCAACGGGTGAGAGAACGTATTTATCAACTTTTTGTTCAAATCTCATTACACGTGAGGGGTTGGAAAAGATAGGTTAGTGTTATTTTGCATGTCTTGAGGACATAGAAAAAAGAACGAGCCAAGAATAGCGCCCGTAGTTGAGGAAGTCCTTAAATTACCACGGGTTGGTCAGAAACAGCTTATGTTTTTTTCTCAGACCCCAACTTTGAACGCTAGAATCTCTCTATGTTTTTATCCAATTGCAAGATTTCTTTTTGTAGAATATTCGTCTTGTTGTCGACTAACAGATGTTATTAGCGAATTTTGCATATTGGACCCATATTCGGATAGAAAATGATTTTTTGAGATGTTGTCCAGATTAGGCCAAAGGGAGAGAGAACGTATTCATCAATTTTTTCTTCAAATCTCATCACACGTGAGGGATAGAAAAATGTAGGTTATTGTTATTTTGCATGCTTTGAGGAGATAGAAAAAAGAATGAACCAAGAATAGCGCCCGTAGTTGAAGAAATCTTTAAATTACCACGGGTTGGTCAGAAACAGCTTAAGTTATTTTTCTGAATCCAACTTTGAACGCTTGGATCTCTCTAAGTTTTTATCCACTTGCCGGATTTCTTTTTGTAGAATATTCACCTTATTGTTGGCTAACAGGTGTTCTTAGCGAATTTTACATATTGGACCCATATTCAGATAGAAAATGATTTTTTGTTCTGGTGTCCATATTCGGCCAAGGGAAGAGAGAACATATTTATAACCTTTTTCTTCAAATCACATCACACGTGAGGGGTAGGAAAAGATATGTATTTGTTATTTTGTATGTCTTGAGGAGATAGAAAAAATAATGTGCCAAGAATTGCTCTCGTAGTTGATGAACTCCTTAAATTACCACGGGTTGGGCAGAAACAACTTATGTTTTTTTCTCTGACTCCAACTTTTAACGGTTGGATCTCTCTATGTTTTTATCCAATTGCCAGATTTCTTTTTGTAGAATATCCGTCTTGTTGTCGACTAACAGGTGTTCTTAGCGAATTTTACATATTGGACCCATATTCAGATAGAAAATGATTTTTTGTACTGGTGTCCATATTCGGACAAGGGAAGAGAGAACATATTTATCAAATTTTTCTTCAAATAAAATCACACGTGAGAGGTAGGAAAAGATATGTTTTTGTTATTTTGTATGTCTTGAGGATATAGAAAAAAGAATGTGCCAAGAATTGCTCCCGTAGTTGATGAACTCCTTAAATTACCACGGGTTGGTCAGAAACAAGTTATGTTTTTTTCTCTGACTCCAACATTGAACGCTTGGATCTCACTAAGTTTTTATCCAATTACCATATTTCTTTTTGTAAAAGATTCTCTTTGTTGTCGACTAACAGATGTTCTTAGCGAATTTTGCATATTGGACCAATATTCAGATAGAAAATGATTTTTTGATATGCTGTCCAGATTCGGCCAACGGGAGAGAGAGCGTATTTATCAACTTTTTCTTCAAATCACATCACACATGAGGGGTAGGAAAAGATATATACTTGTTATTTTGTATGTCTTGAGTAGATAGAAAAAAGAATGTGCCAAGAATTGCTCTCGTAGTTGATGAACTCCTTAAATAACCACGGGATGGTCAGAAACAACTTATGTTTTTTTCTCTGAATATAACTTTGAATGCTCGGATCTCTCTAAGTTTTTATCCAATTGCCAGATTTCTTTTTGTAGAATATTCGCCTTATTGTCGACTAACAGATGTTCTTAGCGAATTTTGCATATTGGACCCATATTTAGAAAGAAAATGATTTTTTGATATGCTGTCCAGATTCGGCCAAAGGGAGAGAGAACGTATTCATCAATTTTTTCTTCACATCTCATCACACGTGAGGGGTAGAAAAATATTGGTTATTGTTATTTTGCATGTCTTGAGGAGATAGAAAAAAGAATGAACCAAGAATAGCGCCCGTAGTTGAAAAAATCTTTAAATTACCACGGGTTGGTCAGAAACAGCTTAAGTTTTTTTTTCTGAATCCAACTTTGAATACTTGGATCTCTCTAAGTTTTTATCCACTTGCCAGATTTCTTTTTGTAGAATATTCGCCTTATTGTCGACTAACAGGTGTTCTTAGCGAATTTTACATATTGGACCCATATTCAGATAGAAAATGATTTTTTGTTCTGGTGTCCATATCCGGCCAAGGGAAGAGAGAACATATTTATAACCTTTTTCTTCAAATTACATCACACGTGAGGGGTAGGAAGAAAAATATATTTTTAAAAGAGTAGTTGTTAAAACAGATTAGGAGATATAATAGTTTTTGTGAGTGCTGGTCTGTCAGAACCAGTTTCTGATCCAGATCTGAAATTTCATTATAAATCTCAAACTACAAAACACAGTTCTACAAAAATTTAACAACTAATCCAAAACTTGATAATTGAATTTCTATACAAATTTTGGGATTTTTTAAGCTTTGGTGAATTTTCTATAATTTTCTGAACTTTCTGCTGAACCGATTTCAATTCTGAAATAAGTTCTGGACTGAACTGCAAATATCTCAAAATTCTTGAATAAACTAATAATACCCGTAAAAGACGACATCATAGATCTCTCTTTCTAGTTTCCAACGGTATCTTGTTTGTTGGATTCGGAGTCTATTTTGTCTAGTTACGAATTAAATCACTCAAGTGTGACGTTGTGTATTTTTTGAAACAAACTTGATATTTTAATTTGAACTTGAAAATTTACGTAATAAACCTTGATTTAAAAAGATTTGCACTAGAGATAAATCATCGGGATTAGTTAATTCTTGAGGCCACAGCTCCTTGTGTTCGACCCCTAAACTCATTTACCACTCATACTAGTAAATTAATTAATAGGGAATTATAAATTGTTTTGCTAAATTGTGTGAAATATAAACGACGGTTTTACGCGATTTACATAGAACAAAAAATCATTTTCTATCTGAATAAGGGTCCAATATGCAAAATTCGTTAAGAACGTCTGTTAGTCGACAACAAGGCGAATATTCATCAAAAAGAAATCTGGCAATTGGATAAAAACATAGAGAGATTCTAGAGTTCAAAGTTGGGTCAGAGAAACAAAACATAAGCTGTTTCTGACCAACCCGTGGTAATTTAAGGATTTCTTCAACTACGGGCGCTATTCTTGGCTCATTCTTTTTTCTATCTCCTCAAGACAAGCAAAATAACAATAACTTATCTTATCCTACCCCTCACGTGTGATGAGATTTGAAGAAAAAGTTGATAAATAAGTTCTCTCTCCCGTTGACCGAATCTGGACAGCAGAACAAAAAATAATTTTCTCTCTAAATATAGGTCCAATATGCAAAACTCGCTACGAACATCTGTTAGTCCACAACGAGGAGAATCTTTTACAAATAGAAAATCCGGCAATTGGATAAAAACTTACAAAGATCCAAGCGTTCAAAGTTGGAGTCAGAGAAAAAAAAACATAAGTTGTTTCTGACCAACCCGTGGTAATTTAAGGAGTTCATCAACTACGGGAGCAATTCTTGGCACATTCTTTTTTCTATCTCCTCAAGACATGCAAAATAACAAAAAGCTATCTTTTCCTACCCCTCACGTGTGATGAGATTTGAAGAAAAAGTTGATAAATATGTTCTATCTCCCCTTGGCAGAATATGGACACCAGAACAAAAAATCATTTTCTATCTGAATATGGGTCCAATATGCAAAATTCACTAAGAACATCTGTTAGTCGACAACAAGGCGAATATTCTACAAAAAGAAATCTGGCAATTGGATAAAAACTTAGAGAGATCCAAGCGTTGATAGTTGGATTCAGAGAAAAAAACATAAGTTGTTTCTGGCCAACCCATGGTAATTTAATGATTTGTTCAAATACGGGCGCTATTGTTAGCTCATTCTTTTTTCTATCTCCTCAAGATATGCAAAATAACAATAACATATCTTTTCCTACCCCTCACGTGTGATGAGATTTGAAGAAAAAATTGATAAATACGTTCTCTCTCCCGTTGGTCGAATCTGGACAGCAGATCAAAAAATCATTTTCTATCTGAAAAAAGGTCCAATATGAAAAATTCGCTAATAACATCTGGTAGTCGACAACAAGACGAATATTCTACAAAAAGAAATCTTGCAATTGGATAAAAACTTAAAGAGATTCTAGCGTTCAAAATTGGGGTCAGAGAAAAAAAACATAAGTTGTTTCTGACCAACCCGTGGTAATTTAAGGATTTCTTCAACTACGGGCGCTATTCTTGGCTCATTCTTTTTTCTATCTCCTCAAGACATGCAAAATAACAATAACCTATTTTTTCCTACCCCTCACGTGTAATGAGATTTGAAGAAAAAGTTGATAAATACGTTCTCTCACCCGTTGGCCGAATCTGGACAGTAGAACAAAAAATCATTTTCGTGCAAAATTCGCTATGAACAAAGAGAATCTTTTACAAAAAGAAAATCTGGCAATTGGATAAAAACTTAGAGAGATCGAAGCGTTCAAAATTGGAGTCAGAAAAAAAACATAAGTGTTTTCTCACCAACCCCTGGTAATTTAAGGAGTTCATCAACTACGGGAGCCATTCTTGGCACATTCTTTTTTCTATTTCCTCAAGACATGCGAAATAACAAAAACCTATCTTTTCCTACCCCTCACGGGTGATGAGATTTGAAGAAAAAAATCGATAAATACGTTCTCTCTCCCGTTGGCCGAATCTGGACAACAGATCAAAAAATCATTTTCTATCTGAATAAGGGTCCAATATGCAAAATTTGCTTAGAACATCTGTTAGTCGACAACAAGACCGATATTCTACAAAGAGAAATCTGACAATTCGATAAAAACTTAGAGAGATCCAAGCGTTCAAGTTGGAGTCAGAGAAAAAAACATAAGTTGTTTCTGACCAACCCACCGTAATTTAAGGAGTTCATCAACTACGGGAGCAATTCTTGGCACATTCTTTTTTCTATCTTCTCAAGACATACAAAATAACAAAAACATTTCTTTTCCTACCCCTCACGTGTGATGTGATTTGAAGAAAAATTTGATAAATATGTTCTCTCTTCCCTTGGCCGAATATGGACACCAGAACAAAAAATCATTTTCTATCTGAATATGGGTCCAATATGCAAAATTCGCTAAGAACATCTATTAGTCGACAATAAGGCGAATATTCTACAAAAATAAATCTGGCAACTGGATACAAACTTAGAGAGATCCAAGCGTTCAAAGTTGGATTCAGAGAAAAAAACTTAACCTGTTTCTGACCAACCCGTGGTAATTTAAAGATTTCTTCAACTACGGGCGCTATTCTTGGTTCATTCTTTTTTCTATCTCCTCAAGACATGCAAAATAACAATAACCTATATTTTTCTACCCCTCACGTGTGATGAGATTTGAAGAAAACATTTATAAATACGTTCTCTCTCCCTTTGGCCGAATCTAGACAGCATATCAAAAAATCATTTTCTATCTGAATATGGGTGCAATATGCAAAATTCGCTAAGAACATCTTTTAGTCGACAGTAAGGCGAATATTCTACAAAAAGAAATCTGGCAATTGGATAAAAACTTAGAGAGATCCAAGCATTCAAAGTTAGATTCAGAGAAAAAACATAAGTTATTTCTGACCATCCCGTGGTAATTTAAGGATTTTTCAACTACGGGCGCTATTCTTGGGTCATTCTTTTTTCTCTCTCCTCTAGACATGCAAAATAACAATAACCTATCTTTTCCTAACCCGCACGGGTGATGAGATTTGAAGAAAAAAATCGATAAATACGTTCTCTCTCCCATTGGCCGAATCTGGACAGCAGATCAAAAAATCATTTTCTATCTAAATAAGGGTCCAATATGCAAAATTCGCTTAGAACATCGGTTAGTCGACAACAAGACGGATATTCTACAAAAAGAAATCTGGCAATTGGATAAAAACTTAGAGAGATCGAACCGTTCAAAGTTGGAGTCAGAGAAAAAAACATAAGTTGTTTCTGACCAACCCGTGGAGAAAGTATCAAAAACAAAATTAGGGCATTACTTTTTGGAAAAAGGTTCGTATTTGAAGGATTGGGGAATTTTAAATAAATTTGAATTTGAAATTATTAATGGATATTCATCGATCTTCGTGTATTATTATAATAATCGAATATTAGTATATAACATTCATGGTAATAACTAAATCTCTTTTCAAAATGCTTTAAACTGATTCTAAAAACCCTAAAACTTGATTTTATTTACGCTTGAGGGCAAGCTTGGTTTAAGTGTGGTGGAATTTGTAATGTGTATTTTTATACACATTTTTAGTGTTTTTATCATCTCAAATTCAATCATAATTCATATAAAATGTATGAAAAACAGTCATAATTCACAAAATATAATTTGAAACCTCTTAATACATTTTTATGTGATTTTTCAGGCGAAAAGGCCATTAAATGAAGAATTTGACCAAAAACGCAAATAATGGGCCAAAGATGGCCAAATAAAAGCCTCAAACACTCTACAAAAATTCCGTCAACTCAAGTCAAATGCCAAAAAGCGCTGAGTTGACCAAAACTCAACCTTTCCGAAACGGGTCAAACGGTATACCAAAACGAAGAGCTCGACGAAACGAACCCAACGGTACAAGCCACGCGATCAGAAACCTTCTAGAACTCTCAGAATCACTGATTAAAAACTGGTCAACCTGGTCAAAGTCAACGCGTTGACCAGGTCAGACCCTTCTCCCCCAAACCTCAAATTCCAAATTCTACTCAAAATCGAACAAACCGGCCATCCATGGATTCAGCATGAAGAGAGGAATATGCCGGTACCGTTCTCCGGCCATGTAAACCCCGGCGATCGCCGGAATTGGCCGAAACAGATGTGAAAAACGAGCGAAAAACATGGCTAACTGACCGTGCCTGCTACAATCCACCATTCGAGCTTCAACCAAGACCATCGTCTTCCTCGTCTTCTGCCCTTTCTATCCATATGAAGAACTCATGAAATGTTGTAAAGTCGAGTGAGAAATCCGTGGATGAACAACCTGTTCGATGAAATCCTCAATGAACTTTTCAAACCTGATGATCCAACGGTCAAGTTTTTGAAACTGAATCGAATTCGATCGATCATTTCGATTTTTCCTTAAACAAGATGATTCTTTTTGCACCGAAAAGATTTAGTGGAGGCTCGTATTGAATTATGGAGTCTCAATTCGATGGGAAAACAACTCGGCATCGCATTTTGATTTATGATTTGGTGATTTTTTCGGTTATTCCGCTCGACCTCTGATCATTGGGCGAATTCATGGATTTGGGGGAGAATTGAAGCTTCAAATTCAGCACACAGCTTCGTGAGGAAGTAAGGGAGGAAGCCTGAGCTCTGGATTGAGCTGCCGCTGCTCAAAGTGCGAGCTTTAAGCTCGAACAGCCATCAATGGCGAAAACGAACTGAGACGGGAGAAAAATGAGGAAAACTCGATGAACTCTCAACCATTTTCTGCGTTTCAAAGCTCTGTAGATTCGTGGCAATGAGAGGAAGCCATTGGGAGTGAGAACACGAGCTGAAGTGAAGAATCGTGCGAGCTCAACTCACGGATTGAAGAAGAAGCGAATACGGGTCTGAAAATCAATGCGAAATTGGATCCAAAATACATATTCGTTTCACACCCGAGCGTCAGAACTTCGTTTTAGGACGGAACACATGCTCGCACGCCACAGAAGATCGAAGAAATCTTTATTCAAACTCAGCGCCAGTCTCTCACTCCGTGATGACTCGTTTCACGCGATTGATACCCACTTCGCCACAAACGATCAGTAGAGAGAGCGTATTAACGCGCGATTCAAATTTGGTCTGAAATTTTTCCGCACGATCACGAAACAGAGAGAATGATTTTCCAACCAAAACCAGATCAAATCTCAACCGAATTCAACGAAATTTCGTCCAGATCTTCAGTACACCTACCTTGATCTGCCTGAACCAATCACAGCTCTCGATTCGCTCCCTACTCTCCTCTCCATCTCGAACAGTTCATTGGACTCTCAAGTCCAATTCGGTCTATAAAACATGCCTCAAGCCTCTTCAATCAACACACCACTCTCCATTCATCTTCTCTAACCTCTAGAACCTCCATTAATGAGTTTCAAGCTTTCTTGAGCTCTAATTTTCGTTTTTTAGTGAAAACACACAATTTGGGGCTGATTTGGGGAAAATTCGAATCGGTCGATTCTAGCTTGAATCGAGGCGCAATTGGAGCTTCAAATCGACTCGAGGGAGCTACCGGCTGGATCTCCAACTCTCGGTTTAGTCCAATTCTCTTTAAATAATTAGATTTGAATTTTAGATCACAAGAACTCAATTTTGTAATAATCATGATGAAATCTTGTCAAACTCTTGTTCTTGTGAATATGTGTGAGTAAATCTAGATAGGGAGGGGAATTTGTGATTTGTATACATGAAATCTTGCTTTATAATCTTGTAATTTTGCTGAATTTTGCTGAATAGTCATGAACATACACAATTTTGAATAAATTGGGAAAAATTGCTTAGCTTAGTATTTTTCGTCAATTGATCTATTAAATCTAGAGTTTATTGGCTTGTTAATCATTTGAAACACTTAGCTTAGTATTTTGTGTGATTAATTTGGAGTTGTGATTGATTGAAATCAAGTTTTGTTTTGAAATGGCTGTTTTGGAATAAACTAGTTCTTGAGCCAATTTCTTGAGTAAATCTTAGCTTAGATTGCTCAAATCCATCATCTAAATCTGAGAAATTATACACTTAGTGATTAATGATTGCTACACATCATAAATTTCCTATAAATCCCTATTTTTAAACCGAAAATCAACCCCTAATCTAGTTTCTGTCTTGCTGCTGTTCTTTCTCTGTTTTTCAGTATTTTTCCCTTTATTTCGTGTCAAATTCGGATCTGAAAAATTAAATAAATATTTTTAAAATCCAGTTCTCATTTAGTAGATAATTTTCAAATCAAAGTTTGCCCAATTCCGATTTATAATTTGTAAGATATTAATTTTCTAAGTATGTAATATTTCTGTTTTTTTTGAACTTTCTGTCCAGATTCACTGTTTCTTTCCTTCTGAATTTTTAAAAATACAAAACTAAATATTACAACTCCAAAAATAGGTTTACTTGAAGTATTTTGAAGCGTAGACTCCAATTTAAAATGGTGAATTTATACAATTTACCCCAAAAGTTTCAACTAACTCAACTTTCTCTTTTATAAACACGTAAAGGTTGGTATGCTATCCACTCATGTTATCAAAAGACAAGCTGTGCTTTGCACGTACAAAAATCCTTCATTTTCTATTGCGGATATGTAAAATTTTTCTTCTTCAAGGGTTTAAAAATAATTTTTCACATTTTTGAATTCTTTTTGTGAAGGGATAACAGGTTACGATTTCGGTCACTTGCTTTTAGTGCGAAAATTAGAGATGGACATACGAGTCATTAGCTATGTCATGAAAGATAGGTTGAGTTAGAAAAATTTTGCGAAACTAGTGGTATTAAAAGTAAGGTTTGATTTCTCAAAAGTTTTACTCACAGCATTACTTTAAAGAAAACGATTTATAATTTCATTAAAGGGGCAAGTGAAATATTTATGAATTTTCGAAACGCTTAATGGATTTTAAAGATGGGATGAGGTGCAAAATATGGCATTCATGATGATAATTAATCTCTTTTTGAATTTTCAAATCTTTTCATCATTTTCCAAAATCCTAAGTGATTTCAAAATTTTGCCTGAGAGGGCTTAGTTTTAAAATTTTTTCCATTTCAAAAACCTTTTACTTTTCATTTTAAAGTTCTCGCTTTTAAAACATACAAAATTTTATTTTGAAAAACAAACAAAAATGAAAGAAGGAAAGTAAAATTTTAAACTTTTATGGTATTTAAATTTTTTTTAATTTTTTCAGTTTTTATGAATTTTTACATTTTTACAAGAAAACAAAACTTGGTTTTGCACAAAACCACCTCAGCACACTTAAACCTTTGTTTGTCCTCAAACAAAAAGTTCAAAACTAGGGTATTTGTGGAAATTGGAAAGATTATTAGAGTCTTGTGTAAAACTTTCCCCACCACACTTAAACTTTTGCGTCTTCAAAGTGGCTTGTACTGGCCAACTCTTTACAAAGATGCTCATTCCTTTGTAAAGAGTTGCGAAAATTGCCAAAAGACAGGAAATCTAACCCGCAAAAATGAAATGCCTCTCAAAACTTTATTGTTTTGTGAGCTTTTTGATGTTTGGGGGATAGATTTCATGGGTCCTTTTCCCCAATCCAATGGTTATCTTTACATATTGGTGTGTGTGGATTACGTGTCAAAATGGGTGGAGGCAGTTCCTACAAGGGATGCCAACTCCAAAACGGTGATAGAGTTTCTCAAAAAGAATATCTTTCAGCGTTTTGGAGTCCCTAAAGCCATCATAAGTGATAGGGGCTCCCATTTTAACAACAAATACATGGAAAACCTGTTGAAACATTACCATGTACAACACCGTATGTCTACCGCTTACCATCCCCAAACGAATGGACAAGCCGAAATCTCAAACAAAGAAATAAAATCAATCCTTGAGAAAGTGGTTAATCCCTCTCGCAAGGATTGGAGTCAAAGGCTTGGGGATGCGCTTTGGGCCTACAGGACCGCGTACAAAACACCAATAGGTATGACACCATTTAAACTTGTGTATGGTAAAAGTAGTCACCTACCTGTTGAAATAGAGCATAAAGCATATTGGGCAATTAAAAACGTAAATTGTGAATACCCAAAAGACGCGGGAATGCGTAAATTACAAATTCAAGAGTTGGAGGAAATTAGAATTGAAGCATACGACAACTCTCGAATTTATAAAGAAAAATTAGTCACCTATCATGACAAGATAATTAAGAGAAAAGAATTCAAAGTGGGAGATAAAGTCTTGTTATTCAATTCTCGATTGAGATTACATCCCGGGAAATTGAAGAGTAGATGGATAGGGCCTTTTGAAATAACAAATATTTTGCCCTTTGGAGTCTTTGAAATTTTTAGTAACAAGAATGGCGCGTTCAAAGTCAATGGGCACCGACTCAAGGCGTTTTACGAAAATCACGACACAAGGTGGCTAGACGAGCAAGAGTTCGGCGAGTACCCGAGCGGGGAAGGTACGAACAAATGAGCAAAAATGCGTCGAGCTCAAGACGTTAAACAAGGGCGCTGGCAAGAGGCAACTCGTCGTGTCAGGTCGTATTTTTCTTTCTTTATTTTATTTTTCTTTTTTTTACAAAACTCTCTCTCACACTTGTGGCTTGTACGTTGCCCCCCAAAATGACCCCCACATTCCAAAGTATGGCAAAAAGAGAGTACCGACTGTTTTTCGTGGTCAGGCACGCATTTGCGCACCATTTGGTCAGAGCAAATCTTATAGAGATGAGGGTCCTCCCAAAAATAATAGCGCGCGTCGCTTTTTATCTTGTCCTTCTGAGCTCGAGAGAGAGTGTTAGGGAGCTCTTGAGTCTCCAAGTAGTTGACGATGTCGGCGTACCAAGGCGTCACTCCATGGATAGCGTAAAGTTGTTCGTCTGGGAAGAGCTCGTTGATGGGAAGTATATCGCCTGCCTTTGTCGGGAGTCGGCTGAGATGATCGGCCACCAAGTTTTCGGCGCCTTTCTTGTCCCGAATCTCCACGTTGAACTCTTGCAGGAGAAGGATCCATTGGAGAAGTCGAGGTTTGCACTCCTTCTTTTTCATCAGGTGTTTGAGCGCCGCATGATATGAAAACACAACAACCTTCGTCCCGACCAAATATGATCGGAACTTTTCCAATGCAAAAACAATTGCTAATAATTCTTTTTCAGTTGTGGTGTAATTTCTTTGGGCTTCGTCTAGGGTCCTAGAGGCATAGTAAATTACATGAGGATCCTTACCAACGCGTTGGCCCAAGACGGCACCAACGCACAAGTCGCTAGTGTCACACATGATTTCGAAAGGAAGATTCCAGTCGGGAGGCTTGATGATTGGAGCCTCGCACAATTTCCCTTTTAAGATGTTGAATGCCTCCTTGCACGCGTCATTGAACTCGAATTTTACTTCTTTTTGGAGAAGGCGACACATGGGTTGGGCGATCTTGGAGAAATCTCGAATGAATCGCCTATAGAAACCCGCATGGCCGAGAAAGGAGCGTACGTCTTTCGCATTGCGAGGATATGGAAGCGTCTTTATTACGTCAATCTTTGCCTTGTCGACCTCCAGGCCTTTTTCTGATATTAAATGCCCTAAAACAATTCCTTGGCTCACCATAAAGTGGCACTTCTCAAAATTCAAGACAAGATTAGCTTCCACACATTTTTCCATTATTAGGCCCAAATTATGGAGACACTCGTCAAAAGAGTTGCCATAAATGGAAAAGTCATCCATAAACACCTCAATGAATTTAGAAATATATTCAGAAAAAATAGAGATCATACACCTTTGAAATGTACCAGGTGCGTTGCACAACCCGAACGGCATCCTTCGATAGGCGAATGTACCAAAGGGGCACGTGAAGGTTGTCTTCTTTTGGTCGTCGGGGTCGATGGCGATTTGAAAATATCCCGAATAGCCATCCAAGAAGCAATAGTAAGGTCACCCTGCTAATCTTTCGAGCATTTGATCGATGAAGGGAAGAGGGAAGTGGTCCTTCTTTGTCGCCGCGTTAAGTTTCCGATAGTCGATACAAACTCTCCATCCGTTTTGCACTCGTGTCGGTACTTTTTCCCCTTCGGCATTCTCCACAATCGTGATTCCTGTCTTCTCGGGAACCACATGGATTGGAGATACCCATTCCGAGTCTGCTACCGCATAAATGATCCCCGCATCAAGAAGCTTGAGAAGCTCCTTTTTCACCACCTCCATCATGACGGGATTCAGTCTCCTTTGAGCTTCCCTCGAGTGTCTGGAGCCTTCCTCGAGCGAAATCTTATGCATACAGGTTGAAGGACTAATCCCAGGCATGTCGGCTAGGGTCCACCCAATTGCCTTCTTGTGTTGTTTCAGAACGTCGACCAAGCGATCTTCTTGCTCGGGTGTTAGGTTGGAGGCAATGATGACAGGTAGGGTCTCCTTAGGTCCAAGGTAGGCATATTTGAGATGCTCGGGTAGCGTTTTGAGCTCGAGGTCGGGTGCCGTCTCGATTGATGGAGGCATTCTTTTTCCTGAAATCTTAAGTTCGCTTGAAGTTGGTCCTGAAAAAGAATAAACCTCTTCTTTTCTACAAATTTCAAGATTAGGCAAGTTTTCATGTTGTATTTCTTCTAGAACTACATCACTTTTAATTGGATTTGTATCTTGTAGTAAATTATTTTTATTCACATTTTCTAATGCATTTACATTCTCTAAATTGTCCCAAAAATCATCAAAATCTGAATTAAGTGAATTTAAAGAATTTATATACTCCCCTTCGAGATGCTCTTCTACTAACTCATCGATTTCGTCAATGACACAAATGCTAGAGACATTGTAATCGTCGGGGTATTTGATTGTGTCGAAAATGTTGAAGGTGATCTTCTCGTTGTCGAATTCCATGGATAATGTGCCCGAGTGGCAGTCAATCCTTGTGCGAGCTGTTCTTAGAAAGGGTCTTCCCAAGAGAATGGCGGATGAGTCGGCGTTGTCGCCCATTTCGAGTATGTAGAAATCCGCCGGGAATACCAAACCATTCACTTTAACAAGCACATCTTCCGCAACACCCAAGACCGGGGCTACAGAGCGATTGGCGAATTGAACCATCACACGCGTATCTTTGAGCTCGCCTAAACCCAAGGTTTCATAAACGGATCTGGGCATCACATTGATTGAGGCGCCCGGATCAAGCATGCACTTCGCAAGTTGTTGGAGCCCGATGGTGCAAGGAATGGCGAATACTCCAGGGTCTTTCTCTTTTTGAGCTACTCGTGTATTGATGCTCATCACCGAGGGTAGGTTTATCGTTTCGTTTCCCTTTAACTTCCTCTTGTTTGTACATAGGTTCTTGAAAATTTTTGCATAAGGAGGGTGCATTCGGATCGCGTCGATGATCGGTATGTTCACCTCCACTTTCTTGAACACTTCAAGAATATCTTTATCGAGCTCATCCTTCTTGGTATTTACCGTCAAGCGATGCGGAAAGGGTGCTTTTGGCGTATGAGACTTCTCTTTTGGTACCTCTTTTCTTTCTTTTGAACCTTTTCCTTGACACCTTTTCCTCCTTCCTCCCTCTCGTTAATATTTTCATATTCAACATCTTGTACCTCTTTTGTGTTCGACTCGTCCCCTTTTGACCTTTGTACCACCACTTCCTCTTCTTCTCTCGGAAATTCCACCTGCTTCCCACTTCTCAATTGAATCGCGTTGATGGGCTTGAGATTTGTAGGGTCTGATCCTTGAGAAGGTAACTTATTTTCTACTCGCCCCTTCAACACATTGACTTCACTTGCAATTTGTTTCATTTGAATCTCAATGTTTTGCACTTGTCGATTCGTGGTTGCGTGGCCTTGAGCAAGGATGTTCATGTCACTCCTTACTGCTCCCAATTCCGTTGAAAAACTCGAAAAGTTGGTCGTCATCATGGCCATCATTTTGTCAAATTTTTCATCGAGAGACGGAGGTTGAGGATTTGATGAAGAGGGTTGAAGTGGTTGTTGTTGAGGTTGGTGTTGAGCTTGCGCATTAGGATGAACATACACTCCAGATTTTTGATAGCCTTGTTGGGGCTGTTGAAATTGAGGGTTGTCGCGCCAACGGAGGTTAGGGTTTTTCTTCCAGGGTTCATATGCGTATTGAGGGCGTTGGTAACCATCCACATGGTTTACATCCTGAAGGGTGTCACACTCATCGGTTGCGTGATCCGTGCTTGCGCAAAACTCGCATGGTGTCGGTTCCATTTTTGCCCCGACCGCCTTAAGCACTTTGTTGAACTTCGACTCGAAATTTGCCGTGATGCGGGATTCCATTGCTTTGAGATCCACTGTGCTTGTTGTGTTTACTTGCCCTAAAATTCCATCACAACCTAAGTTTCCTTCAGCCATGGTCTCGATGAGTGTACGCACTTCGGCAGGAGTTTTATCGTTGAAGGATCCACCAGCCGAGCATTGAAGAAGACGAGCTTCTAGCGCATTCATCCCTTGGATAAATTGATCGAGTAACGAGGTCTCGGTGAGGTTATGGTTAGGACAAGAGGCGCACAATCGTACGAGGCGCTCGTAGTATTCTTGAAGGGTTTCGTCGCCTCGTTGTTGAATGTTGGTAATCTCTTTGCGTAATTTAGCGGTAAGCGTGCTTGGAAAGTATCGCTTGAGAAATCGCTTCGCCACATCGTCGAATGTATCGAATGGCCCACCCTGTAAATGATTAAGCCAATCCCTAGGGGCAGCTCCTAATGTATGAGGAAAAGGGATCAACTTAATGTTGTCCAGATTGTCAGTTTTACCAAATAATGCAGTACATTTCATATGGAATTCATCTAAATGTGCATATGGATTGTCATTTTTATGTCCTTCAAAAATTGGTAAAGCACTTAACATGGATGGACTTATCTTGAAATTTGGTACCCTAGGTATAACAATGTTTCCAGGATTTTCTTGAATCTTGTGCTCTAAAAATTCCCCTAATGTTCTTTGTTGAGCCATTTGTACGTTTATTAATGTTTCTTTAAATTCTTTTTCAACTTCTTGATTTTTAAAATGAGATGAAGATGATGATGATGTTGGTGAAATAGATTTAGAATGAGAAATAGAAGGAGATGGAGAGACGGGTCTTGGAGGTGATGATGAAGACGGAATGGCGAGAGGTTGACTTTGAGTTTTTTCTTGTGGCTTTTCCACTTGGTATAGCTCTTCTTGTCGTACTTGAGGGCCTTGCGTGAAAGGAGAAGCCTCTTCTTGTTGCGTTCCTTTGTTTGACGAAGTTGCGCCTTGCTCGCTTTTCGCCTTGTTCCTCTTGATCTCTCTTAAATGTTTGTTGATGTCCTTCTTGCGAGGAGTATGTACTTCACCTTGTAATCTTATCTTTCTCATAAACCTTCAAAAATTCAAGAGACAAAAACACTAGAGAAAATATGAGATGGGTTAGTTAAAAACTTGATGCATTTCCCTATTAATCAATTTACGAGTATGAGTGGTAAATGAGTTTAGGGGTCGAACACAAGGAGGTGTGGCCTCAAGAATTAACTAATCCCGATGATTTATCTCTAGTGCAAATCTTTTTAATTCAAGGTTTATTACGTAAATTTTCAAGTTCAAATTCAAATATCAAGTTTGTTTCAAAAAATACAGCACGTCACACTTGAGTGATTTAATTCGTAACTAGACAAAATAAACTCCGAATCCAACAAAAAAGATACCGTTGGAAACTAGAAAGAGAGATCTATGATGTGGTCTTTTACTGGTATTATTAGTTTATTCAAGAATTTCGAGATATTTGCAGTTCAGTCCAGAACTTATTTCAGAATTAAAATCGGTTCAGCAGCAAGTTCAGAAAATTATAGAAAATTCACCAAAGATTAAAAAATCCCAAAATTTGTACAGAAATTAAATTATCATGTTTTGGATTAGTTGTTAAATTTTTGTAGAATTGTGTTTTGTAGTTTGAGATTTATAATGAAATTTCAAATCTGGATCAGAAACTGGTTCTGACAGACCAGCACTCACAAAAACTGTTATATCTCCTAATCTGTTTTAACAACTACTCTTTTAAAATTCATATTTGGACTCTACGCTTCAAAATACTTCAAGTAGGACTATTTTTGGATTTTTATTATTTATTTTTGTATTTTTAAAAATTCAGAAGAAAAGAAACAGTGAATCTGGACAGAAAGTTCAAAAAAAACAGAAATATTACAAACTTAGAAAATTAATATCTCACAAATTATAAATCGAAATTGGGCAAAATTTGATTTGAAAATTATCTACTAAATGAGAACTGGATTTTAAAAATATTTATTTAATTTTTCAGATCCGAATTTGACACGAAATAAAGGGAAAAATACTGAAAAACAGAGAAAGAACAGCAGCAAGACAGAAACTGGATTAGGGGTTGATTTTCGGTTTAAAAATAGGGATTTATAGGAAATTTATGATGTGTAGCAATCATTAATCACTAAGTGTATAATTTCTCAGATTTCGATGATGGATTTGAGCAATCTAAGCTAAGATTTACTCAAGAAATTGACTCAAGAACTAGTTTATTCCAAAACAGCCATTTCAAAACAAAACTTGATTTAAATCAATCACAACTCCAAATTAATCACACAAAATACTAAGCTAAGTGTTTCAAATGATTAACAAGCCAATAAACTCTAGATTTAATAGATCAATTGATGAAAAATACTAAGCTAAGCAATTTTTCCCAATTTATTCAAAATTGTGTATGTTCATGACTATTCATCAAAATTCAGCAAAATTACAAGATTATAAAGCAAGATTTCATGTATACGAATCACAAATTCCCCTCCCTATCTAGATTTACTCACACATATTCACAAGAACAAGAGTTTGACAAGATTTCATCATGATTATTACAAAATTGAGTTCTTGTGATCTAAAATTCAAATCTAATTATTTAAAGAGAATTGGACTAAACCGAGAGTTGGAGATCTAGCCGGTAGCTCCCTCGAGTCGATTTGAAGCTCCAATTGCGCCTCGATTCAAGCTAGAATCGACCGATTCGAATTTTCCCCAAATCAGCCCCAAATTGTGTGTTTTCACTCAAAAACGAAAATTAGAGCTCAAGAAAGCTTGAAACTCATTAATGGAGGTTCTAGAGGTTAGAGAAGATGAATGGAGAGTGGTGTGTTGATTGAAGAGGCTTGAGGCATGTTTTATAGACCGAATTGGACTTGGGAGTCCAATGAACTGTTCGAGATGGAGAGGAGAGTAGGGAGCGAATCGAAAGCTGTGATTGGTTCAGGCGGATCAAGGTAGGTGTACTGAAGATCTGGACGAAATTTCGTTGAATTCGGTTGAGATTTGATCTGGTTTTGGTTGGAAAATCATTCTCTCTGTTTCGTGATCGTGCGGAAAAATTTCAGACCAAATTTGAATCGCGCGTTATTACGCTGACTGGTGGGCCTCTCTCTACTGATCGTTTGTGGCGAAGTGGGTATCAATCGCGTGAAACGAGTCATCAGGGAGTGAGAGACTGGCGTTGAGTTTGAATAAAGATTTCTTCGATCTTCTGTGGCGTGCGAGCATGTGTTCCGTCCTAAAACGAAGTTCTGACGCTCGGGTGTGAAACGAATATGTATTTTGGATCCAATTTCGCATTGATTTTCAGACCCATATTCGCTTCTTCTTCAATCCGTGAGTTGAGCTCGCACGATTCTTCACTTCAGCTCGTGTTCTCACTCCCAATGGCTTCCTCTCATTGCCACGAATCTACAGAGCTTTGAAACGCAGAAAATGGTTGAGAGTTCATCGAGTTTTCCTCATTTTACTCCCGTCTCAGTTCGTTTCCGCCATTGATGGCTGTTCGAGCTTAAAGCTCGCTCTTTGAGCAGCGGCAGCTCAATCCAGAGCTCAGGCTTCCTTCCTTACTTCCTCACGAAGCTGTGTGCTGAATTTGAAGCTTCAATTCTCCCCCAAATCCATGAATTCGCCCAATGATCAGAGGTCGAGCGGAATAACCGAAAAAATCACCAAATCATAAATCAAAATGCGATGCCGAGTTGTTTTCCCAACGAATTGAGACTCCATAATTCAATACGAGCCTCCACTAAATCTTTTCGGTGCAAAAAGAATCATCTTGTTTAAGGAAAAATCGAAATGATCGATCAAATTCGATTCAGTTTCAAAAACTTGACCGTTGGATCATCAGGTTTGAAAAGTTCATTGAGGATTTCATCGAACAGGTTGTTCATCCACGGATTTCTCACTCGACTTTGCACCATTTCATGAGTTCTTCATATGGATAGAAAGGGCAGAAGACGAGGAAGAGGATGCTCTTGGTTGAAACTCGAATGGTGGATTGTAGCAGGCACGGTCAGTTAGCCACGTTTTTCGCTCGTTTTTCACATCTGTTTCGGCCAATTCCGGCGATCGCCGGGGTTTACATGGCCGGAGAACGGTACTGGCATATTCCTCTCTTCATGCTGAATCCATGGATGGCCGGTTTGTTCGATTTTGAGTAGAATTTGGAATTTGAGGTTTGGGGGAGAAGGGTCTGACCTGGTCAACGCGTTGACTTTGACCAGGTCGACCAGTTTTTAATCAGTGATTCTGAGAGTTCTAGAAGGTTTCTGATCGCGAGGCTTGTACCGTTGGGTTCGTTTCGTCGAGCTCTTCGTTTTGGTATACCGTTTGACCCGTTTCGGAAAGGTTGAGTTTTGGTCAACTCAGCGCTTTTTGGCATTTGACTTGAGCTGACTTGATTGAAAAAGGTTTTTGAAGTGTCGTAAAAGTTTGGGGGAATTTTTGTAGGGTGTTTGAGGCTTTTATTTGGCCATCTTTGGCCCATTATTTGCGTTTTTGGTCAAATTCTTCATTTAATGGCCTTTTCGCCTGAAAAATCACATAAAAATGTATTAAGAGGTTTTAAATTATATTTTGTGAATTATGACTGTTTTTCATACATTTTATGTGAATTATGATTGAATTTGAGATGATAAAAACCCTAAAAATGTGTATAAAAATACACATTACTGTAAACCGCGTAAAACCGTCGTTAAATTTCACACAATTTAGCAAAACAATTTATAATTTCCCTAGCTTCACTCTTAAGTGTTTATGTGGTCTTTTGAGTTTTAGGGGTCGAACACAAGGAGAATGGCCTTGAGATATTACAATTCTTTTCAAAAGTAGGTCTTGTTTTGTTCAAATGTTGTAGATTGTTTAAGAAAGTTAATGATGTATTTAATCAAGTTCGTACACAATTCTTTTGAAAATTCTTTAATAATAGGTCCAAATGTCCCAAAAGTTGCAAATGATATGTCAATGAAAACTAGAGAATGAGATCTTCACAATGCAAGGCAAATTAATTATCACTTTTGTTCACATTTTCATGTAATTTTCGTTTTTAGTCCACATTTTTCATAATCAATCAACAGAGTTTTTCATAAAATCACAGAAAATCGAAAATTACTTCAAAAATCACCAAAATTTAAAAGATATTAGGAAAGCAAGTTTTAGATTATGTGGTAAAAATTTCAGATCAAAAAGATTATTCTTCCAACAATTATGGTCAAAACTCAGATCATATGACAGAATTAGGCAGAGATTGGTATGTGATGACAAAAGAGGGTGGAATTCAAATTTTATCCAAACAACAATTCAATTAAAATTCAGATCAAGAAACTATACTTCAAAATGATTTACTGAGACCTAGATTTTATATTTATAGGATTTTTTTACTAATTTCTAAAAATCGTAGAAAAACAGACAGATTCAAAAATCAAGAACAGAAAATTTAAAAAATCAAAACTTTGCACAGATTTTATCTTACAAATTTAACATAAAATCATTGGGCACATATTTTATGAAAGTTGTTCTAAAATATCTAAAGAAACACAAAATATTTTTTTTATAATTTTCTTTGATCAGATCTGAAGTCAAACAATTGTTTACTGAAACTGACAGAAACAAATGCAGAAAAATGTATTTTTCAATTTATAGGATAAAAGTAGGGATTTTTAAGGCAATTTGATCAAGAATTGTATCATTAATCAGTAAATATTCAATTTATCAGATTTGGCACAAGTTTGAATTATTTCCAACCAGAAAAACTCAGCAAATAGATCAAAATTTCAGATCAAACACCAGTCAACCAACTAGTGTTTGATCTCAATTTTTGAACTAAAAACTTCACTAAATCAAGCAAAAAAACCTCAACCAAGATTCAAGATGATAAAATGGACTAACATGCAGGAAAATTCAGTTCTAAATGACCTAATTAATTCAACCAAATCGATTAAATCAAAAAAAAACCAGATTTAACAGCACATTATGAACAGTAACCAAATCAGTCAATTTAATTCAAATTAAAGCAAGATTTCAAACAATTCTATCACAAAAAACCTATCCCTACAAGATTCTACTCACACATGATAAGATCAACCGAAATTAGGCATGTGTTCATCATATTTTTTTACAAATTGGATCTTGTGATCTAAAATTGGATACAAGAGATTAAATGAAAATTGGATCAAACCGAGACGTAGAAGATCAACCAGAAGCTTCCTTGAGCCGATTTGAACCTCCAATTGATGCTTGATCCAGCCGGAACCGATCAATTGCCTTTTTCACCAAAATCAGCCCGAATTGGTGAATTTCACTCAAACTCGAAAATTGAAACTCGAAAAGCTCTGAGATTCAGTAATGGAGTTACTGAAGCTTAAAGAAGATGATTGGAGAGTAATGTGTTGAAAGAATTTGGAGAATGGAAGGATGATGATCATGAATGGGTTGATCGATCGAATTTATAGAGAGGCTGGTCTGGAGAGTGGGGGACAAACCGAGCGATTCCATTGGCTTAGGCAGATCAAGTGGGGTGTACTGAAGATCTGGACGAAATTTCGTTGAATTCGGTTGAGAGTTGGCCGAGATTCAGGCGGAAGATTGATGCTCTGTTTGGCGAAAATGCTTCAGATCTGATCCGAATTGAAGTACTAACGGTTAAGACTGTTGTGTCTCTGACTGACGGGCCCCACTGGATTTGCTGCGCAGAAACGGGTCATAAATCGCGTGAAACGAGTCGCAAGCTGTTTTTCAGAACAGCGCTGAGTTTTTGAACGTCTTTTTGATCTTTTATGGCGGAACGGGTCGAACGCGCGTGAAACGAGTCGTCTTCTGATGAACGTTGGAGCTGAGTTTAAGTAACGGTTGTTTCGGTTTTCTGTGGCGTGCGAGCGTGTGATCCATCCTAAAACAATCTTCTGATGGGTTTTGGTTTCGCAATGATGGATTTTGGATCCAATTCCTGATCGGAATCTGACTCCATTTTACCCGTTTCTGAACTCAGTGATCAAACTCGCCATTTTGCTTCATTTCAGCTCGAGTTTTCGATCCAGATTGCTTCCTCTCATCATCACGAACCTACAGGACTTTGAAGCGCAACAAACGGTTGAGAATTCGTTGAGTTTGGCCATTATGAAACTGGTTTCAGCTTCTTTCCGCCATTGATGGCTGTTGAGCTCAAAGACTGCCCTTTAAGCAGCGACAACTCAGTCCACCGCTCAGGCTTCATTCCTCACACCCTCATGATGCTCTTCTGTGAGCTTTGATGCTTCAATTCTTCCCCTAATCAGTGAATTTCCGCCATTAACCGAACTCAGCGAAAATAACCAAACGGAACACAAAATCGTGAATCAAGATGAGATTCCGAGTTGTTTTTCCATCGAATTGAGGCTTCGGAATCCATTACGAGACCCCACTGATGCTGTTCGATGCGTCAAACATCATCACCTCGTGAGAAAAATGCAAGAAGACCGATCGAGTTCATTTCACTGCCGAAATTTCGACCGTTGGATCATCAAGATTGAAAAGTTCATTGAGGATTTCGTCGAACAGATTACGCAAACACGGATTTCTCGCTCGATTTTGCATCATTCAATGAGTTCTTCATACGGTTAGAAAGGGTAGACGATGGAGACGAGAATGAGATCGGTTTTGGCTCGAATGGATGATGGTGGATGGCACAGAAGGTCAACCGTGGTTTTGGCCAGATTTCAGCACCTGTTTTGGCCGAATTCCGGCGATCGCCGGACTTCCAGGATCTGAAAATGGTACCGGCACGTTCCTCTCTTCATGCTGAATCCATGGCTGGCTTGTTTGTTCGATTTCGAGCAGAATTGTGAATTATGAGGTTTGAAGAAGATGGGTTTGACCAGGTCAATTCGTTGACTTTGACCAATTTTGACCTGATTTTGAATTGGTGATTCTGGGAGTTCTAGAAGGTTTCTGATCGCGAGGATTGTACCGTTGGGTTCGTTTCGTCGAGCTCTTCGTTTTGGTATACCGTTTGACCCATTTTGGAGAAGTTGACTTTTGGTCAACTTGGCGATTTTTGGCATTTGGTTCGGTTTGACTTGGTTGTAGAAGATTTTTAATTGTCGTAAAAGTTTGGGGAATTTTTTGTAGAGTGTTTGAGGTTTTTAGTTGGCCATCTTTGGCCCATTATTTGCGTTTTGGTCCAATTCTTCATTTTATGGTCTTTTCGCCTGTAAAATCACACAAAAATGTATTAAGAGGTTTCAAATTATGTTTTATGAATTATGAGTATTTTTCATACATTTGATGTGAATTATGATTGAATTTGAGATGATAAAAACCCTAAAAATGTGTATAAAAATACACATTACAATTACATTCTACTGTCCAGATTCGGCCAACGAGAGAGAGAACGTATTTATCAATTTTTTCTTCTAATCTCATCACACGTGAGGGGTAGGAAAAGATAGGTTATTTTTATTTTGCACGTCTTGAGGAGATAGAAAAAAGAATGAGCCAAGAATAGCGCCCGTAGTCGAAGAAATGATTAAATTACCACGGGTTTGTCAGAAACAACTTATGTTTTTTTTCTCTGACTCCAACTTTGAACGCTTGAATCTTTCTAAGTTTTTATCCAATTGCCAGATTTTCTATTTGTAAAAGATTCTCTTTGTTGTGGACTAACAGATGTTCATAGCGAATTTTGCATATTGGACCCATATTCAGGAAGAAAATTATTTTTTGTTCTGCTGTCCAGATTCAGTCAACAGGAGAGAGAACGTATTTATCAACTTTTTCTTCAAAATCTCATCACACGTGAGCGGTAGGAAAAGATAGATTGTTGTTATTTTGCATGTCTTGAGGAGATAGAAAAAAGAATGAGCCAATAATAGCACCCGTTGTTGAAGATATCCTTAAATTACCACGGGTTGGTCAGAAACAGCTTATGTTTTGTTTCTCTGACCCCAAATTTGAACGCTAGAATCTCTCTAAGTTTTTATCCAATTGCCAGATTTCTTTTTGTTGAATATTCGCCTTGTTGTCGACTAACAGATGTTCTTAGCGAATTTTGCATATTGGACCCTTATTCAGATAGAAAATGATTTTTTGTTCTACTGTCCAGATTCGTCCAAGGGGAGAGAGAACATATTTACCAACTTTTTCTTCAAATCTCATCACATATGAGGGGTAGGAAAAGATAGTTTACTGTTATTTTTCATGTATGGGGAGATAGAGAAAAGAATGTGCCAAGAATAGCTACCGTAGTTGAAAAACTCCTTATATTACCACGGATTGGTCAGAAACAACTTATGTTTTTTTCTTTGACTCCTAATTTCAATGCTTCGATCTCTCTAAGTTTTTATCCAATTGCCAGAATTCATTTTGCAAAATATCCGTCTTGTTGCCGACTAACAGATGTTCTAAGCGAATTTTGCATATTGGACCCATATTAAGATAGAAAATGATTTTTTGATCTGCTGTCCAGATTCGGCCAACTTGAGAGAGAACGTATACATCAATTTTTTCTTCAAATCTCATTACACGTGATGGGGAGGAAAAGATAGGTTATTGTCATTTCATATGTCTTGAGGAGATAGAAAAAAGAATGAGCCAAGAATAGCGCCCGTAGTTGAAGAAATCTTTAAATTACCACGGGTTGGTCAGAAACAACTTATGTTTTTTTCTCTGAATCCAACTTTAAACGCTCGGATCTCTCTAAGTTTTTATCCAATTGCCAGATTTCTTTAAATTAGAATATTCACCTTATTGTCGACTAACAGATGTTCTTAGCGAATTTTTGCATATTGGACCCATATTCAGATAGAAAATGATTTTTTATTCTGGTGTCCAGATTCGGCCAAGGGGAGAGAGAACATATTTATGAACTTTTTTTTTTCAAATCACATCACACGTGAGGGGAAGGAAAAGATATGTTTTTGTTATTTTGCATGTCTTGAGGAGATAGAAAAAAGAATGTGCCAAGAATTGCTCCCGTAGTTGATGAACTCCCTAAATTACCACAGGTTGGTCAGAAACAAGTTATGTTTTTTTCTCTGACTCCAACTTTGAACGCTTGGATCTCTCTGAGTTTTTATCCACTTGCCAGATTTCTTTTTGTAGAATATCCGTCTTGTTGTCGGCTAACAGATGTTCTAAGCGAATTTTGCATATTAGACACTTATTCAGATAGAAAATGATTTTTTGATCTGCTGTCCAGATTCGGCCAACGGGAGAGAGAACATATTTATCGATTTTTTCTTCAAATCTCATCAGCCGTGAGGGGTAGGAAAAGATATGCTTTTTGTTATTATGCATGTCTCGAGGAGATAGAAAAAAGAATGAGCCAAGAATAGCGCCCGTAGTTGAAGAACTCTTTAAATTACCACGGGTCGGTCAGAAACATCTTATGTTTTTTTCTCTGAATCCAACTTTGAACGCTTGGATCTCTCTATGTTTTTATCCAATTGCCAGATTTCTTTTTGTTGAATATTCGTCTTGTTGTCGACTAACACATGCTCTTAGCGAATTTTCCATATTGGACCCTTATTCAAATAGAAAATGATTTTTTGTTCTGCTGTCCCAATTCAGCCAGGGGGAGAGAGAAAATATTTATCAACTTTTTCTTCAAATCTCATCACAGGTGAGGGGTAGGAAAAGATAGGTTATTGTTATTTTGCATATCTTGAGGAGATAAAAAAAGAATGAGCCAACAATAGCGCCCGTAGTTGAACAAATCTTTAAATTACCACGGGTTGGCCAGAAACAACTTATGTTTTTTTTCTCTGGATCCAACTTTCAATGCTTGGATCTCTCTAAGTTTTTATCCAATTGCCAGATTTCTTTTTGTAGAATATTCGCCTTGTTTTCGACTAACAGGTGTTCTAAGCGAATTTTGCATATTGGACCCATATTCAGATAGAAAATGATTTTTTGTTCTGGTGTCCATATTCGGCCAAGGGGAGAGAGAACATATTTATCAACTTTTTCTTCAAATTTCATCACACGTGAGGGGTAGGAAAAGATAGCTTTTTGTTATTTGTCATGTCTTGAGGAGATAGAAAAAAGAATGTGCCAAGAATTGCTCCCATAGTTGATGAACTCCTTAAATTACCACGTGTTGGTCAGAAACAACTTATGTTTTTTTTCTCTGACTCCAAATTTGAATGATTGGATCTCTCTATGTTTTTATCCAATTGCCAGATTTTTTTTTGTAGAATATTCACCTTATTGTCGACTAACAGATGTTCTTAGCGAATTTTGCATATTGGACCCATATTCAGATAGAAAATGATTTTTTGTTCTGGTGTCCAGATTCGGCCAAGGGGAGAGAGAACATATTTATCAACTTTTTTTTCAAATCACATCACACGTGAGAGGAAGGAAAAGATATGTTTTTGTTATTTTGCATGTCTTGAGGAGATAGAAAAAAGAATGTGCCAAGAATTGCTCCCGTAGTTGATGAACTCCTTAAATTACCACAGGTTGGTCAGAAACAAGTTATGTTTTTTTCTCTGACTCCAACTTTGAACGCTTGGATCTCTCTGAGTTTTTATCCAATTGCCAGATTTTTTTTGTAGAATATCCGTCTTGTTGTCGGCTAACAGATGTTCTAAGCGAATTTTGCATATTGGACACTTATTCATATTGAAAATGATTTTTCGATCTGCTGTCCAGATTCGGCCAACGGGAGAGAGAACATATTTATCGATTTTTTCTTCAAATCTCATCACCCGTGAGGGGTAGGAAAAGATATGTTTTTTGTTGTTATGCATGTCTTGTGGACATAGAGAAAAGAATGTGCCAAGAATAGCTACCGTAGTTGAAGAACTCCTTAAATTACCACGAGTTGGTCAGAAACAACTTATGTTTTTTTTCTCTGACTCCAAATTTGAATGCTTGGATCTCTCTGAGTTTTTATCCAATTGCCAGATTTCTTTTTGTAGAATATCCATCTTGTTGCCGACTAACAGATGTTCTAAGCGCATTTTGCATATTGGACCCATATTAAGATAGAAAATGATTTTTTGATCTGCTGTCTAGATTCGGCCAACGGGAGAGAGAACGTATTTATCAATTTTTTCTTCAAATCTCATCACACGTGAGGGGTAGGAAAAGATAAGTTATTTTTATTTTGCATGTCTTTAGAAGATAGAAGAAAGAATGAGCCTAGAATAGCGCCCGTAGTCGAAGAAATGATTAAATTACCACAGGTTTTTCAGAAACAGCTTAGGATTTTCTATTTGTAAAAGATTCTCTTTGTTGTGGCCTAACAGATGTTCATAGGGAATTTTGCATATTGGACCTATATTCAGAGAGAAAATTATTTGTTGTTCTGTTGTCCACATTCGGTAAATGGGAGCGAGAACGTATGTATCAACTTTTTCTTCAAATCTCATCACACGTGAGGGGTAGGAAAAGATAAGTTATTGTTATTTTGCATGTCTTGAGGAGATAGAAAAAAGAATGAGCCAAGAATAGCGCCCGTAGTTGAAGAAATCCTTAAATTACCACGGGTAGGTCAGAAACAGCTTATGTTTTGTTTCTCTGACCCCAACTTTGAACGCTAGAATCTCTCTATGTTTTTATCCAATTGCCAGATTTCTTTTGGTTGAATATTTGCCTTGTTGTCGACTAACAGATGTTCTAAGCGAATTTTGCATATTGGACCCATATTCAGATAGAAAATGATTTTTTGTTCTGGTGCCCATATTCGGCCAAGGGGAGAGACAACATATTTATCAACCTTTTCATCAAATTTCATCACACGTGAGGGGTAGGAAAAGATAGCTTTTTGTTATTTGTCATGTCTTGAGGGGATAGAAAAAAGAATGTGCCAAGAATTGTTCCCGTAATTGATGAACTCCTTAAATTACCACGGGTTGGTCAGAAACAACTTATGTTTTTTCTCAGACTCCAACTTTGAACGCTTGGATCTTTCTAAGTTTTTATCCAATTGCCAGATTTTCTATTTGTAAAAGATTCTCTTTGTTGTGGACTAAGAGATGTTCATAGCGAATTTTGCATATTGGACAAATATTCAGGAAGAAAATTATTTTTTGTTCTGCTGTCCAGATTCGGTCAACGGGAGAGAGAACATATTTGTCAACTTTTTCTTCAAAATCTCATCAGACGTGAGTGGTAGGAAAAGATAGGTTATTGTTATTTTGCATGTCTTGAGGAGATAGAAAAAAGAATGAGCCAAGAATAGCACCCGTAGTCGAAGATATCCCTAAATTACCACGGGTTGGTCAGAAACAACTTATGTTTTGTATCTCTGACCCCAACTTTGAACGCTAGAATCTCTCTAAGTTTTTATCCAATTGCCAAATTTCTTTTTGTAAAAGATTCTCTTTGTTGTCGACCAACAAATGTTCATAGCGAATTTTGCATATTAGACCCATATTCAGATAGAAAATGATTTTTTGTTCTGCTGTCCAGATTCGGCCAATGGGTGAGAGAACGTATTTAACACCTTTTTCTTCAAATCTCATTACGCGTGATGGGGAGGAAAGGACAGGTTATTGTTATTTTTCATGTCTTGGGGAGATAGAGAAAAGAATGTGCCAAGAATAGCTACCGTAGTTGAAGAACTCCTTATATTACCACGGGTTGGTCAGAAACAACTTATATTTTTTTTCTCTGACTCCAAATTTCAATGCTTCGATCTCTCTAAGTTTTTATCCAATTGCCAGACTTCTTTTTGCAGAATATCCGTCTTGTTGCCGACTAACAGATGTTCTAAGCGAATTTTGCGTATTGGACACATATTAAGATAGAAAATGATTTTTTGATCTGCTGTCCAGATTCGGCCAACGGGTGAGGGAACGTATACATCAATTTTTTCTTCAAATCTCATTACACGTGATGGGGAGGAAAAGATAGGTTATTGTTATTTTGTATGTCTTGAGGAGATAGAAAAAAGAATGAGCCAAGAATAGCGCCCGTAGTTGAAGAAATCTTTAAATTACCACGGGTTGGTCAGAAACAACTTATGTTTTTTTCTCTGAATCCAACTTTGAACGCTTGGATCTCTCTATGTTTTTATCCAATTGCCAGATTTCTTTTTGTAAAAGATTCTCTTTGTTGTGGGCCAACAAATGTTCATAGCGAATTTTGAATATTGGACCCATATTTACATAGAAAATAATTTTGTATTGTGTTTCAGAAAATCACAGAAATTAAAATCTAATACATGTAAAATACTCCATTGTTATTGATTTTCACAATACCAAAAAAATGGAATTGAGGTGTAATACATGGAAAAAAAATAATATTTTGTTATTTTCACAAAACCGCAAAATAAGAAGTCTAATACATGGAGCAAACACAATTTTGTATGGTTTTTGACAAAACCACAAAAATTAAAATCTAATACATGGAAAATACTCCATTCTTAATGATTTTCACAATACCAAAAAATCGAGTTGAGGTGTAATACATGGAAAGAAATAATATTTTGTTATTTTCACAAAACCACAAAAATTGAAGTGTAATACATGGAAAAAAACAATTTTATATTGTTTTTCACAAAGCCACAAAAATTAAAATCTAATACTTGTCAAATACTCCATTGTTATTTATTTTCACAATACCAAAAAAATGGTACTGAGGTACAAGACATGGAAAGAAACAATATTTTGTTATTTTCACATAACCGCAAAATATGAAGTCTAATACATGGAAAATACACAATTTTGTATTGTGTTTCACAAAACAACAAAAATTAAAATCTAATACTTGTAAAATACTCCATTGTTATTGATTTTCACAATACCAAAAAAATGGAATTGAGGTGTAATACAACGAAAAAAAATAATATTTCATTATTTTCATAAAACCGCAAAATAAGAAGTCTAATACATCGAACAAACACAATTTTGTATTGTTTTTCACAAAACCACAAAAATTAGAATCTAATACATGGAAAAAACTCCATTGCTAATCATTTTCACAATACCAAAAAAACGAATTGAGGTGTAATCCATGGAAAGAAATAATATTTTGTTATTTTCACAAAACCACAATAATTGAAGTGTAATCCATGGAAAAAAACAATTTTGTATTGTTTTTCACAAAACCATAAAAATTAAAATCTAATACATGGAAAATACTCCATTGTTAATTATTTTCACAATACCAAAAAAATAGAATTGAGGTACAATACATGGAAAGAAATAATATTTTGTTATTTTCAGAAAATCGCAAAATAAGATGTCTAAGACATGGAAAAAACATAATTTGTGTTGTTTTTCACAAAACCACACAAATTAAAATATAATATATAGAAAAAAAACCATTGTTAATGATTTTCACAATACCAAAAAATTGGAATTGAGGTGAAATACATGGAAAGATATAATATTTTGTTATTTTCACAAAACAACAAAAATTGAAGTGTAATACATGGAAAAAAAACAATTTCGTTTTGCTTTTCACAAAACCACAAAAATTAAAATCTAGTACATGGAAAATACTCCATTGTTAATGATTTTCACAATACCAAAAAATTAGAATTGAGGTGTAAACATGGAAAAAAATAATATTTTGTTATTTTCACCAAATAAAAAGTCTACTACCTGGAAAAAACACAATTTTGTATTGTTTTTCACAAAACTACAAAAATTAATATTTAATACATAGAAAAAACTCCATCGTTTTTTAGTTTCACAATAGCAAAAAATCGAATTGAGGTGTAATACATGGAAAAAAACAATCTTTTGATATTTTCACAAAACCACAAAAACACAACTTGTGTTGTTTTTGACAAAACCACAGAAATTAAAATCTAATACTTGTAAAATACTCCATTGTCATTTATTTTCACAATACCAAAAAAATGGTATTGAGGTACAAGACATGAAAAGAAATAATATTTTCTTATTTTCACATAACCGCAAAATATGAAGTATAATACATGGAAAATACACAATTTTGTATTGTGTTTCAGAAAATCACAGAAATTAAAATCTAATACTTGTAAAATACTCCATTGTTATTGATTTTCACAATACCAAAAAAATGGAATTGAGGTGTAATACATGGAAAAAAAAATAATATTTTGTTATTTTCACAAAACCGCAAAATAAGAAGTCTAATACATGGAACAAACACAATTTTGTATTGTTTTTGACAAAACCACAAAAATTAAAATCTAATACATGGAAAATACTCCATTGTTAATGATTTTTACAATACCAAAAAATCGAGTTGAGGTGTAATACAAGGAAAGAAATAATAATTTGTTATTTTCACAAAACCACAAAAATTGAAGTGTACATGGAAAAAAAATAATTTTATATTGTGTTTCACAAAGTCACAAAAATTAAAATCTAATACTTGTCAAATACTCCATTGTTATTGATTTTCACAATACCAAAAAAATGGAATTGAGGTGTAATACATGGAAAAAAAAATAATATTTTGTTATTTTCACAAAACCGCAAATTAAGAAGTCTAATACATGGAACAAACACAATTTTGTATTGTTTTTGACAAAACCACAAAAATTAAAATCTAATACATGGAAAATACTCCATTGTTAATGATTTTCACAATACCAAAAAATCGAGTTGAGGTGTAATACATGGAAAGAAATAATAATTTGTTATTTTCACAAAACCACAAAAATTGAAGTGTAATACATGGAAAAAAAACAATTTTATATTGTTTTTCACAAAGCCACAAAAATTAAAATCTAATACTTGTCAAATACTCCATTGTTATTTATTTTCACAATACCAAAAAAATGGTACTGAGGTACAAGACATGGAAAGAAACAATATTTTGTTATTTTGACATAACCGCAAAATATGAAGTCTAATACATGGAAAATACACAATTTTGGATTGTGTTTCACAAAACAACAAAAATTAAAATCTAATACTTGTAAAATACTCCATTGTTCTTGATTTTCACAATACCAAAAAAATGGAATTGAGGTGTAATACAACGAAAAAAAATAATATTTCGTTTTTTTCACAAAACCGCTAAATAAGAAGTCTAATACATCGAACAAACACAATTTTGTATTGTTTTTCAGAAAACCACAAAAATTAAAATATAATACATGGAAAAAACTCCATTGCTAATGAATTTCACAATACCAAAAAAACGAATTGAGATGTAAACCATGGAAAGAAATAATATTTTGTTATTTTTACAAAACCACAATAATTGAAGTGTAATCCATGGAAAAAAATAATTTTGTATTGTTTTTCACAAAACCATAAAAATTAAAATCTAATACATGGAAAATACTCCATTGTTAATGATTTTCACAATACCAAAAAAATGGAATTGAGGTACAATACATGGAAAGAAATAATATTTTGTTATTTTCAGAAAATCGCAAAATAAGATGTCTAAGACATGGAAAAAACATAATTTGTGTTGTTTTTCACAAAACCACAAAAATTCAAATCTAATATATAGAAAAAAAACCATTGTTAATGATTTTCACAATACCAAAAAATTGGAATTGAGGTGAAATACATGGAAAGATATAATATTTTGTTATTTTCACAAAACAACAAAAATTGAAGTGTAATACATGCAAAAAAAACAATTTTGTATTGTTTTTCACAAAACCACAAAAATTAAAATCTAGCACATGGAAAATACTCCATTGTTAATGATTTTCACAATACCAAAAAATTGGAATTGAGGTGTAATACATGGAAAAAAATAATATTTTGTATTTTTGACCAAATAAAAAGTCTACTACCTGGAAAAAACACAATTTTGTATTGTTTTTCACAAAACTACAAAAATTAATATTTAATACATAGAAAAAACACCATCGTTTTTTAGTTTAACAATAGCAAAAAATCGAATTGAGGTGTAATACATGGAAAAAAATAATCTTTTGATATTTTCACAAAACCACAAAAACACAACTTGTGTTGTTTTTAACAAAACCACAGAAATTAAAATCTAATACTTGTAAAATACTCCATTGTTATTTATTTTCACAATACCAAAAAAATGGTATTGAGGTACAAGACATGAAAAGAAATACTATTTTCTTATTTTCACATAACCGCAAAATATGAAGTATAATACATGGAAAATACACAATTTTGTATTGTGTTTCACAAAACCACAGAAATTAAAATCTAATACTTGTAAAATACTCCATTGTTATTGATTTTCACAATACCAAAAAAATGGAATTGAGATGTAATACGTGGAAAAAAATAATATTTTGGTATTTTCACAAAACAACAAAAATTGAAGTGTAATACATGGAAAAAAAATAATTTTGTATTGTTTTTCACAAAACCACAAAAATTAAAATCTAGTACATGGAAAATACTCCATTGTTATTTATTTTCACAATACCAAAAAAATGGTACTGAGGTACAAGACATGGAAAGAAACAATATTTTGTTATTTTCACATAAACGCAAAATATGAAGTCTAATACATGGAAAATACACAATTTTGTATTGTGTTTCACAAAACAACAAAACTTAAAATCTAATACTTGTTAAATACTCCATTGTTATTGATTTTCACAATACCAAAAAAATGGAATTGAGGTGTTATACAACGAAAAAAAATAATATTTTGTTATTTTCACAAAACCGCTAAATAAGAAGTCTAATACATCGAACAAACACAATTTTGTCTTGTTTTTCACAAAACCACAAAAATTAAAATCTAACACATGGAAAAAACTCCATTGCTAATGATTTTCACAATACCAAAAAATCGAATTGAGGTGTAATACATGGAAAGAAATAATATTTTGTTATTTTTACAAAACCACAATAATTGAAGTGTAATCCATGGAAAAAAACAATTTTGTATTGTTTTTCACAAAACCATAAAAATTAAAATCTAATACACGGAAAATACTCTATTGTTAATGATTTTCACAATACCAAAAAAATGGAATTGAGGTACAATACATGGAAAGAAATAATATTTTGTTATTTTCAGAAAATCGCAAAATAAGATGTCTAAGAAAAGGAAAAAACATAATTTGTGTTGTTTTTCACAAAACCACAAAACTTAAAATCTAATATATAGAAAAAAAAACCATTGTTAATGATTTTCACAATACCAAAAAATTGGAATTGAGGTCAAATACATGGAAAGATATAATATTTTGTTATTTTCACAAAACAACAAAAATTGAAGTGTAATACATGGACAAAAATAATTTTGTATTGTTTTTCACAAAACCACAAAAATTAAAATCTAGTACATGCAAAATACTCTATTGTTAATGATTTTCACAATACCAAAAAATTGGAATTGAGGTGTAATACGTGGAAAAAAATAATAATTTGTTATTTTCACCAAATAAAAACTCTACTACCTGGAAAAAACACAATTTTGTATTGTGTTTCACAAAACAACAAAAATTAATATTTAATACATAGAAAAAACTCCATCGTTTTTTAGTTTCACAATACCAAAAAATCGAATTGAGGTGTAATACATGGAAAAAAACAAACTTTTGATATTTTCACAAAACCACAAAAACACAACTTGTGTTGTTTTTCACAAAACCACAGAAATTAAAATCTAATACTTGTAAAATACTCCATTGTTATTTATTTTCACAATACCAAAAAAAATGGTATTGATGTACAAGACATGGAAAGAAATAATATTTTGTTATTTTCACATAACCGCAAAATATGAAGTATAATACATGGAAAATAAACAATTTTGTATTGTGTTTCACAAAACCACCGAAATTAAAATCTAATACTTGTAAAATACTCCATTGTTATTGATTTTCACAATACCAAAAAAATGGAATTGAGGTGTAATACGTGGAAAAAAATAATATTTTGGTATTTCACAAAACAACAAAAATTGAAGTGTAATACATGGAAAAAAAAGAATTTTGTATTGTTTTTCACAAACCACAAAAATTAAAATCTAGTACATGGAAAATACACCATTGTTAATGATTTTCACAATACCAAAAAATTGGACTTGAGGTGTAATGCATGGAAAAAAATAATATTTTGTTATTTTCACCAAATAAAAAGTCTACTACCTGGAAAAAACACAATTTTGTATTGTTTTTCACAAAACTACAAAAATTAATATTTAATATATAGAAAAAACTCCATCGTTTTTTAGTTTCACAATACCAGAAAATCGAATTGAGGTGTAATACATGGAAAAAAAAACAATCTTTTGATATTTTCACAGAACCACATAAACATAACTTGTGTTGTTTTTCACAAAACCACAGAAATTAAAATCTAATACTTGTAAAATACTCCATTGTTATTTATTTTCACAATACCAAAAAAATGGTATTGAGGTACAAGACATGGAAAGAAATAATATTTTGTTATTTTCACATAACCGCAAAATATGAAGTATAATGCATGGAAAATACACAATTTTGTATTGTGTTTCACAAAACCACAGACATTAAAATCTAATACTTGTAAAATACTCCATTGTTATTGATTTTCACAATACAAAAAAAATGGAATTGAGGTGTAATACGTGGAAAAATATAATATTTTGTTATTTTCACAAAATCACAAAATAAGATGTCTAAGACATGGAAAAAACATAATTTGTGTTGTTTTTCACAAAACCACAAAAATTAAAATCTAATACATGGAAAAAACTCCGTTGGTAATGATATTCACAATATCTTAAAATCGAGTTGAGGTGTAATACAAGGAAAGAAATAATATTTTGTTATTTTCACAAAACCACAAAAATTGAAGTGTAATACATGGAAAAAAATAATTTTGTATTGTTTTTCACAAAACCACAAAAATTAAAATCTAATACATGGAAAATACTCCATTGTTATTGATTTTCACATTTGTAATGTGTATTTTTATACACATTTTTAGGGTTTTTATCATCTCAAATTCAATCATAATTCACATAAAATGTATGAAAAACAGTCATAATTCACAAAATATAATTTGAAACCTCTTAATACATTTTTGTGTGATTTTACAGGCAAAAAGGCAATAAAATGAAGAATTGGACCAAAACGCAAATAATGGGCCAAAGATGGCCAACTAAAAACCTCAAACACTCTACAAAAAATTCCCCAAACTTTTACGACAATTCAAAAACCTTCTACAACCAAGTCAGACCGAGCCAAACGCCAAAAATCGCCAAATTGACCAAAAGTCAACTTCTCCAAAATGGGTCAAACGGTATACCAAAACGAAGAGCTCGACGAAACGAACCCAACGGTACAATCCTCGCGATCAGAAACCTTCTAGAACTCTCAGAATCACCAATTGAAAATCAGGACAAAAATTGGTCAAAGTCAACGAATTGACCAGGTCAAACCCATCTTCTTCAAACCTCATAATTCACAATTCTGCTCGAAATCGAACAAACAAGCCAACCATGGATTCAGCATGACGAGACGAACATGCCGGTACCATTCTCCGGTCTTGGAAGTTCCGGTGATCGCCGGAATTCGGCCAAAACAAGTGCCAAAAACGGACCGAAACCATGGTTGATCTGCCGTGCCCTCCACCATCATCCATTCGAGCCAAAACCGATCTCACTCTCTTCTCCATCGTCTACCCTTTCTAACCGTATGAAGAACTCATCGAATGATGCGAAATCGAGCGAGAAATCCGTGTTTCCGTAATCTGTTCGACGAAATCCTCAATGAACATTTCAAACTGGATGAACCAACGGTCGAGTTTCGAACAGCGAATGAATTAGATCAACCATTTCCGTTTTTCTCAAGCAAAGATGATTCTTTTTGTGTCGTAAAGCTTAGGTAAAGGCTCAGAATGAATTACGAAACCTCAATTCGATGGAAAAACAACTCAAAATCATAGTTTGATTCACGAGTTCAGCAGATTTTGGTTATTTTCGCGAAACTGAAACCGAGTTGGTTAATGGAGGAATTCTCTGGATTCGAGGCGGATTGGGAAGTCATAATGGTTGTGAAGCATCGTGAGGAAGTTGCGAACGAAGCCTGAGTCACCGTTTTGGATTTCGTTGCGTGAATTGCGAACAAGAGGTCGATTTGCACACTCTGGTCAGCAATGGCGGAACAGCGAACCGATGACATTCAAATCAGCAAAACTCGAGTTTTACTCAACGGTTTTCAACCATTCAAAGCCGTGTGGATTCGTGAGAAGATGGAGAAGAGATCTGGGTTGATGAATCACAGCGAAATGTACAGAATCACGAGCTCGAATCGATGGTTGTGAGAAACGGGTAGACGGGTCTGAAATCCAAGAGAAAAATCGATCCAAAGTCCAAATTCGAAACTTACAAAGCTGTCAGAGGATTGTTTTAGGACGAGCACACGTTCGCAGGCCACAGAAGATCGAGAAAAGGCATTCAGCGCCAATTCTGAAGAAGAAGATGACTCGTTTCATCAGTTATGACTCGTTTCACGCGATTCAAACCGGTTCGCCACACCAGATCAGCGGAACGAGCTTAAAACGAGTCAGTACCCAGCTCACACAAAAGCGACTCATTTCAAGCGAACTGCAGCTCGTTTCGTCACATGAAATCCGGAAATTTAATTCAAAACTCAGCGCCAAAGGCTGAAGAAGAAGATGACTCGTTTCATCCGTTATGACTCGTCTCACCGTTTCGCCACAGAAAATCAGAAAAAGACAGTTTGAAAACTCAGAGATTAATAACGGAATAGCGACTCGTTTCACGCGATTACGACCCGTTTCACCACAACTCATTCTGAAGGGACCCACTGTCAGTCTCAGTGACACGATTCAAATCGCAACTGAACTGAATTCAGTTCATTTTCGCGCGAATAAACAGACGAGATTTCAGCGATTCAAAACCCGTTCAATTCTCAACCAAATTCAACGAAATTTCGTCCAGATCTTCAGTACACCCCACTTGACCTGCCTGAGCCAATGGAATCGCTCGGTTTGTCCCCCACTCTCCATACCAGTCTCTCTATAAAACACACCCTTCCATCCAATCTCTCAAAAATCATTCTTCCATTCTTCAAATTCTTTCCACACACAACTCTCCAATCATCTTCTTTAAGCTTCAGTAACTCCATTACTGAATCTCAGAGCTTTTCGAGCTTCAATTTTCGAGTTTGAGTGAAAATTCGCCAATTCGGGCTGAATTTGGTGAAAAAGGCAATTGATCGATTCCGGCTGGATCAAGCATCAATTGGAGGTTCAAATCGACTCAAGGAAGCTTCTGGTTGATCTTCTACGTCTCGGTTTGATCCAATTTTCATTTAATCTCTTGTATCCAATTTTAGATCACAGGATCCAATTTGTAAAAAAATATGATGAACACATGCCTAATTTCGGTTGATCTTATCATGTGTGAGTAGAATCTTGTAGGGATAGGCCTTTTGTGATTGAATTGTTTGAAATCTTGCTTTAATTTGAATTAAATTGACTGATTTGGTTACTGTTCATAATGTGCTGTTAAATCTGGTTTTTCTTGATTTAATCGATTTGGTTGAATTAATTAGGTCATTTAGAACTGAATTTTCCTGCATGTTAGTCCATTTTATCATCTTGAATCTTGGTTGAGGTTTTTGTTTGATTTAGTGAAGTTTTTAGTTCAAAAATTGAGATCAAACACTAGTTGGTTGACTGGTGTTTGATCTGAAATTTTGATCTATTTGCTGAGTTTTTCTGGTTGGAAATAATTCAAACTTGTTCCAAATCTGATAAATTGAATATTTTGTGATTAATGATACAATTCTTGATCAAATTGCCTTAAAAATCCCTAGTTTTATCCTCTAAATTCAAAAATACATTTTTCTGTAATTTGTTTCTGTCAGTTTCAGTAAAAAATTGTTTGACTTCAGATCTTATCTATGAAAATTATAAAAAAACTATTTTGTGTTTCTTTAGATATTTTAGAACAACTTTCATATAATATGTGCCCAATGCTTTTATGTTAAATTTGTAAGATAAAATCTGTGCAAAGTTTTGATTTTTTTAAATCTTCTGTTCTTGATTTTGAATCTGACTGTTTTTCTACAATTTTTAGAAATTAGTAAAAAAATCCTATAAATAAAAAATCTAAGTCTCTGGAAATCATTTTGAAGTGTAGTTTCTTGATCTGAATTTTAATTGCATTGTTGTTTGGATAAAATTTGAATTCCACCCTCTTTTGGCAACACATACCATTCTCTGTCCAATTCTGTCATATACTCTGATTTTTGACCATAACGTTTGGAATATCAATCTTTTTGATCTGAAATTTTTACCACATAACCTGAACTTTCTTTCCTAATATCTGTAAAATTTTGGTAATTTTTGAAGTAATTTTCGAATTTCTGTGATTTTATGAAAATTCCTGCTGATTGATTATGAAAAGTGTAGATTAAATAAAAATATGAACAAAAGTGATAATTGATTTACCTTGAATTGTGAAGATCTCATTCTCTAGTTTTCATTGACATATCATTTGCAACTTTTGGACATTTGGAACTATCATTAAAGAACTTTGTGTACGAATTTGATTAAAATCCATCTAATACATCATTACCCTTCTTAAACAATTTACATCATTTGAACAAAACAAAGACCTACTTTTGAAAAGAATTGTAATATCTCAAGGCCATTCTCCTTGTGTTCGACCCCTAAAACTCAAAAGACCACATATACACTTAAGAGTAAATCTAGGGAAATTATAAATATTTTTGCTAAATTGTGTGAAATTTAACGACGGTTTTGCGCGGTTTACAATACAAAAAAATCGAATTGAGGTGTAATACATGGAAAAAAACAATCTATTGATATTTTCACAAATCCATAAAAACTGAAGTCTAATATTTGGAAAAAAACATAATTTGTATTGTTTTTCACAAAACCACAAAAATTAAAATCTAATACATGAAAAAAACTCCATTGTTATGGATTTTCCCAATACCAAAAAATCAAATTGAAGTGTAATACATGGAAGAAACACAATTTTCTATTGTTTTTCACAAAACCATAAAAATTAAAATCTAGTACATGGAAAATACTCCATTGTTATTGGTTTTCACAATACCAAAAAATCGACATGAGGTGTAATACATGGACAAAAATAATATTTTGTTATTTTCAGAAAACCACAAAATAAGAAGTCTAATACATGGAAAAAACACAATTTGGTATTGTTTTTCACAAAACCTTACAAATTAAAATGTAATACATGGAAAAAAACTCCATTGTTAACGATTTTCACAATAGCAAAAAATCAAATTGAGGTGTAATACATGGAAAGAAATAATATTTTGTTATTTTCACAAAACCACAAAAATTGAAGTGTAATACATGGAAAAAAAATTATTTTCTATTGTTTTTCACAAAACCACAAAAATTAAAATCTAATACATGGAAAACACTCCATTGTTAATGATTTTCACAATACCAAAAAATCGAATTGAGGTGTAATACATGGAAAGAAGTAATATTTTGTTATTTTCACAAAACCACAAAAATTGAAGTCTAATTCATGGGAAGAACACAATTTGTATTGTTTTTCACAAAACCACAGAAATTAAAATCTAATTGATAAGAGGTATTTTTGCAGTCGTTTTACACTTACCAAAAGAAATTTATAACCCTAGACTTAACTACAATAAAGTAGACAGTGGAAGTAGGGGTCGAACCACAGAGAGCTATTTAAACTAAACTAGGGAAAAGATTACTTCTCTAATGAAAATGGACTCAACTAAAATAGAAAACTAAAATAAAGAGAAACCAAGACCATAAATAAAACCAAACACAAGACCGAAAACAAGACACACAATTGGGGGGGTTATTGATTGGTTGATTGCAACAAAATGAAAGTAACAAGTAAAGAGAAAACTTAAAGTAAAGATTAAGAGATGTGGTGGTTTTGTGGAATGAGGCATAGTTTTGTGTAGTGAATTTGTGTGTAACTTTATCCTTGATTATAATAATGAATTTGGAATTAATCTCTTAAGTACTCAAACGAAAAGATAGGGTTTTAGTTTAGATGAGCTCGTAAATAAAAACACTAACCTATTTGAATATCATAACCAATTCAATAGAAATCATTGGTTATTTAAACAAATCAAAACCTCCTAAACAATGAGCTTGTTTAGAACTGTTCAGATCGTTGTGAGTTATTTGCACTTGGCTATTATTCAAATTCTAATGGAGGCTATTGAGCAAAGCAACCATAGGAATTTTGTGGCCCTTGTTAAGTACTATTGAACATAGAACTGACCGAAATAAATTTAAAACAATTCATTGAGCATGAAAGATAATAAGTAAATTAAAACAGAATAATAACCGTTCAAATGAAATTCATTATTAATGGTCTCAAAAGTTACAACACAAAAACATAAACAGTAACTATGCCTCGAAGGGCTTACTCGAAATACATGGAAAAAAAAAGAAAAGAAAATAATGATAGAACCCATTAATGAAGCGTGGATGGAAGAGTGAAGCTTGCTCGACTTGCCCAACTCCAAGAGAGAGAATGATGAAGTTCAAAAGTGATTAGAATAGATGCCTTGCTCCTGGTTATAACCCTCTCAAAAGGTGATCATGAGGGATGAATGAAGCCCCATGCAAAGTGTGTGAATGAGCATGGCAAAAACATGAAGAGTGAATGCAAAGTGCATGATAGATCTGTCCAGAAGATGGTCAATTTTGGACACGTATATCTCTGAATTGGGCTCTGGTGATATGGAATGAATTGTGGGCCTTGTTCTCTTCTCTCCAACAGTATATAGTATGCATATAGAGAAGGCCCAGATTGTGAGTTATGGCCGAAATACTAAGCCTGTGTCGGCAGATCCGAGTCTTGATTATTATCTCCATCTTGTGCTCCAACATATTTTCTCCAAGCTATGCTCCATCAAAATTGCACCTGAATTCACATAAATATGTCATTAGCAGTATCAACATTCAAGTTGTGACTATTATCCATATAAATAGAATATTAACACATATAATGGTGCAATATCATATATGTATAGGGTATAAAATGTGTATAATTAATGACTTATCAAATCACCCCACACTTAAACATTTGATCGTCCTCGAGCAAACATTGTAACTTGTATTGGTAAGATGGGTCCCATGTTTTTGAATCGCTCTTCACTTATATACCGGCCAATAATGATCTTTGGTCCCTTGTGTAAGATTCCGTGCACTTTGGTGAAACTCACACTCACTCTCTTTTTGTATAGTGGAATATGAATATGGAATATGTGGAGTGTCTCTCATAATAACTCTCAATTCAAATGAATCATGATTTCCTACCTTGGTCGTGAGGGGAATTCTCAAGTTATGTTTGGTGGAATATGATGGAATTTGGTGGATAATACATATATATATACTACGTAATTGGTTTGCTTGTCTACTTCGCCACTTTCGGTCAAATTGTCACTTGGTTTTCTAAACTCATGCCTCTACTCTCCGAAAAGATATAGCCTATACCTCTATCTTCTTGGAATAATGAACCTCCTAATGTGCATACCTCCTAGCACCTTCAGTCATCTGGCCCAAAATGTGTCAACCTAGCTGCTAGCCTGAGATGTATGACTGGGATCCACTCTTTCTCACAAATCGGGTAAACTAAGGTTTAGGCCATGTACAAGGGGAACAAGTTTGAGTCATGCAATCTTTCTTTCTTTTTTTTATTTATTTATTTTTTTTAATTATTTATTTTTTTTGTTTTTTTTTGTTTTTTTTTTTTTTAAGATTGTGACTCAAATCTATTAGGATTATAGGGGCCTAACTTGTCTTTGTGTCAAAAATAGAGTTTACCCGAGAATCTACTCTCATAAATTTGTCTCTAAGATGCATCTCCTCACGAATACACTCGGTGCACAAAGCTCATCTACTACACATAAGCCCTCAACTTCTGACACTAACCTCTACTTCCCGTCCCCTATCTTCTTATATAATGCCTAACCCTCCTTCTCCAAAACCAAGCAACAGAGTGACTTTAGAAGCTAATAGACTTGGATATTATTTATATATATACGAGATGATATAGTGGGTTATTATGGATATTATACTATAAACAATTTGAGTTCCGGGTCACGGTCCAATGGTAAGTCCTCACATAATTTCTCGCGCAAATCCCTAAATTATTGGCACTCAAACAACAAATCGAGTTCACCAGTGACAAAAGATCCCTAAACCAACGACCTCAATTCTTCTTGAACTAGTCTATATGATCCTTTTGAGTCCAAACAAGTTCCACCACATTATTCAATACAAGTTACAGTTCTCTCTCATTTCATTTGATTTTTAATTGGGCATTTTTTATTTGAGGCTTAAAAATGGGTTTTTATTATTATTATTATTATTATTATATATATATATATATATATATATATATATATTTTTTTTTTTAACTACCTAACATGCAATAAAGACTCCACCCCACACTTAAACTTTTACTCGTCCCTGAGTAAAGCTAAGCACAAAGTAGTGATGCAATGCAAGAAAAAGAAAATAAACAAGGAAAAACACAACCTTTATTCGCAGGGTTGCCTCCCAGTAGCGCCTTTCTTTAACGTCGTTGGCCCGACGTCTCCATCTCCTCAAGCAGTGGATGATGGCTCGCCAAGCTCGTGAATGTCCATCCAACTCGCGTCGAAACTCTCATGAAACCGCTTCAGTCGGTGTCCGTTGACCTTGAAGACCTTCCCTGAATCAAGACCCTGAATTTCTGCTGCACCATAATCGAACACTTTGGTCACAAGAAAGGGCCCTATCCACCTACTTTGTAGCTTGCCCGGGTGTAATTTGAGTGGTGAGTTAAACAACAACACCTTATCACCCACTTTGAAATCCTTGTGGGCAAGCTTCCTGTCATGATACACCTTGGTCTTCTCCTTGAAGATTCGGGAGTTCTCATACGCGTCATTTCGGATCTCCTCTAACTCTTGGATTTGCAACTTCCGGTTGAGTGCATCGTTTGGGTAATCTAGATGGCACTTCTTGATGGCCCAATAGGCTCTGTGCTCGAGTTCAACTGGAAGATGGCAAGTCTTTCCATAGACTAGCCGATAAGGGGACATGCCTACTGGGGACTTGAACGCAGTCCTGTAAGCCCAGAGTGCGTCATTCAACCGAAGACTCTAGTCTTTCCTGGTGGGGTTCACCACTTTCTCCAAAACGCCTTTGATCTCCCTATTCGAAAGCTCTGCTTGGCCATTGGTTTGAGGGTGGTAAGCTGTCGAGGTTTTATGTGTGACATGGTATTGCTTCATTAATGCCTCGAAACTCCGGTTGCAGAAATGGGTTCCTCTATGACTGATGATGACTCTCGGGACCCCAAACCTACTAAAGATCTGGTCCTTCACAAAATCCACAACCGTTTTTGCATCTGCCCGTTTTGTGGCCTTGGCCTCAACCCACTTGGAGACATAATCGACTGCTAGGAGGATATACTCAAAACCGTATGAGGGAGGAAAAGGTCCCATAAAGTCGATACCCCAAACTTCAAAGACCTCACAAGCAAGAATATACTTCATCGGCATCTCGTCTCTTTTGGTTATTCCTCCCGTTCTCTGGCATCGCTCACATGACTTCACGAAGAAGTAAGCATCCTTATGTAGAGTGGGCCAGAAGAAGCCACACTCAAGGACCTTATGAGCTGTCCGCTTGGCGCCAAAGTGTCCTCCACACTCCAGAGAGTGACAAAACTCAAGCACGGATCTGACCTCATTATCGGGTATACATCTTCGAATAATTTGATCCGTGCAAATCCGGAAGAGGTAAGGCTCATCCCAAATATAAAATCGGGAATCATATCAGATTCGATCAGCCTGTGCACGTGTAAGATCCTCTGGTAGGTCTTTAACCACCAGGTAATTCACTATATCAGCATACCATGGTGTATAGCTTTGCACGGCATAGAGATATTCCTCAGGGAAAAACTCCGATATTGGGGTACCCTCCTCAATTCTCATAGGAAGGCAGCTAAGGTGATCGGCAACTAGATTCTCTGATCCTCGTTTATCTCTAATCTCCAAGTCGAACTCTTGGAGCAGCAATATCCAACGAAGGAGTCTCGGCTTGGATTCCTTCTTCTTGAAAAGATGCCTCAACGCGACATGGTCAGAGTATATAATTACCTTAACCCCTAAGAGGTAGGACCTAAATTTCTCCAGTGCAAAAACAATGGCTAGCAGCTCTTTTACTGTAGTTGTATAGTTGCACTGAGCATCGTCTAAGGTCCTGGAGGCATAAGAGATAACATGGGGTTCTCGCCCATCCCGCTGCCCAAGAACAGCTCCAACTGCCCTATCACTCGCATCGCACATGATCTCGAAAGGCAGATTCCAGTCGGGAGCTTTAATGATGGGGGCAGAACATAATTTCTCCTTGAGAAGGTCGAATGCCGCTTTGCACTTCTCATTAAACTCAAAAGAAGTCTCTTTTTGGAGAAGAAGACAAAGAGGTTGAGCGATTTTTGAGAAATCTTTGATGAAACGCCTATAAAATCCGGCATGACCAAGAAATGATCGAATGTCCTTCACACTGGTTGGGTACGGAAGGGATCTAATGACATCGATCTTTGCTTTATCCACTTCAAGACCCCGAGAGGAAACCACATGGCCTAAGACTATGCCCTGATCCACCATGAAATGACATTTCTCATAATTCAGCACCAGGTCAGTCTCCACGCACCTTTGAAGAATCGTCTTTAGGTTTCCCAAACAATCATCGAATGAGTCACCATAGACGGTGAAATCATCCATGAAAACCTCAATAATTCGGGTGACATAATCAGAGAAGATGGACATCATACATCTTTGAAATGTACCGGGTGCGTTACACAACCCAAAGGGCATGCGCCTATAGGCAAAGGTGCCAAAAGGGCACGTGAAGGTGGTCTTTTCTTGATCCTCGGGGGCGATGGCTATTTGAAAGTAACCAGAGAAGCCATCTAAGAAGCAGTAATGGTGGCGCCCAGCAAGGCGCTCGAGCATCTGGTCAATGAAGGGAAGGGGGAAATGGTCTTTCCGGGTGGCAGTGTTCAATTTGCGGTAATCAATGCATACTCGCCATCCATTTTGTGCTCTCGTAGGAACTTTTTTGCCATCCTGATTCTCAATTATCGTAATACCAGTTTTCTTGGGTACCACATGGATTGGTGATACCCACTGTGAATCAGAGATAGGGTATATGATTCCTGCATCAAGGAGCTTGATAATTTCCTTCTTGACCACTTCCATCATTGGAGGATTCAGCCTACGCTGAGGCTCACGGGATGGTTTAGACCCATCCTCCAATAATATCCGATGCATACACGTAGAGGGGCTGATTCCCTTAATATCAGCCAGAGTCCATCCAATAACAGTCTTGTGGTCCCTCAAAACATTAACTAATTGCTCTTCTTGTGTAGTAGTGAGGCTACTAGAGATGATCACCGGAAGAGTGTCTCCTTTACCCAAATATGCATACTTGAGATGAGCTGGTAGAGGTTTTAGGTCAAGAGAGGGGAGTTTCACAATGGAAGGTTTGGTGGGCTCAAGAGAGGGTTTCAAGTCTATCAAGGGAGGAGAAGAAGAAGAAGAAGAAGAAGAAGAAGAAGCCTCTCCAATGGCCAAGGCAGATAGACTTTGAAGAAGGTCCTGCTCATCTGGAGAGAGATCAAGAATGGTCTCGAGCAGATCTATGAACTCAAAAGAGGATAAGTTGTCGACACACTCATCAACTGGGTCGATGGTGCAAATAGCGGAGACATGCTCGTCAGAAGGATGCTTGATAGCATCAAAGATGTTGAAAGAGATGTTCTTTCCGCCAAATTCCATAGAAAGAGTGCCATTGTGCACATCGATCTTGGTTCGGGCAGTTTTAAGGAAGGGTCTTCCCAGAAGAATGGGAGTCGAACTCGGTGAGCTATCAGACTCATCCATACGCAGAATATAGAAATCTGCAGGGAAGATAAGGCCATTGACCTTAACAAGGACATCCTCTATAACTCCCTCTGGCACAGCAGTAGAACGATCGGCCAGTTGGATGATCACTCCGGTCTTTTTCAAAGGTCCTAAACCGAGAGAAGAATAGATAGAAAAGGGCATGACATTGATAGATGCCCCAAGATCAAGCATGCACCGGGCAAATTCATGGTGCCCAATGCTGCAAGGAATGGCAAATATGCCAGGGTCTTTTTGCTTCTCTGGAAGCTTCTTGCGAATAACCGCAGAGACATTCTCACTCATTGTTACTCTCTCATGATCATTTAGCTTTCTCTTATTCGTACACAAGTCCTTGAGAAATTTCGCATAGCGAGGGAATCGACGAATGGAATCGAGTAGTGGAATGTTCAATTCCACTTTCTTGAAAACCTCTAGGATATCTCTCTCTGCCTCATCCTTTTTGGTGTTAACCGCTAGACGGCTAGGAAAAGGGGCTCTAGGTTTATAGGGTGTTTTCTCCTTAGGTTTGTCTTTCACCTTCTCAGATTCTGGTTTAAGCACTTCAATCTCTCCTTCACCTTTTGTGTTTCCTTTGGTCCCTTCTATTTCTTTCCCACTTCTTAAGGTGATAGCACATGCATTTTCACGGGGGTTGAGAGGTTGAGAAGGAAGTTGTGAGGACCCTTGAGTCTTTAACTGATTTAATTCAGAAGATAGTTGAGCTATTTGGGTGCCCAAATGTGTTAGGGCGCTCTTCGTATCCTTCTGAAAAGAAGTGGTTGATGTGGCTAAAGAGGTCACAATGTCAGAAAGACTTTTTAGAGTAGGGCTAATCAGAGGTGAGGAAGGAGAAGAGTTTTGATTATGGTTTTGAGGAGGTTGTTGCTGGTTTCCTGGGTCACGCCATCTAAAGTTTGGGTGGTCACGCCATCCAGGATTGTATGTTTTAGAGTAGGGATCATAGTTTCGGTTGTGGGCCCCATTTGAATTTCCTTGTTGGTTTAGTTTAAAGATGCCACAAGCAGTGGTCGTGACCTTCTCCTCATCATGGAGTGTTGGGCATGCATCAGTCGTGCGTCCCGTCTGAGTGTAGACACCACATGCCTTCACTTCCATCTTGGTTCCCATGAATGACGCCATCATATTAGCCAGGCTATCTAATTTGGCGTCCATACCATTCACTCGCTTATCCAAATCACAGTCTCTAATCTCATTAACTCCCCTAATTCTAGATCTGGTTCTACTAGATTGGGCATTTTTGGCCATGTTTTCTATCAAGGTACGTGCTTGCCTAACGGTTTTATCTATGAAAGCACCCCCACTAGCAGAATCTACATTATCCCTAGTCTCTTGAAGCATCCCATCATACAAGTGTTGAATCAGGAGATTCTCTGGGACTTGATGGTTGGGACATTTTGCACACAGCTTCTGGAAGCGATCATAGTACTCGTAGAGGGTTTCCCCTACTTCTTGTTGAATACTACAAATCTGCTTCCTAATAGAAGCGGTAAGAGAGACAGGAAATTATTTGTCTAGAAACAACTTTTGAAGTTCCACTCAAGTTGTTGGGAAAGGTGCTAGATGGTAGTACCAGTCCTTTGCTGGTCCTCGAAGACTGTATGAGAACAGTCGCAGCTTGTAAGGACCTTCATCTTCAATCTCCGCCGGCATCATTGTTGCGGTGATATGGTTGAACTCACGCATGTGAGAGTGCGGGTCCTCTCTGGCACTCCCATTGAAGGTTGGTAACAATTGGAGAAGACCCGTATGGATCTTAAAATTCGGGACCGGTGGTAGTACAATACCATACTGGTTGGTAGCAAAATCAAAGGTAGACAGGTCCCTAAGTGTCCTATCCTCAAAATTAGCCATGGCTGTAGTGTTACCTCTTGTAGCGTGAGGAGGACCTGGTGGAGTAGGAGGTTCGCTTTCGCTGTCCAAGTTCTCCACCTTTTCAGTTTCTTCGGCTGCTTTCGGTGTTTCCGGAATTGCTCTTCTTCGCTCCAGGTGTGTTCTCTCAATCTCCGGATCTAATGGTGCAAGTGGAAGATTAGAACTACGAGTAGCTTTCATGAACTGGAATGAAGTGTAAGAGAGAGAATTAGTGAATGCAAGTAATGCAGACTCAAAGTGAAAATAAATAGTATGACTGACTCTGACAAAAAGTGAAAAAGATAAGGTAACGAAAGTGTGACTCTGACAAAAAGTAAAAAATGTGACCGACAAAAAGTAAAACGAATTTGGTTTACTCTGACACAAATGCAGACTACCGTACTACACAAGAGAAGTGTGAATATTGACCTAGACTAGTCGCGTTGCTAGCTCCCCGGCAACGGCGCCATTTTGATAAGAGGTATTTTTGCAGTCGTTTTACACTTACCAAAAGAAATTTATAACCCTAGACTTAACTACAATAAAGTAGACAGTGGAAGTAGGGGTCGAACCACAGAGAGCTATTTAAACTAAAATAGGGAAAAGATTACTTCTCTAATGAAAATGGACTCAACTAAAATAAAAACTAAAATAAAGAGAAACCAAGACCATAAATAAAACCAAACACAAGAGCGAAAACAAGACACACAATTGGGGGGGTTATTGATTGGTTGATTGCAACAAAATGAAAGTAACAAGTAAAGAGAAAACTTAAAGTAAAGATTAAGAGATGTGGTGGTTTTGTGGAATGAGGCATAGTTTTGTGTAGTGAATTTGTGTGTAACTTTATCCTTGATTATAATAATGAATTTGGAATTAATCTCCTAAGTGCAGTAAGATGAGCTCTAACCGATAAATAACTCAAACGAAAAGATAGGGTTTTAGTTTAGATGAGCTCGTAAATAAAAACACTAACCTATTTGAATATCATAACCAATTCAATAGAAATCATTGGTTATTTAAACAAATCAAAACCTCCTAAACAATGAGCTTGTTTAGAGCCGTTCAGATCGTTGTGAGTTATTTGCACTTGGCTATTATTCAAATTCTAATGGAGGCTATTGAGCAAAGCAACCATAAGAATTTTGTGGCCCTTGTTAAGTACTATTGAACATAGAACTGACCGAAATAAATTTAAAACAATTCATTGAGCATGAAAGATAATAAGTAAATTAAAACAGAATAATAACCGTTCAAATGAAATTCATTATTAATGGTCTCAAAAGTTACTACACAAAAACATAAACACTAACTATGCCTCGAAGGGCTTACTCGAAATACATGGAAAAGAAAGAAAAGAAAATAATGATAGAACCCATTAATGAAGCGTGGATGGAAGAGTGAAGCTTGCTCGACTTGCCCAACTCCAAGAGAGAGAATGATGAAGTTCAAAAGTGATTAGAATAGATGCCTTGCACCTGATTATAACCCTCTCAAAAGGTGATCATGAGGGATGAATGAAGCCCCATGCAAAGTGTGTGAATGAGCATGGCAAAAACATGAAGAGTGAATGCAAAGTGCATGATAGATCTGTCCAGAAGATGGTCAATTTTGGACACGTATATCTCTGAATTGGGCTCTGGTGATATGGAATGAATTGTGGGCCTTGTTCTCTTCTTTCCAACAGTATATAGTATGCATATAGAGAAGGCCCAGATTGTGAGTTATGGCTGAAATACTAAGCCTGTGTCGGCAGGTCCGAGTCTTGATTATTATCTCCATCTTGTGCTCCAACATATTTTCTCCAAGCTATGCTCCATCAAAATTGCACCTGAATTCACATAAATATGTCATTAGCAGTATCAACATTCAAGTTGTGACTATTATCCATATAAATAGAATATTAACACATATAATGGTGCAATATCATATATGTATAGGGTATAAAATGTGTATAATTAATGACTTATCACTAATACATGAAAAAAAACTCCATTGTTATAGATTTTCACAATGCTAAAAAAATGAAATTGAGGTACGGTCATGGAAAGAAAGAATATTTTGTTATTTTCATAAAACCGCAAAATTAGAAGTGTAATACATTGAAAATACACAATTTTGTATTGTTTTTCAGAAAACCACAAAAATTAAAATCTAACACATAGAAAAAAAAAATCCATTGTTAATGATTTTCACAATACGAAAAAAATGGAATTGACGTGTAATACATGGACAAAAATAATATTTCTTATTTTCACAAAACCACAAAATAAGAAGTCTAATACATGGAAAAAACACAATTTTGTATTGTTTTTCACAAAACCACACAAATTAAAATCTAATACATGGAAAAAACTCCATTGTTAATAATTCTCACAATACCAAAAAATCAAATTGAGGTGTAATACATGAAAAGAAATAATATTTTGTTATTGTCACAATAGCACAAAAATTGAAGTGTAATACATGGAAAGAAATAATATTTTGTTATTTTCACAAAAGCACAAAAATTGAAGTGTAATATATAGACAAAACACAATTTTGTATTGTTTTTCAGGAAACCATAAAAATTAAAATCTAATACATGGAAAATACTCTATTGTTATTGGTTTTCACAATACCAAAAAATCGAATTGAGGTGTATTACATGGAAAATAATAACGTTTTGATATTTTCATAAAACCATAAAAATTGAAGTCTAATTCATGGGAAAAACACAATTTGTATTGATTTTCACAAAACCACAGAAATTAAAATCTAATACATGAAAAAAAAACTCCATTATTATAGATTTTCACAATACCAATAAATTGAATTGAGGTACAAGACATGGAAACAAAGAATATTTTGTTATTTTCACAAAACCGCAAAATAAGAAGTGTAATACATTGAAAATACACAATTTTATATTGTTTTTCACAAAACCACAAAAATTAAAATGTAATACATCGAAAAAAAAAATTCATTGTTATTGATTTTCACAATACGAAAAAAATGGAATTGAGGTGTAATACATGGAAAAAATAATATTTTGTTACTTTCACAAAACCGTAAAATAAGAAGTCTAATACATGGAAAAGACACAATTTTATATTGTTTTTCACAAAACCACAAAAATTAAAATCTAATATATGGAAAAGAAACTCCATTGTTATTCATTTTCACAATACCAAAAAATCGACTTGAGGTGTAATACATGGAAAAAAAATAATCTTTTGATATTTTCACAAAACCACAAAAATTGAAGTCTAATACATGGAAAAAACAAAATTTTGTACTGTTTTTCACAAAACCACAAAAATTCAAATCTAATACATGCAAAATACTCCATTGTTATTGATTTTCACAATACCAAAAAATCGAATTGAGGTGTAATACATGGAAAAAACAATCTTTTGATATTTTCACAAAGCCACAAAAATTGAAGTCTAGTACATGGAAAGAACACAATTTTGTATTGTTTTTCACAAAACCACAAAAATTCAAATCTAATACATGGACAATACTCCATTGTTATTGATTTTCACAATACAAAAAAATCGAATTGAGGTGTAATACATGGAAAAAAACAATCTATTGTTATTTTCAGAAATCCACAAAAACTGAAGTCTAATATTTGGAAAAAACATAATTTGTATTGTTTTTCACAAAACCACAAAAATTAGAATCTAATACATGAAAAAAACTCCATTGTTATGGATTTTCCCAATACCAAAAAATCAAATTGAGGTGTAATACATGGAAAGAAATAATATTTTGTTATTTTCAAAAAAGCACAAAAATTGAAGTGTAATACATGGAAGAAACACAATTTTCTATTGTTTTTCACAAAACCATAAAAATTAAAATCTAATACATGGAAAATACTCCATTGTTATTGGTTTTCACAATACCAAAAAATCGACATGAGGTGTAATACATGGAAAAAAATAACATTTTTATATTTTCATAAAACCATAAAAATTGAAGTCTAATTCATGGGAAAAACACAAATTGTATTGATTTTCACAAAACCACAGAAATTAAAATCTAATACGTTAAAAAAACTCCATTGTTATAGATTTTCACAATACCCAAAAAATGGAATTGAGGTACAAGACATGGAAAGAAAGAATATTTTGTTATTTTAACAAAACCGCAAAATAAGAAGTGTAATACATTGAAAATACACAATTTTATATTCTTTTTCACAAAACCACAAAAATTAAAATCTAATACATCGAAAAAAAAATCCATTGGTAATGATTTTCACAATACGAAAAAAATGGAATTGAGGTGTAATACATGGACAAAAATAATATTTTGTTATTTTCAGAAAACCACAAAATAAGAAGTCTAATACATGGAAAAAACACAATTTGGTATTGTTTTTCACAAAACCTTACAAATTAAAATGTAATACATGGAAAAAAAACTCCATTGTTAACGATTTTCACAATAGCAAAAAATCAAATTGAGGTGTAATACATGGAAAGAAATAATATTTTGTTATTTTCACAAAACCACAAAAATTGAAGTGTAATACATGGAAAAAAAATTATTTTCTATTGTTTTTCACAAAACTACAAAAATTAAAATCTAATACATCGAAAACACTCCATTGTTAATGATTTTCACAATACCAAAAAATCGAATTGAGGTGTAATACATGGAAAGAAGTAATATTTTGTTATTTTCACAAAACCACAAAAATTGAAGTCTAATTCATGGGAAAAACACAATTTGTATTGTTTTTCACAAAACCACAGAAATTAAAATCTAATACATGAAAAAAAAACTCCATTGTTATAGATTTTCACAATACCAAAAAAATGAAATTGAGGTACAGACATGGAAAGAAAGAATATTTTATTATTTTCATAAAACCGCGAAATAAGATTTGTAATACATTGAAAATACACAATTTTGTATTGTTTTTCAGAAAACCTCAAAAATTAAAATATAACACATAGAAAAAAAAATCCATTGTTAATGATTTTCACAATACGAAAAAAATGGAATTGAGGTGTAATACATGGACAAAAATAATATTTCTTATCTTCGCAAAACCACAAAATAAGAAGTCTAATACATGGAAAAAACACAATTTTGTATTGTTTTTCAAAAAACCACACAAATTAAAATCTAAAACATGGAAAAAACTCCATTGTTAATAATTCTCACAATACCAAAAAATCAAATTGAGGTGTAATATATGAAAAGAAATAATATTTTGTTATTTTCACAAAAGCACAAAAATTGAAGTGTAATAAAAGGAAGAAACACAATTTTGTATTGTTTTTCAGAAAACCATAAAAATTGAAATCTAATACAAGGAAAATACTCCATTGTTATTTGTTTTCACAATACCAAAAAATCGAATTGAGGTGTAATAGATGGAAAATAATAACGTTTTGATTTTCATAAAACCATAAAAATTGAAGTCTAATTCATGGGAAAAACACAATTTGTATTGATTTTCACAAAACCACAGAAATTAAAATCTAATACATGAAAAAAACTCCATTGTTATAGATTTTCACAATACCAAAAAAATGGAATTGAGGTACAAGACATGGAAACAAAGAATATTTTGTTATTTTCACAAAACCGCAAAATAAGAAGTGTAATACATTGAAAGGACACAATTTTATATTGTTTTTCACAAAACCACAAAAATTAAAATCTAATATATGGAAAAGAAACTCCATTGTTATTCATTTTCACAATACCAAAAAATCGAATTGAAGTGTAATACATGGAAAAAAAATAATCTTTTGATATTTTCACAAAACCACAAAAATTGAAGTCTAATACATGAAAAAAACAAAAAATTTTGTATTGTTTTTCACAAAACCACAAAAATTCAAATCTAATACAAGTAAAATACTCCATTGTTATTGATTTTCACAATACCAAAAAATCAAATTGAGGTGTAATACATGGAAAAAACAATCTTTTGATATTTTCACAAAGCCCCCAAAAATTGAAGTCTAGTACATGGAAAAAACACAATTTTGTATTGTTTTTCATAAAACCACAAAAATTCAAATCTAATACATGGAAAATACTCCATTGTTATTGATTTTCACAATACAAAAAAATCGAATTGAGCTGTAATACATGGAAAAAACCAATCTATTGATATTTTCAGAAATCCACAAAAACTGAAGTCTAATATTTGGAAAAAACATAATTTGTATTGTTTTTCAAAAAACCACAAAAATTAAAATCTAATACATGAAAAAAACTCCATTGTTATGGATTTTCCCAATACCAAAAAATCAAATTGAGGTGTAATACATGGAAAGAAATAATATTTTGTTATTTTCACAAAAGCACAAAAATTGAAGTGTAATACATGGAAGAAACACAATTTTCTATTGTTTTTCACAAAACCATAAAAATTAAAATCTAATACATGGAAAATACTCCATTATTATTGGTTTTCACAATACCAAAAAATCGACATCAGGTGTAATACAAGGAAAAAAATAACATTTTTATATTTTCATAAAACCATAAAAATTGAAGTCTAATTCATGGGAAAAACACAAATTGTATTGATTTTCACAAAACCACAGAAATTAAAATCTAATACGTTAAAAAAACTCCATTGTTATAGATTTTCACAATACCCAAAAAATGGAATTGAGGTACAAGACATGGAAAGAAAGAATATTTTGTTATTTTAACAAAACCGCAAAATAAGAAGTGTAATACATTGAAAATACACAATTTTATATTGTTTTTCACAAAACCACAAAAATTAAAATCTAATACATCGAAAAAAAAATCCATTGTTAATGATTTTCACAATACGAAAAAAATGGAATTGAGGTGTAATACATGGACAAAAATAATATTTTGTTATTTTCATAAAACCACAAAATAAGAAGTCTAATACATGGAAAAAACACAATTTGGTATTGTTTTTCACAAAACCTCACAAATGAAAATGTAATACATGGAAAAAACTCCATTTTTAACGATTTTCACAATAGCAAAAAATCAAATTGAGGTGTAATACACGGAAAGAAATAATATTTTGTTATTTTCACAAAACCACAAAAATTGAATTGTAATACATGGAAGAAAAATTATTTTCTATTGTTTTTCACAAAACCACAAAAATTAAAATCTAATACATCGAAAACACTCCATTGTTAATGATTTTCACAATACCAAAAAATCGAATTTTGGTGTAATACATGGAAAGAAATAATATTTTGTTATTTTCACAAAACCACAAAAATTGAAGTCTAATTCATGGGAAAAACACAATTTGTATTGTTTTTCACAAAACCACAGAAATTAAAATCTAATACATGAAAAAAAACTCCATTGTTATAGATTTTCACAATACCAAAAAAATGAAATTGAGGTACAGACATGGAAAGAAAGAATATTTTGTAATTTTCATAAAACGGAAAAATAAGAAGTGTATTACATTGAAAATACACAATTTTGTTTTGTTTTTCAGAAACCACAAAAATTAAAATCTAACACATAGAAAAAAAAATCCATTGTTAATGATTTTCACAATACGAAAAAAATCGAATTGAGGTGTAATACATGGACAAAAATAATATTTCTTATCTTTGCAAAACCACAAAATAAGAAGTCAAATACATGGAAAAAACACAATTTTGTATTGTTTTTCACAAAACCACACAAATTAAAATCTAAAACATGGAAAAAACTCCATTGTTAATAATTCTCACAATACCAAAAAATCAAATTGAGGTGTAATACATGAAAAGAAATAATATTTTGTTATTGTCACAAAAGCACAAAAATTGAAGTGTAATACAAGGAAAGAAATAATATTTTGTTATTTTTACAAAAGCACAAAAATTGAAGTGTAAAACCTGGAAAAAAACACAATTTTGTATTGATTTTCACAAAACCACAGAAATTAAAATCTAATACATTAAAAAAACTCCATTGTTATAGATTTTCACAATACAAAAAAAATGGAATTGAGGTACAAGACATGGAAACAAAGAATATTTTGTTATTTTCACAAAACCGCAAAATAAGAAGTGTAATACATTGAAAATACACAATTTTATATTGTTTTTCACAAAACCACAAAAATTAAAATGTAATACATCGAAAAACAAAATCCATTGTTAATGATTTTCACCATACGAAAAAAATGGAATTGAGGTGTAATAAATGGACAAAAATAATATTTCGTTATTTTCACAAAACCACAAAATAAGAATTCTAATACATGGAAAAAATACAATTTGGTATTGTTTTTCACAAAACCTCACAAATTAAAATGTAATACATGGAAAAAACTCCATTGTTAATGATTTTCACAATAGCAAAAAATCAAATTGAGGTGTAATACATAGAAAGAAATAATATTTTGTTATTTTCACAAAAGCACAAAAATTGAAGTGTAATATATGGAAAAAACACAATTTTGTATTGTTTTTCACAAAACCATAAAAATTAAAATCTAATACATGGAAAACACTCCATTGTTAATGGTTTTCACAATACCAAAAAATCGAATTGAGGTGGAATACATGGAAAAAAATAACCTTTTGATATTTTCATAAAACCATAAAAACTGAAGTCTAATTCATGGGAAAAACACAATTTGTATTGATTTTCACAAAACCACAGAAATTAAAATCTAATACATGAAAAAAAACTCCATTGTTATAGATTTTCACAATACGAAAAAAATGGAATTGAGGTACAAGACATGGAAAGAAAGAATATTTTATTATTTTCACAAAACCGCAAAATAAGAAGTGTAATACATTGAAAATAAACAATTTTATATTGTTTTTCACAAAACCACAAAAATTAAAATGTATTACATCGAAAAAAAAATCCATTTTTAATGATTTTCACAATACGAAAAAAATGGAATTGAGGTGTAATACATGGACAAAAATAATATTTTGTTATTTTCAGAAAACGACAAAATAAGAAGTCTAATACATGGAAAAAACACAATTTGGTATTGTTTTTCACAAAACCTCAAAATTGGAAAAAAAAATAATTTTGTAGTATTTTTCACAAAACCACAAAAATTAAAATCTTATGAATGGAAAACACTCCATTGTTAATGATTTTCACAATACCAAAAAATCGAATTGAGGTGTAATACATGGAAAGAAATTATATTTTGTTATTTTCAGAAAACCACAAAAATTGAAGTCTAATTCATGGGAAAAACACAATTTGTATTGTTTTTCACAAAACCACAGAAATTAAAATCTAATACATGAAAAAAACTCCATTGTTATAGATTTTCACAATACCAAAAAAATGAAATTGAGGTACAGACATGGAAAGAAAGAATATTTTGTTATTTTCGTAAAACCGAAAAATAAGAAGTGTAGTACATTGAAAATACACAATTTTGTATTGTTTTTCAGAAAACCACAAAAATTAAAATCTAACACGTAGATAAAAAATCCATTGTTAATGATTTTCACAATACGAAAAAAATGGAATCGAGGTGTAATACATGGAAAGAAATAATATTTCTTATTTTCACAAAACGACAAAATAAGAAGTCTAATACATGGAAAAAACTCAATTTTGTATTGTTTTTCACAAAACCACACAAATTAAAATCTAATACATGGAAAAAACTCCATTGTTAATAATTCTCACAATACCAAAAAATCAAATTGAGGTGTAATACATGAAAAGAAATAATATTTTATTATTGTCACAAAAGCACAAAAATTGAAGTGTAATACATGGAAAGAAATAATATTTTGTTATTTTCACAAAAGCACAAAAATTGAAGTGTAACACATGGAAAAAACAGAATTTTGTATTGTTTTTCGCGTAGCCATAAAAATTAAAATCTAATACATGGAAAATACTCCATTGTTATTGGGTTTCACAATACCTAAAAATCAAATTGAGGTGTAATACGTGGAAAAAAATAACCTTTTGATATTTTCATAAAACCACAAAAATTGAAGTCTAATTCATGGTAAAAACACAATTTGTATTGATTTTCACAAAACCACAGAAATTTAAATCGAATACATGAAAAAAAAACTCCATTGTTATAGATTTTCACAATACCAAAAAAATGGAATTGAGGTTCAAGACATGCAAAGAAAGAATATTTTGTTATTTTCATAAAACCGCAAAATAAGAAGTGTAATACATTGAAAATACACAATTTTGTACTGTTTTTCACAAAACCACAAAAATTAAAATGTAATACATCGAAAAAAAAAATCCATTGTTAATGATTTTCACAATACAAAAAAAATGGAATTGAGGTGTAATACATGGACAAAAATAATATTTTGTTATTTTCATAAAACCACAAAATAAGAAGTCTAATACATGAAAAAAACACAATTTGGTATTGTTTTTCACAAAACCTCACAAATGAAAATGTAATACATGGAAAAAACTCCATTGTTAACGATTTTCACAATAGCAAAAAATCAAATTGAGGTGTAATACACGGAAAGAAATAATATTTTGTTATTTTCACAAAACCACAAAAATTGAATTGTAATACATGGAAGAAAAATTATTTTCTATTGTTTTTCACAAAACCACAAAAATTAAAATCTAATACATCGAAAACACTCCATTGTTAATGATTTTCACAATACCAAAAAATCGAATTTTGGTGTAATACATGGAAAGAAATAATATTTTGTTATTTTCACAAAACCACAAAAATTGAAGTCTAATTCATGGGAAAAACACAAATTGTATTGTTTTTCACAAAACCACAGAAATTAAAATCTAATACATGAAAAAAACTCCATTGTTATAGATTTTCACAATACCAAAAAAATGAAATTGAGGTACAGACATGGAAAAAAAGAATATTTTGTTATTTTCGTAAAACCGAAAAATAAGAAGTGTAGTACATTGAAAATACACAATTTTGTATTGTTTTTCAGAAAACCACAAAAATTAAAATCTAACACGTAGAAAAAAAATCCATTGTTAATGATTTTCACAATACGAAAAAAATGGAATCGAGGTGTAATACATGGAAAAAATAAAATTTCTTATTTTCACAAAACGACAAAATAAGAAGTCTAATACATGGAAAAAACTCAATTTTGTATTGTTTTTCACAAAACCACACAAATTAAAATCTAATACTTGGAAAAAACTCCATTGTTAATAATTCTCACAATACCAAAATATCAAATTGAGGTGTAATACATGAAAAGAAATAATATTTTATTATTGTCACAAAAGCACAAAAATTGAAGTGTAATACATGGAAAGAAATAATATTTTGCTATTTTCACAAAAGCACAAAAATTGAAGTGTAACACATGGAAAAAACACAATTTTGTATTGTTTTTCGCAAAGCCATAAAAATTAAAATCTAATACATGGAAAATACTCCATTGTTATTGGTTTTAACAATACCAAAAAATCAAATTGAGGTGTAATACGTGGAAAAAAATAACCTTTTGATATTTTCTTAAAACCACAAAAATTGAAGTCTAATTCATGGTAAAAACACAATTTGTATTGATTTTCACAAAACCACAGAAATTTAAATCGAATACATGAAAAAAAAACTCCATTGTTATAGATTTTCACAATACCAAAAAAATGGAATTGAGGTTCAAGACATGGAAAGAAAGAATATTTTGTTATTTTCATAAAACCGCAAAATAAGAAGTGTAATACATTGAAAATACACAATTTTGTTTTGTTTTTCACAAAACCACAAAAATTAAAATGTAATACATCGAAAAACAAAATCCATTGTTAATGATTTTCACAATATGAAAAAAATGGAATTGAGGTGTAATAGATGGACAAAAATAATATTTTTTATTTTCTCAAAACCAAAAAATAAGAAGTCGAATATATGGAAAAAACACAATTTGGTATTGTTTTTCACAAAACCTCACAAATTCAAATGTAATACATGAAAAAAACTCTATTGTTAATAATTTGGCAATACCAAAAAATCAAATTGAGGTGTAATACATGGAAAGAAATAATATTTTGTTATTTTAACAAAACCACAAAAATTAAAGTGTAATAAATGGAAAAAAAATAATTTTGAATTGTTTTTCACAAAACCACAAAAATTAAAATCTAATACATGGAAAACACTCCTTTGTTAATGATTTTCACAATACCAAAAAATCGAATTGAGGTGTAATACATGGAGAGAAATAATATTTTGTTATTTTCACAAAACCGCAAAAATGGAAGTCTAATTCATGGGAAAAACACAATTTGTATTGTTTTTCACAAAACCACAGAAATTAAAATCTAATACATGAAAAAAACTCCATTGTTATATATTTTCACAATACCAAAAAAATGGAATTGAGGGACAAGACATGGAAAGAAAGAATATTTTGTTATTTTCACAAAACCGCCAAATAAGAAGTGTAATACATTGAAAATACACAATTTTGTATTGTTTTTCAGAAAACCAAAAAAATTAAAATCTAACACATAGAAAAGAAATCCATTGTTATTGATTTTCACAATACGAAAAAAATGGAATTGGGGTGTAATACATGGAAAAAAAAAATATTTCTTATTTTCACATAACCACAAAATAATAAGTCTAATACATGGAAAAAACATAATTTTGCATTGTTTTTCACAAAACCACACAAATTAAAATCTAATACATGGAATAAACTCCATTGTTAATAATTCTCACAATACCAAAAAGTCAAATTGAGGTTTAATACATGAAAAGAAATAATATTTTGTCATTGTCGGAAAAGCACAAAAATTGAAGTGTAATACATGGTAAGAAATAATATTTTGTTATTTTCCCAAAAGCACAAAAACTGAAGTGTAATACATGCAAAAAAACACAATTTTGTATTGTTTGTCACAAAACCATAAAAATTAAAATCTAATACTTGGAAAATACTCCATTGTTATTGGTTTTCGCAATACCAAAAAATCGAATTGAGGTGTAATAGGTGGAAAAAAAATAACCTTTTGATATTTTCATAAAACTATAAAAATTGAAGTGTAATACATGGAAAAAACACAATTTGTATTGATTTTCACAAAACCGCAGAAATTAAAATCTAATACATGAAAAAAACTCCATTGTTTTAGATTTTCACAATACCAAAAAAATGGAATTGAGGTACAAGACATGGAAAGAAAGAATATTTTGTTATTTTCACAAAACCGCAAAATAAGAAGTGTAATACATTGAAAATACACAATTTTGTATTGTTTTTCAGAAAACCACAAAAATTAAAATCTAATACATGGAAAAAACTCCATTGTTAATAATTCTCACAATACCAAAAAGTCAAATTGAGGTGTAATACATGAAAAGAAATAATATTTTGTTATTGTCGCAAAAGCACAAAAATTGAAGTGTAATACATGGTAAGAAAAAATATTTTGTTATTTTCACAAAAGCACAAAAACTGAAGTGTAATACATGGAAAAAACATAATTTTGTATTGTTTGTCACAAAACCATAAAAATTAAAATCTAATACATGGAAAAAACTCCATTGTTAATGATTTTCACAATAGCAAAAAATCAAATTGAGGTGTAATACATAGAAAGAAATAATATTTTGTTATTTTCACAAAAGCACAAAAATTGAAGTGTAATATATGGAAAAAACACAATTTTGTATTGTTTTTCACAAAACCATAAAAATTAAAATCTAATACATGGAAAACACTCCATTGTTAATGGTTTTCACAATACCAAAAAATCGAATTGAGGTGGAATACATGGAAAAAAATAACCTTTTGATATTTTCATAAAACCATAAAAACTGAAGTCTAATTCATGGGAAAAACACAATTTGTATTGATTTTCACAAAACCACAGAAATTAAAATCTAATACATGAAAAAAAACTCCATTGTTATAGATTTTCACAATACGAAAAAAATGGAATTGAGGTACAAGACATGGAAAGAAAGAATATTTTATTATTTTCACAAAACCGCAAAATAAGAAGTGTAATACATTGAAAATAAACAATTTTATATTGTTTTTCACAAAACCACAAAAATTAAAATGTATTACATCGAAAAAAAAATCCATTTTTAATGATTTTCACAATACGAAAAAAATGGAATTGAGGTGTAATACATGGACAAAAATAATATTTTGTTATTTTCAGAAAACCACAAAATAAGAAGTCTAATACATGGAAAAAACACAATTTGGTATTGTTTTTCACAAAACCTCAAAATTGGAAAAAAAAATAATTTTGTAGTATTTTTCACAAAACCACAAAAATTAAAATCTTATGAATGGAAAACACTCCATTGTTAATGATTTTCACAATACCAAAAAATCGAATTGAGGTGTAATACATGGAAAGAAATTATATTTTGTTATTTTCAGAAAACCACAAAAATTGAAGTCTAATTCATGGGAAAAACACAATTTGTATTGTTTTTCACAAAACCACAGAAATTAAAATCTAATACATGAAAAAAACTCCATTGTTATAGATTTTCACAATACCAAAAAAATGAAATTGAGGTACAGACATGGAAAGAAAGAATATTTTGTTATTTTCGTAAAACCGAAAAATAAGAAGTGTAGTACATTGAAAATACACAATTTTGTATTGTTTTTCAGAAAACCACAAAAATTAAAATCTAACACGTAGATAAAAAATCCATTGTTAATGATTTTCACAATACGAAAAAAATGGAATCGAGGTGTAATACATGGAAAGAAATAATATTTCTTATTTTCACAAAACGACAAAATAAGAAGTCTAATACATGGAAAAAACTCAATTTTGTATTGTTTTTCACAAAACCACACAAATTAAAATCTAATACATGGAAAAAACTCCATTGTTAATAATTCTCACAATACCAAAAAATCAAATTGAGGTGTAATACATGAAAAGAAATAATATTTTATTATTGTCACAAAAGCACAAAAATTGAAGTGTAATACATGGAAAGAAATAATATTTTGTTATTTTCACAAAAGCACAAAAATTGAAGTGTAACACATGGAAAAAACACAATTTTGTATTGTTTTTCGCGTAGCCATAAAAATTAAAATCTAATACATGGAAAATACTCCATTGTTATTGGGTTTCACAATACCTAAAAATCAAATTGAGGTGTAATACGTGGAAAAAAATAACCTTTTGATATTTTCATAAAACCACAAAAATTGAAGTCTAATTCATGGTAAAAACACAATTTGTATTGATTTTCACAAAACCACAGAAATTTAAATCGAATACATGAAAAAAAAACTCCATTGTTATAGATTTTCACAATACCAAAAAAATGGAATTGAGGTTCAAGACATGCAAAGAAAGAATATTTTGTTATTTTCATAAAACCGCAAAATAAGAAGTGTAATACATTGAAAATACACAATTTTGTACTGTTTTTCACAAAACCACAAAAATTAAAATGTAATACATCGAAAAAAAAAATCCATTGTTAATGATTTTCACAATACAAAAAAAATGGAATTGAGGTGTAATACATGGACAAAAATAATATTTTGTTATTTTCATAAAACCACAAAATAAGAAGTCTAATACATGAAAAAAACACAATTTGGTATTGTTTTTCACAAAACCTCACAAATGAAAATGTAATACATGGAAAAAACTCCATTGTTAACGATTTTCACAATAGCAAAAAATCAAATTGAGGTGTAATACACGGAAAGAAATAATATTTTGTTATTTTCACAAAACCACAAAAATTGAATTGTAATACATGGAAGAAAAATTATTTTCTATTGTTTTTCACAAAACCACAAAAATTAAAATCTAATACATCGAAAACACTCCATTGTTAATGATTTTCACAATACCAAAAAATCGAATTTTGGTGTAATACATGGAAAGAAATAATATTTTGTTATTTTCACAAAACCACAAAAATTGAAGTCTAATTCATGGGAAAAACACAAATTGTATTGTTTTTCACAAAACCACAGAAATTAAAATCTAATACATGAAAAAAACTCCATTGTTATAGATTTTCACAATACCAAAAAAATGAAATTGAGGTACAGACATGGAAAAAAAGAATATTTTGTTATTTTCGTAAAACCGAAAAATAAGAAGTGTAGTACATTGAAAATACACAATTTTGTATTGTTTTTCAGAAAACCACAAAAATTAAAATCTAACACGTAGAAAAAAAATCCATTGTTAATGATTTTCACAATACGAAAAAAATGGAATCGAGGTGTAATACATGGAAAAAATAAAATTTCTTATTTTCACAAAACGACAAAATAAGAAGTCTAATACATGGAAAAAACTCAATTTTGTATTGTTTTTCACAAAACCACACAAATTAAAATCTAATACTTGGAAAAAACTCCATTGTTAATATTTCTCACAATACCAAAATATCAAATTGAGGTGTAATACATGAAAAGAAATAATATTTTATTATTGTCACAAAAGCACAAAAATTGAAGTGTAATACATGGAAAGAAATAATATTTTGCTATTTTCACAAAAGCACAAAAATTGAAGTGTAACACATGGAAAAAACACAATTTTGTATTGTTTTTCGCAAAGCCATAAAAATTAAAATCTAATACATGGAAAATACTCCATTGTTATTGGTTTTAACAATACCAAAAAATCAAATTGAGGTGTAATACGTGGAAAAAAATAACCTTTTGATATTTTCTTAAAACCACAAAAATTGAAGTCTAATTCATGGTAAAAACACAATTTGTATTGATTTTCACAAAACCACAGAAATTTAAATCGAATACATGAAAAAAAAACTCCATTGTTATAGATTTTCACAATACCAAAAAAATGGAATTGAGGTTCAAGACATGGAAAGAAAGAATATTTTGTTATTTTCATAAAACCGCAAAATAAGAAGTGTAATACATTGAAAATACACAATTTTGTTTTGTTTTTCACAAAACCACAAAAATTAAAATGTAATACATCGAAAAACAAAATCCATTGTTAATGATTTTCACAATATGAAAAAAATGGAATTGAGGTGTAATACATGGACAAAAATAATATTTTTTATTTTCTCAAAACCAAAAAATAAGAAGTCGAATATATGGAAAAAACACAATTTGGTATTGTTTTTCACAAAACCTCACAAATTCAAATGTAATACATGAAAAAAACTCTATTGTTAATAATTTGGCAATACCAAAAAATCAAATTGAGGTGTAATACATGGAAAGAAATAATATTTTGTTATTTTAACAAAACCACAAAAATTAAAGTGTAATAAATGGAAAAAAAATAATTTTGAATTGTTTTTCACAAAACCACAAAAATTAAAATCTAATACATGGAAAACACTCCATTGTTAATGATTTTCACAATACCAAAAAATCGAATTGAGGTGTAATACATGGCGAGAAATAATATTTTGTTATTTTCACAAAACCGCAAAAATGGAAGTCTAATTCATGGGAAAAACACAATTTGTATTGTTTTTCACAAAACCACAGAAATTAAAATCTAATACATGAAAAAAACTCCATTGTTATATATTTTCACAATACCAAAAAAATGGAATTGAGGGACAAGACATGGAAAGAAAGAATATTTTGTTATTTTCACAAAACCGCCAAATAAGAAGTGTAATACATTGAAAATACACAATTTTGTATTGTTTTTCAGAAAACCAAAAAAATTAAAATCTAACACATAGAAAAGAAATCCATTGTTATTGATTTTCACAATACGAAAAAAATGGAATTGGGGTGTAATACATGGAAAAAAAAAATATTTCTTATTTTCACATAACCACAAAATAATAAGTCTAATACATGGAAAAAACATAATTTTGCATTGTTTTTCACAAAACCACACAAATTAAAATCTAATACATGGAATAAACTCCATTGTTAATAATTCTCACAATACCAAAAAGTCAAATTGAGGTTTAATACATGAAAAGAAATAATATTTTGTCATTGTCGGAAAAGCACAAAAATTGAAGTGTAATACATGGTAAGAAATAATATTTTGTTATTTTCCCAAAAGCACAAAAACTGAAGTGTAATACATGCAAAAAAACACAATTTTGTATTGTTTGTCACAAAACCATAAAAATTAAAATCTAATACTTGGAAAATACTCCATTGTTATTGGTTTTCGCAATACCAAAAAATCGAATTGAGGTGTAATAGGTGGAAAAAAAATAACCTTTTGATATTTTCATAAAACTATAAAAATTGAAGTGTAATACATGGAAAAAACTCAATTTGTATTGATTTTCACAAAACCGCAGAAATTAAAATCTAATACATGAAAAAAACTCCATTGTTTTAGATTTTCACAATACCAAAAAAATGGAATTGAGGTACAAGACATGGAAAGAAAGAATATTTTGTTATTTTCACAAAACCGCAAAATAAGAAGTGTAATACATTGAAAATACACAATTTTGTATTGTTTTTCAGAAAACCACAAAAATTAAAATCTAATACATGGAAAAAACTCCATTGTTAATAATTCTCACAATACCAAAAAGTCAAATTGAGGTGTAATACATGAAAAGAAATAATATTTTGTTATTGTCGCAAAAGCACAAAAATTGAAGTGTAATACATGGTAAGAAAAAATATTTTGTTATTTTCACAAAAGCACAAAAACTGAAGTGTAATACATGGAAAAAACATAATTTTGTATTGTTTGTCACAAAACCATAAAAATTAAAATCTAATACATGGAAAATACTCCATTGTTATTGGTTTTCACAATACCAAAAAATCGAATTGAGGTGTAATACGTGGAAAAAAAATAACCTTTTGATATTTTCATAAAACTATAAAAATTGAAGTCTAATTCATGGGAAAAACACAATTTGTATTGATTTTCACAAAACCACAGAAATTAAAATCTAATACATGAAAAAAACTCCATTGTTTTAGATTTTCACAATACCAAAAAAATGGAATGGAGGTACAAGACATGGAAAGAAAGAATATTTTGTTATTTTCACAAAACCGCAAAATAAGAAGTGTAATACATTGAAAATACACAATTTTATATTGTTTTTCACAAAACCACAAAAATTAAAATGTAATACATCGAAAACAAAAATCCATTGTTAATGATTTTCACAATACGAAAAAAATGGAATTGAGGTGTAATACATGGACAAAAATAATATTTTGTTATTTTCAAAACCACAAAATAAGAAGTCTAATACATGGAAAAAACACAATTTGGTATTGTTTTTCACAAAATCTCACAAATTAAAATGTAATACATGGAAAAAACTCCATTGTTAATAATTTTCGCAATACCAAAAAATCAAATTGAGGTGTAATGCATGGAAAGAAATAATATTTTGTTATTTTCACAAAACCACAAAAATTAAAGTGTAATACATGGAAAAAAAATAATTTTGTATTGTTTTTCACAAGACCACAAAAATTAAAATCTAAAACATGGAAAACACTCCATTGTTAATGATTTTGACAATACCAAAAAATCGAATTGAGATGTAATACGTGGAAAAAAAAATAACCTTTTGATATTTTCATAAAACTATAAAAATTGAAGTCTAATTCATGGGAAAAACACAATTTGTATTGATTTTCACAAAACCACAGAAATTAAAATCTAATACTTGAAAAAAACTCCATTGTTTTAGATTTTCACAATACCAAAAAAATGGAATTGAGGACATGGAAAGAAAGAATATTTTGTTATTTTCACAAAACCGCAAAATAAGAAGTGTAATACGTTGAAAATACACAATTTTATATTGTTTTTCACAAAACCACAAAAATTAAAATGTTATACATCGAAAACAAAAATCCATTGTTAATGATTTTCACAATACGAAAAAAATGGAATTGAGGTGTAATACATGGAAAAAAATAATATTTCTTATTTTCACAAAACCACAAAATAAGAAGTCTAATACATGGAAAAAACACAATTTTGTATTATTTATCACAAAACCACACCAATTAAAATCTAATACATGGAAAAAACTACATTGTTAATAATTCTCACAATACCAAAAAATCAAATTGAGGTGTAATACATGAAAAAAATAATATTTTGTTCTTGTCACAAAAGCACAAAAATTGAAGTGTAATACATGGAAAGAAATAATATTTTGTTATTTTAACAAAAGCACAAAAATTGAAGTGTAATACATGGAAAAAACACAATTTTGTATTGTTTGTCACAAAACCATAAAAATTAAAATCTAATACATGGAAAATACTCCATTGTTATTGGTTTTCACAATACCAAAAAATCGAATTGAGGTGTAATACGTGGAAAAAAAATAACCTTTTGATATTTTCATAAAACTATAAAAATTGAAGTCTAATTCATGGGAAAAACACAATTTGTATTGATTTTCACAAATCCACAGAAATTAAAATCTAATACATGAAAAAAACTCCATTGTTTTAGATTTTCGCAATACCAAAAAAATGGAATTGAGGTACAAGACATGGAAAGAAAGAATATTTTGTTATTTTCACAAAACCGCAAAATAAGAAGTGTAATACATTGAAAATACACAATTTTATATTGTTTTTCACAAAACCACAAAAATTAAAATGTAATACATCGAAAACAAAAATCCATTGTTAATGATTGTCACAATACGAAAAAAATGGAATTGAGGTGTAATACATGGACAAAAATAATATTTTGTTATTTTCTCAAAACCACAAAATAAGAAGTCTAATACATGGAAAAAACACAATTTGGTATTGTTTTTCACAAAACCTCACAAATTAAAATGTAATACATGGAAAAAACTCCATTGTTAATAATTTTCGCAATACCAAAAAATCAAATTGAGGTGTAATGCATGGAAAGAATAATATTTTGTTATTTTCACAAAACCACAAAAATTAAAGTGTAATACATGGAAAAAAAACAATTTTGTATTGTTTTTCACAAGACCACAAAAATTAAAATCTAAAACATGGAAAACACTCCATTGTTAATGATTTTCACAATACCAAAAAATCGAATTGAGGTGTAATACGTGGAAAAAAAATAACCTTTTGATATTTTCATAAAACAATAAAAATTGAAGTCTAATTCATGGGAAAAACACAATTTGTATTGATTTTCACAAAACCACAGAAATTAAAATCTAATACATGAAAAAAACTCCATTGTTTTAGATTTTCACAATACCAAAAAAATGGAATTGAGGTACAATACATGGAAAGAAAGAATATTTTGTTATTTTCACAAAACCGCAAAATAAGAAGTGTAATACATTGAAAATACACAATTTTATATTGTTTTTCACAAAACCACAAAAATTAAAATCTAATACATCGAAAACAAAAATCCATTGTTAATGATTTTCACAATACGAAAAAAATGGAATTGAGGTGTAATACATGGACAAAAATAATATTTTGTTATTTTCTCAAAACCACCAAATAAGAAGTCTAATACATGGAAAAAACACAATTTGGCATTGTTTTTCACAAAACCTCACAAATTAAAATGTAATACATGGAAAAAACTCCGTTGTTAATAATTTTCGCAATACCAAAAAATCAAATTGAGGTGTAATGCATGGAAAGAAATAATATTTTGTTATTTTCACAAAACCACAAAAATTAAAGTGCAATACATGGAAAAAAAATAATTTTGTATTGTTTTTCACAAGACCACAAAAATTAAAATCTAAAACATGGAAAACACTCCATTGTTAATGATTTTCACAATACCAAAAAATCGAATTGAGGTGTAATACGTGGAAAAAAAATAACCTTTTGATATTTTCATAAAACTATAAAAATTGAAGTCTAATTCATGGGAAAAACACAATTTGTATTGATTTTCACAAAACCACAGAAATTAAAATCTAATACATGAAAAAAACTCCATTGTTTTAGATTTTCACAACACCAAAAAAATGGGATTGAGGTACAAGACTTGGAAAGAAAGAATATTTTGTTATTTTCACAAAACCGCAAAATAAGAAGTGTAATACAATGAAAATACACAATTTTATATTGTTTTTCACAAAACCACAAAAATTAAAATGTAATACATTGAAAACAAAAATCCATTGTTAATGATTTTCACAATACGAAAAAAATGGAATTGAGGTGTAATACATGGAAAAAAATAATATTTCTTATTTTCACAAAACCACAAAATAAGAAGTCTAATACATGGAAAAAACACAATTTTGTATTGTTTTTCACAAAACCACACCAATTAAAATCTAATACATGGAAAAAACTACATTGTTAATAATTCTCACAATACCAAAAAATCAAATTGAGGTGTAATACATGAAAAGAAATAATATTTTGTTCTTGTCACAAAAGCACAAAAATTGAAGTGTAATACAGTGAAAGAAATAATATTTTGTTATTTTCACAAAAGCACAAAAATTGAAGTGTAATACATGGAAAAAACACAATTTTGTATTGTTTGTCACAAAACCATAAAAATTAAAATCTAATACATGGAAAATACTCCATTGTTATTGGTTTTCACCATACCAAAAAATCGAATTGAGGTGTAATACGTGGAAAAAAAATAACCTTTTGATATTTTCATAAAACTATAAAAATTGAAGTCTAATTCATGGGAAAAACACAATTTGTATTGATTTTCACAAATCCACAGAAATTAGAATCTAATACATGAAAAAAACTCCATTGTTTTAGATTTTCGCAATACCAAAAAAATGGAATTGAGGTACAAGACATGGAAAGAAAGAATATTTTGTTATTTTCACAAAACCGCAAAATAAGAAGTGTAATACATTGAAAATACACAATTTTATATTGTTTTTCACAAAACCACAAAAATTAAAATGTAATACATCGAAAACAAAAATCCATTGTTAATGATTGTCACAATACGAAAAAAATGGAATTGAGGTGTAATACATGGACAAAAATAATATTTTGTTATTTTCTCAAAACCACAAAATAAGAAGTCTAATACATGGAAAAAACACAATTTTGTATTGTTTTTCACAAAACCTCACAAATTAAAATGTAATACATGGAAAAAAACTCCATTGTTAATAATTTTCGCAATACCAAAAAATCAAATTGAGGTGTAATGCATGGAAAGAATAATATTTTGTTATTTTCACAAAACCACAAAAATTAATGTGTAATACATGGAAAAAAAACAATTTTGTATTGTTTTTCACAAGACCACAGAAATTAAAATCTAAAACATGGAAAACACTCCATTGTTAATGATTTTCACAATACCAAAAAATCGAATTGAGGTGTAATACGTGGAAAAAAAATAACCTTTTGATATTTTCATAAAACTATAAAAATTGAAGTCTAATTCATGGGAAAAACACAATTTGTAATGATTTTCATAAAACCACAGAAATTAAAATCTAATACATGAAAAAAACTCCATTGTTTTAGATTTTCACAATACCAAAAAAATGGAATTGAGGTACAATACATGGAAAGAAAGAATATTTTGTTATTTTCACAAAACCGCAAAATAAGAAGTGTAATACATTGAAAATACACAATTTTATATTGTTTTTCACAAAACCACAAAAATTAAAATCTAATACATCGAAAACAAAAATCCATTGTTAATGATTTTCACAATACGAAAAAAATGGAATTGGGGTGTAATACATGGACAAAAATAATATTTTGTTATTTTCTCAAAACCACAAAATAAGAAGTCTAATACATGGAAAATACACAATTTGGCATTGTTTTTCACAAAACCTCACAAATTAAAATGTAATACATGGAAAAAACTCCATTGTTAATAATTTTCGCAATACCAAAAAATCAAATTGAGGTGTAATGCATGGAAAGAAATAATATTTTGTTATTTTCACAAAACCACAAAAATTAAAGTGTAATACATGGAAAAAAAATAATTTTTTATTGTTTTTCACAAGACCACAAAAATTAAAATCTAAAACATGGAAAACACTCCATTGTTAATGATTTTCACAATACCAAAAAATCGAATTGAGGTGTAATACGTGGAAAAAAAATAACCTTTTGATATTTTCATAAAACTATAAAAATTGAAGTCTAATTCATGGGAAAAACACAATTTGTATTGATTTTCACAAAACCACAGAAATTAAAATCTAATACATGAAAAAAACTCCATTGTTTTAGATTTTCACAATACCAAAAAAATGGGATTGAGGTACAAGACTTGGAAAGAAAGAATATTTTGTTATTTTCACAAAACCGCAAAATAAGAAGTGTAATACAATGAAAATACACAATTTTATATTGTTTTTCACAAAACCACAAAAATTAAAATGTAATACATCGAAAACAAAAATCCATTGTTAATGATTTTCACAATACGAAAAAAATGGAATTGAGGTGTAATACATGGAAAAAAATAATATTTCTTATTTTCACAAAACCACAAAATAAGAAGTCTAATACATGGAAAAAACACAATTTTGTATTGTTTTTCACAAAACCACACCAATTAAAATCTAATACATGGAAAAAACTACATTGTTAATAATTCTCACAATACCAAAAAATCAAATTGAGGTGTAATACATGAAAAGAAATAATATTTTGTTCTTGTCACAAAAGCACAAAAATTGAAGTGTAATACATGGAAAGAAATAATATATTGTTATTTTCACAAAAGCACAAAAATTGAAGTGTAATACATGGAAAAAACACAATTTTGTATTGTTTGTCACAAAACCATAAAAATTAAAATCTAATACATGGAAAATACTCCATTGTTATTGGTTTTCACAATACCAAAAAATCGAATTGAGGTGTAATACGTGGAAAAAAAATAACCTTTTGATATTTTCATAAAACTATAAAAATTGAAGTCTAATTCATGGGAAAAACACAATTTGTATTGATTTTCACAAATCCACAGAAATTAAAATCTAATACGTGAAAAAAACTCCATTGTTTTAGATTTTCGCAATACCAAAAAAATGGAATTGAGGTACAAGACATGGAAAGAAAGAATATTTTGTTATTTTCACAAAAACGCAAAATAAGAAGTGTAATACATTGAAAATACACAATTTTATATTGTTTTTCACAAAACCACAAAAATTAAAATGTAATACATCGAAAACAAAAATCCATTGTTAATGATTGTCACAATACGAAAAAAATGGAATTGAGGTGTAATACATGGACAAAAATAATATTTTGTTATTTTCTCAAAACCACAAAATAAGAAGTCTAATACATGGAAAAAACACAATTTGGTATTGTTTTTCACAAAACCTCACAAATTAAAATGTAATACATGGAAAAAACTCCATTGTTAACGATTTTCACAATAGCAAAAAATCAAATTGAGGTGTAATACACGGAAAGAAATAATATTTTGTTATTTTCACAAAACCACAAAAATTGAATTGTAATACATCGAAGAAAAATTATTTTCTATTGTTTTTCACAAAACCACAAAAATTAAAATCTAATACATAGAAAACACTCCATTCTTAATGATTTTCACAATACCAAAAAATCGAATTGAGGTGTAATACGTGGAAAAAAAATAACCTTTTGATATTTTCATAAAACTATAAAAATTGAAGTCTAATTCATGGGAAAAACACAATTTGTATTGATTTTCAAAAACCACAGAAATTAAAATCTAATACATGAAAAAAACTCCATTGTTTTAGATTTTCACAATACCAAAAAAATGGAATTGAGGTACAATACATGGAAAGAAAGAATATTTTGTTATTTTCACAAAACCGCAAAATAAGAAGTGTAATACATTGAAAATACACAATTTTATATTGTTTTTCACAAAACCACAAAAATTAAAATCTAATACATCGAAAACAAAAATCCATTGTTAATGATTTTCACAATACGAAGAAAATGGAATTGAGGTGTAATACATGGACAAAAATAATATTTTGTTATTTTCTCAAAACCACAAAATAAGAAGTCTAATACATGGAAAAAACACAATTTGGCATTGTTTTTAACAAAACCTCACAAATTAAAATGTAATACATGGAAAAAACTCCATTGTTAATAATTTTCGCAATACCAAAAAATCAAATTGAGGTGTAATGCATGGAAAGAAATAATATTTTGTTATTTTCACAAAACCACAAAAATTAAAGTGTAATACATGGAAAAAAAAATAATTTTTTATTGTTTTTCACAAGACCACAAAAATTAAAATCTAAAACATGGAAAACACTCCATTGTTAATGATTTTCACAATACCAAAAAATCTAATTGAGGTGTAATACGTGGAAAAAAATAACCTTTTGATATTTTCATAAAACTATAAAAATTGAAGTCTAATTCATGGGAAAAACACAATTTGTATTGATTTTCACAAAACCACAGAAATTAAAATCTAATACATGAAAAAAACTCCATTGTTTTAGATTTTCACAATACCAAAAAATTGGGATTGAGGTACAAGACTTGGAAAGAAAGAATATTTTGTTATTTTCACAAAACCGCAAAATAAGAAGTGTAATACAATGAAAATACACAATTTTATATTGTTTTTCACAAAACCACAAAAATTAAAATGTAATACATCGAAAACAAAAATCCATTGTTAATGATTTTCACAATACGAAAAAAATGGAATTGAGGTGTAATACATGGAAAAAAATAATATTTCTTATTTTCACAAAACCACAAAATAAGAAGTCTAATACATGGAAAAAACACAATTTTGTATTGTTTTTCACAAAACCACACCAATTAAAATCTAATACATGGAAAAAACTACATTGTTAATAATTCTCACAATACCAAAAAATCAAATTGAGGTGTAATACATGAAAAGAAATAATATTTTGTTCTTGTCACAAAAGCACAAAAATTGAAGTGTAATACATGGAAAGAAATAATATTTTGTTATTTTCACAAAAGCACAAAAATTGAAGTGTAATACATGGAAAAGACACAATTTTGTATTGTTTGTCACAAAACCATAAAAATTAAAATCTAATACATGGAAAATACTCCATTGTTATTGGTTTTCACAATACCAAAAAATCGAATTGAGGTGTAATACGTGGAAAAAAAATAACCTTTTGATATTTTCATAAAACTATAAAAATTGAAGTCTAATTCATGGGAAAAACACAATTTGTATTGATTTTCACAAATCCACAGAAATTAAAATCTAATACATGAAAAAAACTCCATTGTTTTAGATTTTCGCAATACCAAAAAAATGGAATTGAGGTACAAGACATGGAAAGAAAGAATATTTTGTTATTTTCACAAAACCGCAAAATAAGAAGTGTAATACATTGAAAATACACAATTTTATATTGTTTTTCACAAAACCACAAAAATTAAAATGTAATACATCGAAAACAAAAATCCATTGTTAATGATTGTCACAATACGAAAAAAATGGAATTGAGGTGTAATACATGGACAAAAATAATATTTTGTTATTTTCTCAAAACCACAAAATAAGAAGTCTAATACATGGAAAAAACACAATTTGGTATTGTTTTTCACAAAACCTCACAAATTAAAATGTAATACATGGAAAAAAACTCCATTGTTAATAATTTTCGCAATACCGAAAAATCAAATTGAGGTGTAATGCATGGAAAGAATAATATTTTGTTATTTTCACAAAACCACAAAAATTAAAGTGTAATACATGGAAAAAAAACAATTTTGTATTGTTTTTCACAAGACCACAAAAATTAAAATCTAAAACATGGAAAACACTCCATTGTTAATGATTTTCACAATACCAAAAAATCGAATTGAGGTGTAATACGTGGAAAAAAAATAACCTTTTGATATTTTCATAAAACTATAAAAATTGAAGTCTAATTCATGGGAAAAACACAATTTGTATTGATTTTCACAAAACCACAGAAATTAAAATCTAATACATGAAAAAAACTCCATTGTTTTAGATTTTCACAATACCAAAAAAATGGAATTGAGGTACAATACATGGAAAGAAAGAATATTTTGTTATTTTCACAAAACCGCAAAATAAGAAGTGTAATACATTGAAAATACACAATTTTATATTGTTTTTCACAAAACCACAAAAATTAAAATCTAATACATCGAAAACAAAAATCCATTGTTAATGATTTTCACAATACGAAAAAAATGGAATTGAGGTGTAATACATGGACAAAAATAATATTTTGTTATTTTCTCAAAACCACAAAATAAGAAGTCTAATACATGGAAAAAACACAATTTGGCATTGTTTTTCACAAAACCTCACAAATTAAAATGTAATACATGGAAAAAACTCCATTGTTAATAATTTTCGCAATACCAAAAAATCAAATTGAGGTGTAATGCATGGAAAGAAATAATATTTTGTTATTTTCACAAAACCACAAAAATTAAAGTGTAATACATGGAAAAAAAATAATTTTGTATTGTTTTTCACAAGACCACAAAAATTAAAATCTAAAACATGGAAAACACTCCATTGTTAATGATTTTCACAATACCAAAAAATCTAATTGAGGTGTAATACGTGGAAAAAAAATAACCTTTTGATATTTTCATAAAACTATAAAAATTGAAGTCTAATTCATGGGAAAAACACAATTTGTATTGATTTTCACAAAACCACAAAAATTAAAATCTAATACATGAAAAAAACTCCATTGTTTTAGATTTTCACAATACCAAAAAAATGGGATTGAGGTACAAGACTTGGAAAGAAAGAATATTTTGTTATTTTCACAAAACCGCAAAATAAGAAGTGTAATACAATGAAAATACACAATTTTATATTGTTTTTCAGAAAACCACAAAAATTAAAATGTAATACATCGAAAACAAAAATCCATTGTTAATGATTTTCACAATACGAAAAAAATGGAATTGAGGTGTAATACATGGAAAAAAATAATATTTCTTATTTTCACAAAACCACAAAATAAGAAGTCTAATACATGGAAAAAACAGAATTTTGTATTGTTTTTCACAAAACCACACCAATTAAAATCTAATACATGGAAAAAACTACATTGTTAATAATTCTCACAATACCAAAAAATCAAATTGAGGTGTAATACATGAAAAGAAATAATATTTTGTTCTTGTCACAAAAGCACAAAAATTGAAGTGTAATACATGGAAAGAAATAATATTTTGTTATTTTCACAAAAGCACAAAAATTGAAGTGTAATACATGGAAAAAACACAATTTTGTATTGTTTGTCACAAAACCATAAAAATTAAAATCTAATACATGGAAAATACTCCATTGTTATTGGTTTTCACAATACCAAAAAATCGAATTGAGGTGTAATACGTGGAAAAAAAATAACCTTTTGATATTTTCATAAAACTATAAAAATTGAAGTCTAATTCATGGGAAAAACACAATTTGTATTGATTTTCACAAATCCACAGAAATTAAAATCTAATACATGAAAAAAACTCCATTGTTTTAGATTTTCGCAATACCAAAAAAATGGAATTGAGGTACAAGACATGGAAAGAAAGAATATTTTGTTATTTTCACAAAACCGCAAAATAAGAAGTGTAATACATTGAAAATACACAATTTTATATTGTTTTTCACAAAACCACAAAAATTAAAATGTAATACATCGAAAACAAAAATCCATTGTTAATGATTTTCACAATACGAAAAAAATGGAATTGAGGTGTAATACATGGACAAAAATAATATTTTGTTATTTTCTCAAAACCACAAAATAAGAAGTCTAATACATGGAAAAAACACAATTTGGTATTGTTTTTCAAAAAACCTCACAAATTAAAATGTAATACATGGAAAAAACTCCATTGTTAATAATTTTCGCAATACCAAAAAATCAAATTGAGGTGTAATGCATGGAAAGAATAATATTTTGTTATTTTCACAAAACCACAAAAATTAAAGTGTAATACATGGAAAAAAAACAATTTTGTATTGTTTTTCACAAGACCACAAAAATTAAAATCTAAAACATGGAAAACACTCCATTGTTAAAGATTTTCTCAATACCAAAAAATCGAATTGAGGTGTAATACGTGGAAAAAAAATAACCTTTTGATATTTTCATAATACTATAAAAATTGAAGTCTAATTCATGGGAAAAACACAATTTGTATTGATTTTCACAAATCCACAGAAATTAAAATCTAATACATGAAAAAAACTCCATTGTTTTAGATTTTCGCAATACCAAAAAAATGGAATTGAGGTACAAGACATGGAAAGAAAGAATATTTTGTTATTTTCACAAAACCGCAAAATAAGAAGTGTAATACATTGAAAATACACAATTTTATATTGTTTTTCACAAAACCACAAAAATTAAAATCTAATACATCGAAAACAAAAATCCATTGTTAATGATTTTCACAATACGAAAAAAATCGAATTGAGGTGTAATACATGGACAAAAATAATATTTTGTTATTTTCTCAAAACCACAAAATAAGAAGTCTAATACATGGAAAAAACACAATTTGGTATTGTTTTTCACAAAACCTCACAAATTAAAATGTAATACATGGAAAAAACTCCATTGTTAATAATTTTCGCAATACCAAAAAATCAAATTGAGGTGTAATGCATGGAAAGAATAATATTTTGTTATTTTCACAACACCACAAAAATTAAAGTGTAATACATGGAAAAAAAAACAATTTTGTATTGTTTTTCACAAGACCACAAATGAAAATCTAAAACATGGAAAACACTCCATTGTTAATGATTTTCACAATACCAAAAAATCGAATTGAGGTGTAATACGTGGAAAAAAAATAACCTTTTGATATTTTCATAAAACTATAAAAATTGAAGTCTAATTCATGGGAAAAACACAATTTGTATTGATTTTCACAAAACCACAGAAATTAAAATCTAATACATGAAAAAAACTCCATTGTTTTAGATTTTCACAATACCAAAAAAATGGAATTGAGGTACAAGACATGGAAAGAAAGAATATTTTGTTATTTTCACAAAACCGCAAAATAAGAAGTGTAATACATTGAAAATACACAATTTTATATTGTTTTTCACAAAACCACAAAAATTAAAATCTAATACATCGAAAACAAAAATCCATTGTTAATGATTTTCACAATACGAAAAAAATGGAATTGAGGTGTAATACATGGACAAAAATAATATTTTGTTATTTTCTCAAAACCACAAAATAAGAAGTCTAATACATGGAAAAAACACAATTTGGCATTGTTTTTCACAAAACCTCACAAATTAAAATGTAATACATGGAAAAAACTCCATTGTTAATAATTTTCGCAATACCAAAAAATCAAATTGAGGTGTAATGCATGGAAAGAAATAATATTTTGTTATTTTCACAAAACCACAAAAATTAAAGTGTAATACATGGAAAAAAAATAATTTTGTATTGTTTTTCACAAGACCACGAAATTTAAAATCTAAAACATGGAAAACACTCCATTGTTAATGATTTTCACAATACCAAAAAATCGAATTGAGGTGTAATACGTGGAAAAAAAATAACCTTTTGATATTTTCATAAAACTATAAAAATTGAAGTCTAATTCATGGGAAAAACACAATTTGTATTGATTTTCACAAAACCACAGAAATTAAAATCTAATACATGAAAAATACTCCATTGTTTTAGATTTTCACAATACCAAAAAAATGGGATTGAGGTACAAGACTTGGAAAGAAAGAATATTTTGTTATTTTCACAAAACCGCAAAATAAGAAGTGTAATACATTGAAAATACACAATTTTATATTGTTTTTCACAAAACCACAAAAATTAAAATGTAATACATCGAAAACAAAAATCCATTGTTAATGATTTTCACAATACGAAAAAAATGGAATTGAGGTGTAATACATGGAAAAAAATAATATTTCTTATTTTCACAAAACCACAAAATAAGAAGTCTAATACATGGAAAAAACACAATTTGGTATTGTTTTTCACAAAACCTCACAAATTAAAATGTAATACATGGAAAAAACTTCATTGTTAATAATTTTCGCAATACCAAAAAATCAAATTGAGGTGTAATGCATGGAAAGAATAATATTTTGTTATTTTCACAAAAATTAAAGTGTAATACATGGAAAAAAAACAATTTTGTATTGTTTTTCACAAGACCACAAAAATGAAAATCTAAAACATGGAAAACACTCCATTGTTAATGATTTTCACAATACCAAAAAATCGAATTGAGGTGTAATACGTGGAAAAAAAATAACCTTTTGATATTTTCATAAAACTATAAAAATTGAAGTCTAATTCATGGGAAAAACACAATTTGTATTGATTTTCACAAAACCACAGAAATTAAAATCTAATACATGAAAAAAACTCCATTGTTTTAGATTTTCACAATACCAAAAAAATGGAATTGAGGTACAATACATGGAAAGAAAGAATATTTTGTTATTTTCACAAAACCGCAAAATAAGAAGTGTAATACATTGAAAATACACAATTTTATATTGTTTTTCACAAAACCACAAAAATTAAAATCTAATACATCGAAAACAAAAATCCATTGTTAATGATTTTCACAATACGAAAAAAATCGAATTGAGGTGTAATACATGGACAAAAATAATATTTTGTTATTTTCTCAAAACCACAAAATAAGAAGTCTAATACATGGAAAAAACACAATTTGGTATTGTTTTTCACAAAACCTCACAAATTAAAATGTAATACATGGAAAAAACTCCATTGTTAATAATTTTCGCAATACCAAAAAATCAAATTGAGGTGTAATGCATGGAAAGAATAATATTTTGTTATTTTCACAACACCACAAAAATTAAAGTGTAATACATGGAAAAAAAAACAATTTTGTATTGTTTTTCACAAGACCACAAATGAAAATCTAAAACATGGAAAACACTCCATTGTTAATGATTTTCACAATACCAAAAAATCGAATTGAGGTGTAATACGTGGAAAAAAAATAACCTTTTGATATTTTCATAAAACTATAAAAATTGAAGTCTAATTCATGGGAAAAACACAATTTGTATTGATTTTCACAAAACCACAGAAATTAAAATCTAATACATGAAAAAAACTCCATTGTTTTAGATTTTCACAATACCAAAAAAATGGAATTGAGGTACAAGACATGGAAAGAAAGAATATTTTGTTATTTTCACAAAACCGCAAAATAAGAAGTGTAATACATTGAAAATACACAATTTTATATTGTTTTTCACAAAACCACAAAAATTAAAATCTAATACATCGAAAACAAAAATCCATTGTTAATGATTTTCACAATACGAAAAAAATGGAATTGAGGTGTAATACATGGACAAAAATAATATTTTGTTATTTTCTCAAAACCACAAAATAAGAAGTCTAATACATGGAAAAAACACAATTTGGCATTGTTTTTCACAAAACCTCACAAATTAAAATGTAATACATGGAAAAAACTCCATTGTTAATAATTTTCGCAATACCAAAAAATCAAATTGAGGTGTAATGCATGGAAAGAAATAATATTTTGTTATTTTCACAAAACCACAAAAATTAAAGTGTAATACATGGAAAAAAAATAATTTTGTATTGTTTTTCACAAGACCACGAAATTTAAAATCTAAAACATGGAAAACACTCCATTGTTAATGATTTTCACAATACCAAAAAATCGAATTGAGGTGTAATACGTGGAAAAAAAATAACCTTTTGATATTTTCATAAAACTATAAAAATTGAAGTCTAATTCATGGGAAAAACACAATTTGTATTGATTTTCACAAAACCACAGAAATTAAAATCTAATACATGAAAAAAACTCCATTGTTTTAGATTTTCACAATACCAAAAAAATGGGATTGAGGTACAAGACTTGGAAAGAAAGAATATTTTGTTATTTTCACAAAACCGCAAAATAAGAAGTGTAATACATTGAAAATACACAATTTTATATTGTTTTTCACAAAACCACAAAAATTAAAATGTAATACATCGAAAACAAAAATCCATTGTTAATGATTTTCACAATACGAAAAAAATGGAATTGAGGTGTAATACATGGAAAAAAATAATATTTCTTATTTTCACAAAACCACAAAATAAGAAGTCTAATACATGGAAAAAACACAATTTGGTATTGTTTTTCACAAAACCTCACAAATTAAAATGTAATACATGGAAAAAACTCCATTGTTAATAATTTTCGCAATACCAAAAAATCAAATTGAGGTGTAATGCATGGAAAGAATAATATTTTGTTATTTTCACAAAACCACAAAAATTAAAGTGTAATACATGGAAAAAAAACAATTTTGTATTGTTTTTCACAAGACCACAAAAATGAAAATCTAAAACATGGAAAACACTCCATTGTTAATGATTTTCACAATACCAAAAAATCGAATTGAGGTGTAATACGTGGAAAAAAAATAACCTTTTGATATTTTCATAAAACTATAAAAATTGAAGTCTAATTCATGGGAAAAACACAATTTGTATTGATTTTCACAAAACCACAGAAATTAAAATCTAATACATGAAAAAAACTCCATTGTTTTAGATTTTCACAATACCAAAAAAATGGAATTGAGGTACAATACATGGAAAGAAAGAATATTTTGTTATTTTCACAAAACCGCAAAATAAGAAGTGTAATACATTGAAAATACACAATTTTATATTGTTTTTCACAAAACCACAAAAATTAAAATCTAATACATCGAAAACAAAAATCCATTGTTAATGATTTTCACAATACGAAAAAAATGGAAATGAGGTGTAATACATGGACAAAAATAATATTTTGTTATTTTCTCAAAACCACAAAATAAGAAGTCTAATACATGGAAAAAATACAATTTGGCATTGTTTTTCACAAAACCTCACAAATTAAAATGTAATACATGGAAAAAACTCCATTGTTAATAATTTTCGCAATACCAAAAAATCAAATTGAGGTGTAATGCATGGAAAGAAATAATATTTTGTTATTTTCACAAAACCACAAAAATTAAAGTGTAATACATGGAAAAAAAATAATTTTGTATTGTTTTTCACAAGACCACGAAAATTAAAATCTAAAACATGGAAAACACTCCATTGTTAATGATTTTCACAATACCAAAAAATCGAATTGAGGTGTAATACGTGGAAAAAAAATAACCTTTTGATATTTTCATAAAACTATAAAAATTGAAGTCTAATTCATGGGAAAAACACAATTTGTATTGATTTTCACAAAACCACAGAAATTAAAATCTAATACATGAAAAAAACTCCATTGTTTTAGATTTTCACAATACCAAAAAAATGGGATTGAGGTACAAGACTTGGAAAGAAAGAATATTTTGTTATTTTCACAAAACCGCAAAATAAGAAGTGTAATACATTGAAAATACACAATTTTATATTGTTTTTCACAAAACCACAAAAATTAAAATGTAATACATCGAAAACAAAAATCTATTGTTAATGATTTTCACAAAACCACAAAATAAGAAGTCTAATACATGGAAAAAACACAATTTTGTATTGTTTTTCACAATACCACACGAATTAAAATGTAATACATCGAAAAAACTCCATTGTTAATAATTTTCGCAATACCAAAAAATCAAATTGAGGTGTAATGCATGGAAAGAAATAATATTTTGTTATTTTCACAAAACCACAAAAATTAAAGTGTAATACATGGAAAAAAAATAATTTTGTATTGTTTTTCACAAGACCACAAAAAATAAAATCTAAAGCATGGAAAACACTCCATTGTTAATGATTTTCACAATACCAAAAAATCGAATTGAGGTGTAATACGTGGAAAAAAAATAACCTTTTGATATTTTCATAAAACTATAAAAATTGAAGTCTAATTCATGGGAAAAACACAATTTGTATTGATTTTCACAAAACCACAGAAATTAAAATCTAATACATGAAAAAAACTCCATTGTTTTAGATTTTCACAATACCAAAAAAATGGAATTGAGGTACAAGACATGGAAAGAAAGAATATTTTGTTATTTTCACAAAACCGCAAAATAAGAAGTGTAATACGTTGAAAATACACAATTTCATATTGTTTTTCACAAAACCACAAAAATTAAAATGTTATACATCGAAAACAAAAATCCATTGTTAATGATTTTCAAAATACGAAAAAAATGGAATTGAGGTTTAATACATGGAAAAAAATAATATTTCTTATTTTCACAAAACTACAAAATAAGAAGTCTAATACATGGAAAAAACACAATTTTGTATTGTTTTTCACAAAACCACACCAATTAAAATCTAATACATGGAAAAAAGTACATTGTTAATAATTCTCACAATACCAAAAAATCAAATTGAGGTGTAATACATGAAAAGAAATAATATTTTGTTGTTGTCACAAAAGCACAAAAATTGAAGTGTAATACATGGAAAGAAATAATATTTTGTTATTTTCACAAAAGCACAAAAATTGAAGTGTAATACATGGAAAAAACAAAATTTTGTATTGTTTGTCACAAAACCATAAAAATTAAAATCTAATACATGGAAAATACTCCATTGTTATTGGTTTTCACAATACCAAAAAATCGAATTGAGGTGTAATACGTGGAAAAAAAATAACCTTTTGATATTTTCATAAAACTATAAAAATTGAAGTCTAATTCATGGGAAAAACACAATTTGTATTTATTTTCACAAAACCACAAAAATTAAAATCTAATACATGAAAAAAACTCCATTGTTTTATATTTTCACAATACCAAAAAAATGGAATTGAGGTACAAGACATGGAAAGAAAGAATATTTTGTTATTTTCACAAAACCGCAAAATAAGAAGTGTAATACATTGAAAATACACAATTTTATATTGTTTTTCACAAAACCAAAAAATTAAAATCTAATACATCGATAACAAAAATCCATTGTTAATGATTTTCACAATACGAAAAAAATGGAATTGAGGTGTAATACATGGACAAAAATAATATTTTGTTATTTTCTCAAAACCACAAAATAAGAAGTCTAATACATGGAAAAAACACAATTTGGCATTGTTTTTCACAAAACCTCACAAATTAAAATGTAATACATGGAAAAAACTCCATTGTTAATAATTTTCGCAATACCAAAAAATCAAATTGAGGTGTAATGCATGGAAAGAAATAATATTTTGTTATTTTCACAAAACCACAAAAATTAAAGTGTAATACATGGAAAAAAAATAATTTTGTATTGTTTTTCTGTAATGTGTATTTTTATACACATTTTTAGGGTTTTTATCATCTCAAATTCAATCATAATTCACATTAAATGTATGAAAAATGCTCATAATTCATAAAACATAATTTGAAACCTCTTAATACATTTTTGTGTGATTTTACAGGCAAAAAGGCCATAAAATGAAGAATTGGACCAAAACGCAAATAATGGGCCAAAGATGGCCAACTAAAAACCTCAAACACTCTACAAAAAATTCCCCAAACTTTTACGACAATTCAAAAACCTTCTACAACCAAGTCAAACCGAGCCAAACGCCAAAAATCGCCAAGTTGACCAAAAGTCAACTTCTCCAAAATGGGTCAAACGGTATACCAAAACGAAGAGCTCGACGAAATGAACCCAACGGTACAATCCTCGCGATCAGAACCTTCTAGAACTCTCAGAATCACCAATTGAAAATCAGGTCAAAACTGGTCAAAGTCAACGGTTGTCCAGGTCAAACCCGTCTTCTTCAACATCCAAAGTCCGAAAGTTTGCTCGAAACTGAACAAACCGGCCAGCCATGGATTCAGCATGACGAGAAGAACACGCCGGTGCCATCCTCCGGTCTTGAAAGTTCCGGCGATCGCCGGAATTCGGCCAGAACAGGTGCCAAATACGTACCGAAACCATGGTTGATCTGCCGTGCCTTCCACCATCATCCATTCGAGCCAAAACCGATCTCATTCTCTTCTACATCTTCTACCCTTTCTAACCGTATGAAGAACTCATCGCATGATGCGAAATCGAGCGAGAAATCCGTGTTTCCGTAATCTGTTCGACGAAATCCTCAATGAACTTTTCAAACTGGATGAACCAACGGTCGAGTTTCGAACAGCGAATGAATTCGATCAACCATTTCCGTTTTTCTCAAGCAAAGATGATTCTTTTCGTGTCGTAAAGCTTTAGTGAAGGCTCACGATGAATTCAGAAGCCTCAATTCGATGGAAAAACAACTCGAAATCATAGTTTGATTCACGAGTTCAGCCGTTTTTTGGTAATTTTCGCGAAACTGAAACCGAGTTGGTTAATGGAGGAATTCTCTGGATTCGAGGCGGATTGGGAAGTAATAATGGTTGTGAAGCATCGTGAGGAAGTTGAGAACGAAGCCTGAGTCACCGTTTTGGATTTCGTTGTGTGAATTGCGAACAAGAGGTCGATTTGCACACTCTGGTCAGCAATGGCGGAACAGCGAACCGATGATATTCAAATCAGCAGAACTCGAGTTTTACTCAACGGTTTTCAACCATTCAAAGCCCTGTGGATTCGTGAGAAGATGGAGAAGAGATCTGAGTTGATGAATCACAGCGAAATGTACAGAATCACGAGCTCGAATCGATGGTTGTGAGAAACGGGTAAACGGGTCTGAAATCCAAGAGAAAAATCGATCCAAATCCAAATTCGCAACTCACAAGGCTGTCAGAGGATTGTTTTAGGACGAGCACACGACCGCAAGCCACAGAAGATCAAGGAAAGAAATTCAGCGCCAAAACTGAAGAAGAAGACGACTCATTTCATCAGTTATGACTCGTCTCACGCGTTTCAAACCGATTCGCCACACCAGATCAGCGGCACGAGCTTAAAACGAGTCAGTACCCAGCTCACACAAAAGCGACTCGTTTCAAGCGAGCTGCAGCTCGTTTCGTCGCATGAAATCCGGAATTTAATTCAAAATTCAGCGCCAAAGGCTGAAGAAGAAGATGACTCGTTTCATCAGTTGTGACTCGTCTCACCGTTTCGCCACAGAAAACCAAAACAAAACAGTTTGAAAACTCAGAGATTAATAACGGAATAGCGACTCGTTTCACGCGATTACGACCCGTTTCACCACAACTTATTCTGAAGGGACCCACTGTCAGTCTCAGTAATGCGATTCAAATCAACTGAACTGAAATCAGTTCAGTTTTCGCGCGAGTAAACGGATGAAAAATCCGATGATTCAAACTCGTTCAATTCTCAGCCAAATTCAACGAAATTTCATCCAGATCTTCAGTACACCCCACTTGATCTGCCTGAGCCAATGGAATCGCTCGGTTTGTCCCCCACTCTCCATACCAGTCTCTCTATAAATTAGACCGATGAATCCAATCTCTAATAATTCATTCTTCCATTCTCCAAATTCTTTCAACACACAACTCTCCAATCATCTTCTTTAAGTTTCAGTAACTCCATTACTGAATCTCAGAGCTTTTCGAGCTTCAATTTTCGAGTTTGAGTGAAAATTCACCAATTCGGGCTGATTTGGGTGAAAAAGGCAATTGAGCGGTTCCGGCTGGATCGAGCATCAATTGGAGGTTCAAATCGGCTCAAGGAAGCTTCTGGTTGATCTTCTACGTCTCGGTTTGATTCAATTTTCATTTAATCTCTTGTATCCAATTTTAGATTACAAGATCCAATTTGTAAAAAAATATGATGAACACATGCCTAATTTCGGTTGATCTTATCATGTGTGAGTAGAATTTTGTAGGGATAGGCTTTTTGTGATAGAATTGTTTGAAATCTTGCTTTAATTTGAATTAAATTGACTGATTTGGTTACTGTTCATAATATGCTGTTAAATCTGGTTTTTTTTTTATTTAATCGATTTGGTTGAATTAATTAGGTCATTTAGAACTGAATTTCCCTGCATGTTAGTCCATTTTATCATCTTGAATCTTGGTTGAGGTTTTTGCTTGATTTAGTGAAGTTTTTAGTTCAAAAATTGAGATCAAACACTAGTTGGTTGACTGGTGTTTGATCTGAAATTTTGATCTATTTGCTGAGTTTTTCTGGTTGGAAATAATTCAAACTTGTTCCAAATCTGATAAATTGAACATTTTGTGATTAATGATACAATTCTTGATCAAATTGCCTTAAAATTCCCTACTTTTATCCTCTAAATTCAAAAATACATTTTTCTGTAATTGTTTCTGTCAGTTTCAGTAAAAAATTGTTTGACTTCAGATCTGATCAAAGAAAATTATAAAAAAAAATATTTTGTGTTTCTTTAGATATTTTAGAACAACTTTCATATAATATGTGCCCAATGTTTTTATGTTAAATTTGTAAGATAAAATCTGTGCAAAGTTTTGATTTTTTTTTAATTTTCTGTTCTTGATTTTGAATCTGACTGTTTTTCTACGATCTTTAGAAATTAGTAAAAAAATCCTATAAATAAAAAATCTAAGTCTCAGTAGATCATTTTGAAGTGTAGTTTCTCAATCTGAATTTTAATTGCATTATTGTTTGGATAAAATTTGAATTCCACCCTCTTTTGGCAACACATACCATTCTCCGTCCAATTCTGTCATATACTCTGATTTTTGACCATAACTTTTGGAATATCCATCTTTTTGATCTGACATTTTTACCACATAACCTGAACTTGCTTTCCTAATTTCTGTAAAATTTTGGTAATTTTTGAAGTAATTTTCGAATTTCTGTGATTTTATGAAAATTCCTGCTGATTGATTATGAAAAGTGTAGATTAAATAAAAATATGAACAAAAGTGATAATCGATTTACCTTGCATTGTGAAGATCTCATTCTCTAGTTTTCATTGACATATCATTTGCAACTTTTGGACAGTTGGAACTATTATTGAAGAATTTTTAAAAAAAAAAAATTGTGTACGAATTTGATTAAAATCCATCTAATACATCATTACCCTTCTTAAACAATTTACATCATTTGAACAAAACAAAGATCTACTTTTGAAAAGAATTGTAATATCTCAAGGCCATTCTCCTTGTGTTCGACCCCTAAAACTCAAAAGACCACATATACACTTAAGAGTAAATCTAGGGAAATTATAAATATTTTTGCTAAATTGTGTGAAATTTAACGACGGTTTTGCGCGGTTTACAAATGGCGCCGTTGCCGGGGAGACGGCTTTTATTGAGTTTATTACTAACTTCTAATCAATTGTCTAGTGTTTTTGTTTCATTTGAATTTTGAAGGTGCATGAGAAAGACGAGATCGCAAGGCGAAGTGCACACACCTGTAAAGAAGGACATTAACAAGCATCTAAGAAAGCTGAAGAAAGATAAGGCACGAAGCAAGCAAGACGAAACTTACTCAAGGCAAAAAGGACGTAACGAGGCTTCTCCTTCCATCCAAGGGCCTCAAGAAGAAGAAGAACAAAATTGGGAGCAACAACAAGTGGAAGGGCCACAAGGAAGAACTCCAATCTCTCCAATCGTTCACTCATCCAAGCTAAACTCTCAAACTCTTTTTAAATCTAATTCTCATTCAACACCATCATCATCTCAAATTCATAAAATGGCTCAAGAAAGAACATTAGGAGAACTTTTAGACCATCAAATCCCTCGAAATCCTGGAAATATTGTTATACCAACTGTGCCCAATTTTAAACTAAGTCCATCTATATTAAATGTATTACCCATATTTGAAGGACATAAAAATGACAACCCATATGCACATTTAGATAATCTAGATCGTAAATGCACAGCATTGTTTGGTAAATCCGATAACTTGGATAATATCAAATTAATCCTCTTCTCCCACACACTTGGGGAAGCACCAAGGGATTGGCTAACCCACTTGCAAGGGGGTCCTTTTACAACGTTTCAAGAGGTAGGAACGCGTTTTCTAAAACGATACTACCCGAGCACGTTGACGGCCAAAATCCGCAAGGAAATCACGGGGATCCAACAAGGAGGAGGGGAGACACTTCAAGAATATTACGAGCGATTTGTGCGATTATGCGCATCATGCCCCAACCATAACCTCGACGAAACCTCACTTATCGACCAATTTCTACAAGGGATGAATGATCTCGATGCGCGATTACTCCAATGCTCGGCTGGAGGATCGTTCAATAACATGACCCCATCGGAAGTGCGAGCTCTTATCGAAACCATGGCCGAAGGAAACCAAGGACGCGGGGGAAGAATGGGTCAAGTGAACATGACAAGTACGGTTGACCTCAAAGCAATGGAATCAAGAATCACACAAAACTTCGAAACAAGATTTAGTCAAATGCTCAAAGCTGTGGGCGCGAAAATCGAACCAAGGAAGTGCGAGTTTTGTGGGGATACAAATCATGCGACCGATGAATGCGATAGGTTACAAGAAGATGTCAATGCCATCGGAAGCTATTCAACCCAACGCCAACCTTTCTCGCAAACCTACAATGAGTCATGGAAGAAACACCCAAATTTTCGTTGGAAGAATGAGGATGCGCCGCCTCAATTCCCACAATCCAATTACCAAAAACCGAATGTGTATGTTCATCCAAATGCACAAGCGCCACAACAACCTCAAGCTCACCCTCATCAACAACCTCCTCAACCCTCCACATCGAATTCCCAAATCTCTTCTCTTGACGAGAAACTTGATAAAATGATGGCATTCATGGCGGGGAATTTCACAAACCTCACAACTGAGTTGGGAACCGTCAAGAATGATGTAAGCTCACTTAACCAAAACCAAGCTACGCAAGGGCGTCAAATGCAAAACTTGGAAATGCAAATCAAGCAAATCGCGGGGGAAGTCAATGTATTGAAAGGACAAGGGGGCAATCGGTTGCCTTCTCAAGGTTCGGGACCACCGGAGTACAAGCCCATCAACGCGATATGCCTAAGAAGTGGGAGAGAGGTTGGCTCACACGACGAAGAAGAAGAGTTAGTGGTTCCAAGAAAGCAAGATGAGGAAACGAGTTCAAGCGCATGTAAACAAGATGAGGCACAAGAAGAGATCAGGAAAGAGGAAGAGCCAGTTCAAGAGAAAGAACAAGGAAAGAACGAAAAAAAGGAAATCGCGCAAGAAAAGGAAAAGAAGCGCGCACCATTCCCAACTCGACTAGCGGTTAACTCTCGGAAGGATGAGCTCGATAAGGATATTTTGGAGGTGTTCAAGAAGGTGGAGGTAAACATTCCGATTATCGATGCGATCCGAATGCACCCCCCATATGCCAAGTTCTTCAAGAATCTATGCACAAATAAGAGGAAATTAAAGGGGAACGAGACGATAAACCTACCCTCTGTAATGAGCATCAACACGCGAGTCGCACAAAAAGAGAAAGACCCTGGAGTTTTCGCTATTCCGTGCACCATTGGTCTTCAACAACTCGCGAGGTGCATGCTCGACTTAGGAGCCTCCATAAACGTAATGCCTAGGTCCGTTTACGAGACCTTGGGTTTAGGCGACCTAAAGGATACAAGGGTGATGGTGCAACTCGCCGACCGTTCGACGGCCACCGTCCTAGGTGTCGCGGAAGATGTACTCGTCAAGGTGAATGGGTTGGTTTTCCCAGCCGACTTCTACATTCTTGAAATGGGCGACAACGCCGATTCGTCCGCCATCCTTTTAGGAAGACCCTTTTTGAGAACCGCGCGAACATGCATAGACTGCCACTCAGGGACGATGTCCATGGAATTCGACAACGAGAAAATCACCTTCAACATATTTGACACCATCAAGTACCCGAACGACTACAATGTATCGAGCATAACCATTACTGACGAGATTGATGAAATGGTCGAAGAACACTTGGAAGAAGAGTACTCGAAGGGATACGATGCGATTTTTGAGGATGTTTGGGGGGAGATCGCACAAACGAATGAGAAGCAAGAAATAGAGCAAGAACATAATGAAGAAATAAAATTCATTTCGGGTTCCCCTCACGACAAACTCCAAATATCGCAAGAACGCATTAAGCCATCAATCGAAGAAGCCCCTACTCTCGAACTCAAACCCCTTCCCGATCACCTCAAATACGCGTATCTCGGGCCAAACAACACATTACCCGTCATCATCGCATCGAATCTAACCCTTGACCAAGAAACCCGATTGGTGGAAACTCTTGGAAACCATAAGAAGGCGATCGGATGGACATTGGCCGATATGCCAGGTATAAGCCCCTCGACATGTATGCACAAAATTGTGTTGGAGGAGGGATCGAAACCGTCAAGAGAAGCACAAAGAAGGTTAAATCCAGTCATGATGGAGGTGGTGAAAAAGGAACTTCTCAAGCTTCTTGATGCGGGGATTATTTACGCAGTGGCCGATTCGGAATGGGTATCTCCAATCCATGTAGTTCCCAAGAAGACGGGAATCACGATTGTGGAAACTGCCGAAGGAGAGAAAGTGCCAACACGAGTGCAAAACGGATGGAGAGTTTGCATCGACTATCGCAAACTCAATGCGGCGACAAAGAAGGATCACTTTCCTCTTCCCTTCATCGATCAAATGCTCAAAAGATTAGCGGGGCGGCCCTACTATTGCTTTTTGGATGGGTACTCGGGCTATTTTCAAATCGCCATCGATCCAGAAGATCAGAGGAAGACGACATTCACTTGCCCCTTTGGAACTTTCGCATATCGAAGAATGCCGTTTGGACTATGCAATGCTCCTGGAACTTTTCAAAGGTGTATGATTTCTATCTTTTCTGAGTATATTTCTAAATTTATTGAAGTATTCATGGACGACTTTTCCATTTATGGCAACTCATTCGATGAGTGTCTCCATAACTTGAGCCTAATAATGGAAAAGTGCGTTGAAGCTAACCTTGTCTTAAATTTTGAGAAGTGCCACTTTATGGTGAGCCAAGGAATTGTATTAGGTCATTTAATTTCAGAAAAGGGGTTGGAAGTCGACAAAGCGAAGATCAATGTTATCAAGACACTTCCATACCCTCGCAATGTGAAAGATGTCCGCTCGTTCCTTGGACACGCCGGCTTCTATCGGCGTTTCATTCAAGACTTCTCAAAAATCGCGCAACCAATGTGCAGGCTTCTCCAAAAAGAGATCAAATTCGAGTTCAACGATACGTGCAAGGCGGCATTCGACAAGCTAAAGGGGAAACTGTGCGAAGCGCCCATTATTCAACCACCGGATTGGAATCTCCCCTTTGAGATCATGTGCGACGCAAGCGATCTAAGTGTCGGGGCGGTTTTGGGGCAACGCATCGGGAAGGTACCCCACGTAATTTACTATGCCTCTAGGACCTTAAATGACGCCCAACGGAATTACACAACAACGGAAAAAGAACTATTGGCCATTGTCTTTGCATTGGAAAAGTTCCGATCATACTTGGTCGGGACAAAAGTTGTTGTATTTTCAGATCATGCCGCGCTCAAGCACTTAATGAAGAAGAAGGAATGCAAGCCGCGCCTCCTCCGATGGATCCTTCTCCTTCAAGAGTTTAACGTGGAGATTCGGGATAAAAAGGGAGCCGAAAACTTGGTGGCCGATCATCTTAGCCGACTCCCAACAAACGAAGGCGATATCATTCCGATCAACGAACTCTTTCCTGACGAGCAACTCTACGCGATCCATGACATGGCGCCTTGGTACGCCGACATCGTCAACTACCTTGAAACTCGCGAATTGCCAAAGACCCTCTCTCGAGCTCAAAAGGACAAAATAAAAAACGACTCGCGCTATTACCTCTGGGAAGACCCCTACCTCTACAAAATTTGCTCCGATCAAATGGTACGAAAATGCGTGCCCGACCACGAGATTAATTCGGTACTCTCTTTCTGTCACACTTTAGAATGTGGGGGACACTTTGGAGGGCAACGCACAAGTCATAAGGTACTCCAAAGTGGATTGTATTGGCCAACTCTTTATAAAGATGCTCATTCCTTTGTAAAGAGTTGTGAAAATTGCCAAAAAACGGGCAATCTAACCCGCAAAAACGAAATGCCTCTTAAAGCTTTATTGTTTTTCGAGCTTTTCGATGTTTGGGGGATAGATTTCATGGGCCCCTTTCCTCAATCAAATGGGTATTTATATATTCTTGTGTGTGTTGATTATGTTTCAAAATGGGTTGAGGCCATACCAACAAGGGATGCCAACTCCAAAACGGTGATTGAATTCCTTAAAAAGAATATCTTTCAGCGTTTTGGGGTGCCTAAAGCTATCATTAGCGATAGGGGTTCGCATTTCAATAATAAGTACCTCGAATCCCTTTTGAAAAATTATCATGTACAACACCGCATGTCAACCGCTTATCATCCCCAAACTAATGGGCAAGCCGAAATATCCAATAGGGAAATAAAATCAATCCTTGAGAAAGTGGTTAATCCCTCTCGCAAGGATTGGAGTCAAAGGCTTGGGGATGCTTTATGGGCTTACCGCACCGCATACAAAACACCGATAGGGATGACTCCTTTTAAACTCGTTTATGGAAAGAGTTGTCACCTACCGGTGGAAATTGAGCACAAAACATTTTGGGCAATCAAAAAGGTAAATCAAGATTACCCAAAAGATGCGGGGTTGCGGAAATTGTAAATTCAAGAATTAGAAGAGCTTCGCATTGAGGCTTATGATAATTCTCGAATTTACAAAGAAAAATTAACCATCGCTCACGACAAACTTATTCGCAAAAAGGAATTTAAAACTGGCGATAAAGTCTTGTTATTCAACTCTCGGTTGAGATTACATCCCGGGAAGTTGAAGAGCCGATGGACAGGTCCTTACATAATTACCCATATTTTGCCGTTTGGAGTATTTGAAATTTCTAGGGGAGAAGACATCAAATTCAAGGTCAATGGTCATCGCTTGAAGGCTTTTTACGAGAATCATGATACAAGGTGGTTCGATGAGCATGATTTAGAAGCGACGCTACAAAGCGAGGGAAGGAAAGAATGAAGCATAAATGCGTCGAGCTCAAGACGTAAAACAAGGGCGCTTGGCGAGAGGCAACTCGTCGTGTCAGGTCGTATTTTTCCTTTCTTTATTTTATTTTTCTTCTTTTTACAAAACTCTCTTTCACACTTAAACTTTTGCTATGCAAAAGATTAAGTGTGGTGGGGGAGGTTTTGCATAAAACCCCAACAATTTTTCCGATTTCCACAAATGTCTCATTTTTGACCTTTTTGTTTGAGGACAAACAAAGGTTTAAGTGTGGTGGGGTGGTTTTGTGCAAAACCAAGTTTTGTTTTCTTGTAAAAATGTGAAAATTCATATAAAAAATTCAAAATTTCAAAAAAAAACAACAAAACTCATAAATACCATAAAAATTTAAACTTTTTGTTTGTTTTTCTTTCATTTTTGTTTGTTTTTGTGAATAAATTTTTGTGTGTTTTAAAAGAAAAAGATTTTTAAATGAAAATAAATAAAAGGTTTTGTAAAAACAAATTTTAAAACTAAGCCCTTTCAAGCAAAATTTTGAAAACACTTAGGGTTTTGGAAAATGATGAAAAGATTTGAAAATTCAAAAAGAGATTAATTATCATCATGAATGCCATATTTTCCACCTCATCTCATCTATAATATCCATTTAAAATCCATTAAACGTTTCGAAAATTCATAAATATTTCACTTACCCCTTTAATGACATTATAAATCGTTTTCTTTAAAGTAATGCTGTGATTAAAACTTTTGAAAAATCAAACCTTACTTTTAATACCACTAGCTTCGCAAAATTTTTCTAACTCAACCTATCTTTCATGGCATAGTTAATGACTCGTATGTCCATCTCTAATTTTCGCACTAAAAGCAAGTGACCGAAATCGTAACCTGTTATCCCTTCACAAAAAGAATTCAAAAATGTGAAAAATTATTTTTAAACCCTTGAAAAAGAAAAATTTTACATATCCGCAATAGAAAATGAAGGATTTTTTGTACGTGCAAAGCACAGCTTGTCTTTTGATAACATGAGTGGATAACATACCAACCTTTACGTGTTTATAAAAGAGAAAGTTGAGTTAGTTGAATTTTTGGGGTAAATTTTATAAATTCACCATTTTAAATTTAGGGGGAGAAAGTATCAAAAACAAAATTAGGGCATTATTTTTTTGGAAAAAGGTTCGTATTTGAAGGATTGGGGAATTTTAAATAAACTTGAATTTGAAATTATTAATGGATATTCTTCGACCTTCGTGTATTATTATAATAATCAAATATTAGTATATAACATTCATGGCAATAACTAAATCTCTTTTCAAAACGCTTAAACTGATTCTAAAAACCCTAAAACTTGATTTTATTTACGCTTGAGGGCAAGCTTGGTTTAAGTGTGGTGGAATTTGTAATGTGTATTTTTATACACATTTTTAGGGTTTTTATCATCTCAAATTCAATCATAATTCACATTAAATGTATGAAAAACAGTCATAATTCACAAAATATAATTTGAAACCTCTTAATACATTTTTGTGTGATTTTACAGGCAAAAAGGCCATAAAATGAAGAATTGGACCAAAACGCAAATAATGGGCCAAAGATGGCCAACTAAAAACCTCAAACACTCTACAAAAAATTCCCCAAACTTTTACGACAATTCAAAAACCTTCTACAACCAAGTCAAACCGAGCCAAACGCCAAAAATCGCCAAGTTGACCAAAAGTCAACTTCTCCAAAATGGGTCAAACGGTATACCAAAACGAAGAGCTCGACGAAACGAACCCAACGGTACAATCCTCGCGATCAGAAACCTTCTAGAACTCTCAGAATCACCAATTGAAAATCAGGTCAAAACTGGTCAAAGTCAACGGTTGACCAGGTCAAACCCGTCTTCTTCAACATCCAAAGTCCGAAAGTTTGCTCGAAACTGAACAAACCGGCCAGCCATGGATTCAGCATGACGAGAAGAACACGCCGCCGGTCTTGAAAGTTCCGGCGATCGCCGGAATTCGGCCAGAACAGGTGCCAAATACGTACCGAAACCATGGTTGATCTGCCGTGCCTTCCACCATCATCCATTCGAGCCAAAACCGATCTCATTCTCTTCTACATCTTCTACCCTTTCTAACCGTATGAAGAACTCATCGCATGATATATTCTACATAAACAGAATAAATCCTTTCAGTTTATAACAATCTTGGAGAAAATAGTACTTCGATCATATTGATTAGATTGAGACAAAACAAGAACATATTTTTATAAAAAAAAAATCTTATTTTTAATCATTAATTATAAAAATATGTAAGCATATTATGCATCTGACTTGGCCCCCCTAATATCAACGTCTGGCTCCGTCCCTGCTTCAGTCTATTCATCAAAGTGCGTCACTCCAAGCAGTTGTGCCTTCATTTTCTAGATATTTGGTAGAAGAATTATAAAGAGTATAAATTAATATTTCATGTCCTAATTTACAATGGCACTTGACACTCAACAGTTCTCAAAACTAAATCAAGAAACAAAGATGCATCGGTGCACCTACCAAATTTGCATTGCTTAAACAAATCTAAAAGGAAGCTTCATTGATCTTGCTTGAGGTGAGGGTACTCTTGCAATTTTATAACTGGATCAACATTGGCCAACAGGGAACGAAACTACATAAAAAAATTGCGTGTGTGAAATATTCAATTTAGTAATGTGATTTGTTTTAACTTTTGGTTCTAGCTAGCCTAGCCAATGATGGGCTCCTTTTAATTATAGTCAATTGTCTTCATGACAATGACATTAGAAGTTTCTAAATGTATGCACATTTGAGTGAATCTAGCATAGTCCTTGTCATTATTAAAATTAATGGATAAGCACCAACTTAAGCTTGGGGTGCCTCATTATGACATGAGTGCAAAGTGAGTTTTGTTTGCTTGGTTAGTTAATTATCCATCATTAAAAGCTACCACTATTACTAACTAATTTACGAACTATACTAAATAATTTACTGACAATTCTACAGATTTTTAGTTTTGCATGTCCAACACAGTAATTAAAAAATGGGACTTGATATATCACGAATTGGGTTTCCCGTCATGATATCATGGCGACAATATATATAACTATTAAACCGTGTATAAAATTGAAAAAACAATATATATAATTAATTTTTTGTAAACAATATATATGTAAACAATGAAAATAGTATATCGAAAATAAATATAAAAAAGCGGTAAAACAATATGTACAAATTTCAAAAGTATATAATGCATAAAGTAAAAATATGTCTAAAACAGTGAAAACAATATATTGAAAAGCGAAAAAATATTATATTTACACTATGTCATGATTTGGACGTGCTACAGTGTATCATGATATCACATTTATCATAAAAAATTGGTGGAAGTAGTTCTATTCCGAATCAATCAAAACCCTACATCTAGAGTGAAATATTTTCTCTTTATTGCTTACAATATATTTCACATGTATGGAACTTCAAAACTAAAAAGTTTATAGGAAAATTACACTTTGCCCATATTTATCCATAAAAATATCTTATACATCGTCATTGCATCACTATGTTACTTTTCAGACATCATCATGGTCATTTGACATAAAATAAATGACTCAATCCGGTATTGTAAAATCACTAATATGATAACCATACAATTATTATTATTATTATTATTATTATTATTATTATTATTATTATTATTATTTCATCTTCTAGATTTCAAAAATGTACTGTTATTGTTATTATTATTATTATTATTATTATTATTCCTATTATTATTATATTTGTATAGGGATGTACTTATGTAGGGGTGTATTTACGCAGGGGTATATTCACAGAAAAATTACGCAGGGGTATTAAAAACAAAAATAAATAAAAAATTAAATATAAATAAAAAGAATTGAAAAGAATAAAATATATAAATTTGTGTGGGGGATTTTGTAAATAACTAGTAATTTATGAAAAATCATTTTTGAACTTGTAGATGGGAATTTCCAACAAAATATTTTTTTTAAAACTACTTTGTGCTGTCATTGTGACTTATAGAATGAATTTTTGGGAAAACTAGGGGCCATTATATATGCTCTCAAGTTTATATGTACTAAGTTGTATGTAACTCCTAAAATGATTCACATGTATGACGTCAATTGTACAAGGACATTTGGAACTGGATGTGCGGCTTCTAAGCACATTATTATAATTATTATAATATAACTATACTAAAATTTTGGACCTCTTTTCTCCTGCCTGCATGTGTCCCTTTCAGTGTGCCTGCCCTCCATACATATCCCCAACTTTAGCATTTTTCCTTTGCTTTTTTTTTCAATTTTCCCTCTTCAATCTTGACACAAGGCCCATTCTAATTTCTCTTCCATTCCCATCAACCCATTCTAACCATAAAAGAAAAATATTTACGTTCAATAATAGCTTTGCTAGTAATGATACATTTTTTTTTAATTATACATGATGTTATAATTATACATAGCATTATTTTTATAATACTTATTTTTTGTAAATTATATGTATTATTTTTTAAATGGTACATAATGTTATGAGTATACATAACATTATTTTAATTCTACATATTAACTTTGTAAAATTATACATTATTGTGGAAGTATATATTCATATGATTTGTCATTATAATAATATGATTATTTCATATATACTATATCTAATATGATACCTAAATATTTTATTTATATTCATGTTAATATCATTATTAGTGATTAATATTACTTTTTTAAAATTATACATGACATTATTTTAATGATACCTATTATTTTTTTAAATTATAAATATTATGTTCTTAAAATTATATGTTCTTAAAATTATACATGATATTATTAAAGTATATAGTCACATGATTTATCCTTCTACTATATCTAAATTATATATTTAATCATATGATTTATAAAGAGTATGCTTTATCCTTCTAAATTACATTTTAATCAAATTCATGTTAATATCATTATTATTTTATGTTAATATACTAGTTATTTAATTTTTCTTTCAATTATATTGAATTTATGTTAATATTTTCTTAGTATAAAATATTCATCTTGCATATCTTTTCGTTGAAATCACAAATTATTTTTCATTGATTATCCTAAAAAAATCTCGCTCGGAAGCAAGGCAAGGGGCGCCCTAATTCATTATTAAATGCGTGTGCGTATGATGAGTTCACTAATTTTTTCAAAAGGTGACTCTAACATGGACTCGCACCCATTTTTTTAGTTTTGATATTGTATCACTTGCTTTTTTTCTTACAAATTGGCATTCCCATAATTTTTTTTTTTTTTTGCTTTGAATTAACTCTTCATATATGTGTAGTGAGACCAAAGGTCGGTTATTTCGAAAAGAAAAAAAAAATATAGTAATTTTAGAATATAAATAATTCGCGTATTAAACACTTCTTAAAGAACATCAAAAAACTAAAGAAAATTTTAATATTATTTACTTGAAAGTTTTTGTTCTCAGATTCGGAGAATATTTCACCTGAACAAAACAAACCTAGTGCATCTAAAGATATTCTATATAAATGTCGGCTAGAACCATTATGGCAATTAACAAAATAAAATTCTTATTAGTTGCGAGCACAATAAAACATGGTACAGTTCAACACTGAATCACACGTGAAGCCACAATTGCGTATCCCTTGAGGGACACCTCTCTGCCTCTACTGTCACCTGTCTCTCTTCTATATTTTTCGAATTAAGATTCCATGGTTACATTATTTAAATCACCTATTTAATTATACATAAATAAGTTTTTCTGGTTTACAGCTGCTTGATCTGTACTTTGACACATCACAATATTACGTGCCCTAAAATGTTGTTTAAAGTATCTGCATACAAAGTCGAAAATAATAATTTTGTTTTTATTATAAATCTACAAAAATAATCAAATGACCAAAATTATATCATTTTAAACCTTTTTTAATCAAAGGAAATTTTCAAAAAATCCCCTAACTTTTCTCGATATTACAAAAAGCTCCCTAACTTCTTTCAAATATCCTTATGGTGTCAAAAAAAAAATATATATCACACCATTATTTACAAGTCAAATTTAACAATCACCTAAACAATTAACAGATAGAGGATCAAAAAATATGTTTATTAAATAATTGAGAATTAAAATTGGAATAAAAAAAAGTTAAAGGTTAAAAAATGAGAAAGTTCAATCTTTTTTTTTTTTTTGAGAAAATTTGGAGAAGACTTTGTTATCCCCCTTCCAAATGTGATTCTATTTTTTCATTTTTTTTTCTATAAAGAGTTTTACAGCCTAATTTTACAATCTAAATAAAAATAAAAAAGGGGGGAAAAAAGCCCTACAAAACTGCGTAAAATCTATAATGGGCCGAACACTAAAAGCAAAAAACTCAATCAAAAATTAAAGCATAATACAACAATTACTCCAAATCTATTTTTGATTGTAGGTAGCTGGCAACAAAGCCAGATGCATTCTCTCTCAAACGTCACTAATCACTTTACTTCTACTTTGCTTTCTCCGCTCCATCCGCTTTTACTCTGCCTCACTCTCCTCTAAGATTCCTCCTCTACTAATCATAATCTTTACCAATGAAATCTCTTCCTCAACCTCCTCCAACATGCTCGATCCAGTTTAATGCATCAGAAAAAACTCTTTGATACCTCTCCCTCCATACATAAAATGAGAACAATGCCGCATTTTTCTTGAGCTTTAAGTCCCCTCCTGCTCCCTAAAACCAGCTTAATGCACATCCTTTGAGCTCGGAATGATCTCCTCTTCATTTGACCATCTTCGTCAAAGGTCTCAATGGGATCTAATGAAATCACAACACCCAGACAGATGAACAACTGTCTAAAGGCTGGTATGGTAGAGATAACACTTGTTAGCCAGAGAAATCCCACTTTTTTTTTGCAAGCTTTCTTGAGTCAGTACCTTCTGCCCCCCCCCCCCCCCCCCCCCAAAAAAAAAAATATATGAATTTTTAGAGATAGTTTAATATCCCAAATATTTCTCAATTCTGAATATGTGTACACCCGCAATACTATGAGATTGTAAGCATTTTTAGTATTAAAAACTCCCCTTAACATTTCACTTCCATTTGACTTTATCTTTTTGATCAATTAACTGAAGCTCCTATAATATTGAGTACAAGTATTCCAACTCTTGGCTTGGTTGTTCTGTTGTGATCAAATTAAAGATGATTCTTCTATCTTCCAAAGATTAAATGTGTGCCCCTGTCCCTGCATGGTACTTTAAATGGGTAAACAGAGATGATAACTCTTTACAGAGAAATCTCTACCCCAATTAGAGTTCATAAATTCATCTTATTTCTTTTTTCTCCCCCCAGTTTCAGTGTTGTGAAAGAAGAATTGAAGATAATCCATGATCTCCAAAGTAAGACCTGTTTTGTTTATTTTCCCATTTAAACCTTCTATTTCAAATTTACTCACAAATAATTGCCAATCTAATCATTCTTCTTTGGTAAAATACTTCCAGATCCATTTGAGATTCAATGCCATATTAAAAAGGGGAATATCAATTACATCTTACCCTCCACAATCCTTGGGTCTGCAGAACCCTTTCCAATTCACAAGGTGATACCTTGAATCATCATCTCCCTTCCACAAAAAATTTCTTCTGATTTCCACCATCTCATTAAGAACCCACTTAAGGAACTTAAAGACAGAGAATTCAAAAACTACTAAGTAAGAAAGCACAGAATTATTCAAGATCAACCTCCCAGCTTTGATTAATAATGCCCCTTTCTATCCTTGAAACTTGCTATCAAACTTTTCAATAAGCTTTATGTATTCCTCTTTTGATGGTTTCTGAAAATAAAGAGAGTACCCATGATAATTCATGGGTAATGATGCATGGGGGCAGCCTTGTTTATCAGAAAGGTCTTGAATTGGCCCCTTCCAGTACAACAACAAACTCTAACTTTTTAAATTTTATAGTTAAACTTGAATTAAAATCTTGAATATCATTTTGTATTTACTCAGTCTAATTCTCGATTAGGAAAGAAATTTGGATCAAACTCAAGTATGGCATGCTTCCATGCCTTGTGATCAAGACATATATCGTAGAACAAAAGGAATAAGCAAATGTCTATTCAGATAGGTTTATAATCGCTGGTCATTTCATTTAACATGGATAGTCATGACATCAGTCTAGAGATTACTCATGGCTTACGATCTTTAGAAGATCATTGCCAGCGTTAAATGGAACCTATACGGTCACACAATCAACTCCATTCATACCGGATGAAAATGTCTCAAAACAGTTATACATGTGATGTATAAATTGGTGAACGAAATAATCAATTATTGGATAATTGATTGTGCAAAACAGCACTATTCTGTTTGGATAATTACACTTCCTTGGCTGCCAAGGTTTTATACATGAAAATCCCTATTCCGTTCGGAACGGAATAGGTCCGTTCGGAACGAAATAGATGCAGAAGTAGGGTTCTAGTTATGGTAACTGATCAATTGTTCGTCTCCCTCTCTAGTATAAATAGAGGGGCAGTCCCTCTCTATTTAATAGACAATTCCCAAGCCTTAGCGGCTGTCGTGATACAGAAATAGAGAGAGAGTTTTGTGAGATAATTTCAAAAAGTATTTCCGGACTCGTCTAGCCGAGTCCGGTTATTCCGTGTGTCTGAAGTTCGCATGGATACGAGCAAAGATCTCCTACTTTGGAGATAAGTGAGCGATCAAGTTCTTCATCCCTAGGGAGAACAAGGAGATTTGCGGAGTCGAGCTTCAGGAAGGAGAAGGTTGCTAGTCAGAATCGTTCAGACCTACATCCGTTCTCTGTCTCGCGGATCAGGAAGATCTGAGATCTAAATTTTAATAGCTTAATCTCGTACCTTTATTTCCTTTACGATGATCCTAGGGAAGGTTGAACCTGTATGTTCCGCTGCGCATGTAACATACATGGCTATGGGTTTCGCAACAGCTACGGGTTCCCCAACAAGATTTACATCAGGGAGACAAGAGGAATTAGATAATCACCAGTGCAGATCATGCATGGGGATTAGGTGGGGGCCACTCCGGAATATCCAATACTTAACAAAGATTAAAAAAATATATTTATTGGTCTGGAATGAAGGGAATGGTGAATAAGGTGGTTAAAGAATGCGACATATGTAAAATGAGAAAAAGTGAGTGGCGAGCCCGGGGTTGCTCCAACCCTTACTGGTGTCCCACCGATTGTGGGACGACATTAGTATGGACTTTGTCGAAGGTCTTGGAATGTCAGAGGGCAAGGAAGTCATTATGGTTATCGTGGATAGATTGTCCAAGTATAGCCATTTTATGGCCATCATCCACCCCTTTATGGCCCCTCAGATTGCTACCCTCTTCATGAACTAAATCTACAAACTCCACGGATTGCCTCAATCGATTGTATCAAATAGAGACAAGGTGTTTACTAGAGCATTTTGGAAGGAGGGTTGTTATTTGAAATTTTCAACGTCCTATCACCCCCAAACCGACGGGCAAACTGAAAGAGTCAATCAGTGTTTAGAGAATTATCTCCGATGCATGTGCTTTAACCGGTCAAAGCAGCGGGTAAGTTGATTGTCCTTCGCGGAATTTTGTATAACACTTTTGAGGTCCTTTACGGATATAAACCCCCAGAAATTATGCTCTGATCCTGCCTTAATTCAAACCTGCAAGATGTGAATTCTTACTTAAAGGATAGGAGAGTGGCAGTAGAGGTAATAAGGGAGAGTCCAAATGAAGCAATTGGCAGAGAGGAATAGGAGCGAGAGGAGTTTCGAAGTGGACGATCTGGATTTCCTCAAACGTCAATCCTATAGGCAGACTTCGATGGTTAGCCGAGCGAACAAGAAATTAAGCATGAAATATTATAAACCGTTTGAAGTTAAGAAAAGGGTGGGAGATGTGAAGCTGAAATTGTCGGCGGGAAGTTCTGTCTATCACATCTCTCATGTCTCCCAGCTCAAGAAGAAGCTCGGAGATGGGACAATCTCATTGTCCAATCTGTCGCTCGTGGGTCCTGGAGATGAAGTGCAGTTAGAACCTGAGAAGATTTTGAAAGGAAAATGGTTAAGAGGGGAAATGGTTCTGATGTGAAAGGATCAAATGGCTTGGGAAAACCAAATGGGAAGCTACCTGAGAGAGATACGATTCCAAGTTTCCTGAATTTTTGAAGAGAGTTCAACCTTGAAGACAAGGTTAATTTTATGGAGGCGGGGTTGTCACGATTTTCAATTATTGGATCAGATTCAGTGGGAGTCACAATCAATTCGTAATTACCCTAAATCGGGAAAGAAAAATGTAGAGAAAGGCTTCTATCGAGTGAAGGTGATGAAAGCGAATGAAGATCCAAAATTGGAGAAGTGGGATGTCTGTCTCTATATTATTTTATCTTGTGTTTATTTTATTTGTAATACACCCAGTCTGTCATTGGACCATTATCTTTATTTCTATTATTATGCTAATTGGGCCAATGAGCTTTGTAATGGAGGGAATAGTAAGAACAGGAATCGGGAGATAAAGAGGTTCAAAGTTTGTTATAAGTGATCATGTTGAACAATGTTATTTTCATGAAAAATCAAAAGAGCAATTTTACTTTCTTCTTGCTATTACTTGTCCCCCAATCTTTCTTCTTCTTCCAACGATCTCTCTATCTCTAAACCCTAATTTCTTTATAATTTACACACAAAATATATATAATTTACACATAAATCTTTAATCCAGAAATTAAGAGGGTGATACTTTCAATAGGTGGAAGGCTAATTCTGATGAATTCAGTCTTATCATCTTTATCCACATATTTTTCATCCGACCCATTCTCCTAATGGGCTATACAGGAATTGGACTCCATCAGGAGGAAATTTCTATGGACAGGTGCAAAGAAAACATATTCAACCTTGTTGACTGGAAAAAGGTATATAGATCAAGGGAAGTGATGGCATGGGGATTATTAATTTTGGGGTATTTAATCAAGAATTACTCCTTAAATGGCTCTTGAATTATTATCAGCCCTCAAAAGGGCTGAGGTGGCAAAACCTGGTGGAAAATTTAGCATTTCAAGGTCCCAAGCCTTCACATCGGAGTAGATCATCATACTTTTTTGTGAAAGTTAGAGACTTGCTTACTTTCTTCAAATTCAATGTGAATTTTGAGCTGAGGAATGGAAAGAATATCAATGTGTGGATTAATAATTGGGGGAATGGGTCATTATCTATTTTTTACCCCCATTTATACACCCACTTAAGAACACTTAATGGGACCATAGCACAGTACAAAAATATACCTCATAAGAGGGAATTATTCAAGGAACTGCTAGCAATGATACCTCAGCAAGAGTGAGGGGATCTAATTAGTTGAAGAAAAAGATTTGGTGCGGTGGAGATTCAATGAGAAGGATAAATTCAGTACCAAGGATGCTTATCAGAGGTTGCTCTTGGGGGTTCACTCAAGCTTCCCACTGAAGTACATCTGGAAGATCAAATTGCCGTTGAGAATTAAATTTTTTTGTGGGAATTGGGTCAGAAAAAGATTCTCACCATGGATAATTTGCAGAAGCGGGGGATGGTAATGTTGAACATATGATACATGTGCCAAAAGGATGGAGAAACAGTCGATCACCTTATGATCGAGTATAACTTCATGTGTCGCCATTAGAATTTGCTCAGAACCGCGCTTAATCTTGAGAGGGAGTTAGCTACTAGCACTACTGAAATGATGACTAGGCTTTTTGAAGACAAGAGGGAAGCAAAAGAGAGATAAATCACCGGGCTTTTCGTGTTTGTCCTATGGAAGGAGAGATATAGAAAAGTTTACCGTGATCAGAAGAAGGAAGGAGACTCATGTATTAGAGAAATTCTGGAGTAAATGGAGACCTTAAACAAAGAAGAAAACTCTAGTTGAGAAGGAAAGGAGGCAGAAGTTGTCGGGTATCTCTTGTCAAAGAAAAACAAACAAATGGGCCGACTCATTTTTATTTTTATTTTGTTTTCTTAGATGTTCATTTTTCTTTTGGTCCGAGTTATAAATGGAATTAGAGTACAGTTTTAGAGGATTATTAGAAATTAGTAGATTAGGCATGTAATAATTAGAACTAGGATGTAAATATCTCCAAATTTTAAAGATATAAAGAAAAATAATTTGAACGAGGGATATTTAAAGCCCTCTCCACATTAAAAAAAAAGAATTAGTTTGTTTATAAAGATTTCACCTGTTAGCAAGAATTTTAGAGATGATTTTTTGAATGCTGCCAATTAGACTTATTGGTTAAAGTCCTTTGGATATAAAGCCCCCTCTATTTTGGAGATGAGAGCAATATGAGAGATTGAAAATTTCCCAAGATCTCTGTTCTTTTCATGATTATTAATGATTTGGAGAAACTCCTTCCTAATCATGCACCATTATTTCCTATAGAACTTAACATTTAAGACATCAGGCCCATATGATTTATTGGAGTTCCATCTTTTAATAACTTTATCCAACTCCTCTAAAGAAAAACTCTCATTTAAGAAATCCAGGTTAATGGTACTGACTTGTAAATTTTTGAAAAATGTAAGTTTAAAGCATTATTGGCTCTCTGGAGCAGAGCCCATAAGAGATTTATATGACTGAAAAGTAGTTGTGCTTTATTCTTATGTTCTAAGATCTCTTGGTCATTTAATTTGTTTTCTAGGGTTGGAATCATTAATATGTTTTTATTATTTTAGGCATAATTATGAAAGAATCTAGTATTCTTGTCTTCCTCTTTGACCCATCTAAACTTTGTCCTCTGCTTTCAGTAACTCAGTTCTTGCTGAATTAACTCTTTTAACCTCTATATAACAATTGTTTAGCCACTTTTCTCAATCTAAATCATTGATTGACTATTGATTTTTTATTGATGTGATTTGTTTTGTAGAATTTTATGTATTGGTTATTTTACATGTAATTTTAAGAATTTTTGTAAGGCACGTCATCTTTTGTTGATAATGTAAGTTGGTTCTCTAGTTAGTATTAAACTGATTCTATCCAATTATTTATAAAGTGATATTATTTGAAACAAAATATTAATTCAAATATAAGATGGAGAGTTTATTCATCAAAACATATAATTTCTCTTTTATTCTCAAAGAGAATAATTCTTAGTCAAATATTGTATCACATACAATTTTGTTGGAATTTTATCTTTATTTTAAACTTCATATTGATATGATTCCGAATTAATTTTTTTTACTTACTTATATGAAGATGAGATTATATATCGATAATATATGAGAAAAATAATAATATAAGACACTTATTTAAAATAATCCTTATTTAGATAATTAAATTTACATTACTTAATTTTAAAATATAGTGATTATGTATAAAAATATAAAGAACAAAAAATATTTAAAGAAAGCCTATGTAAAAAAAAATTAGATAATTAATTTCAAATTATTACACTATTGAATTATATTGTAATAAATTGATTAGTCCCCTCCATCATTTTTCAACCTTTTCTTTTTCAATTTTCTTGATCTATTCGTCAATTTTCTCTCGAACGTCCTGTCAAAAAATTTCTTGAAATTTAGTATTTCATTTCTCAAATTTAGTAATATTATATGATAATTTATGTATAATTATTAATAAATTATCATATAATTGGTTCAATTTATGTTTCATGTTTCACCTTCGATTCCATGAGAAATATCAAAATCTTTGATTACTCAAATTCGTTGATATTATGTGTTAATAAAATTTACGATTCGATTTCATGAGAATCAAAAAATCAATTGGTTTCCCAACTTCAATGATATTCTCTGACAATTTAGACAAGATCATACAATATTTAATTAATATTTTGTGTTATATCCTCGGTTTCTCAAGTTATTGAAAACTCATTGCATTAATTTATCTATATTATGAGTTTCATCAATAGTTTATTCATACTGTAACGCATTTCTTCACAGAGGGTATACACATTGTACATCATTTTGATAATTCAAGAAAAAACCAACAAGAAAAATAATGGGGACAACACATTAAGAAAATGAGTACTATAAGTTTCTCTGATATTTCGTCTTATTTTTTAATATATAGTCTATTCTCTTCTTCAGACATCCTAGTATGATTAATTTCTTATCTTTTTTTTTAGTTTCTCTCACTATAATTAAGATAAAACAATATAAAAAATATAAGAGAATAAATGATGTAATTAATAGAAATACAGATGCAAACTTGAATTCGGGTCATAACTCGGTTTCAGACATTTTTTTTTACCTTTTTATGAAGTTATTACTTATAATATTTGATTATTCAGTCTAATTGTGAAACACAAACTTTTTTTTTCAAATAAATGATAATACATAATACATGCAGTGGAAAATTATACGTAAAAAATCTGTGAATGTCTTGAATGGTAATAAATATAATACATAATCATATTGTTTTATTTCTATAATTAATTCAATTTTAAATATTATTTAGATTTACATCATTATACTTTCAATGTATTTTTATATGAAATGAACAATATAATTAAAAAATTCCAGTGTATTGCGAGTATTATCCTAGTGTAGATAAATTTATCTTTACAAAAACAGACTTTTATGATATGGTGTAACAATTGATTCTATTATTTTGTTAGCAATAAAATTCAAGTAATAACAGCCTAGCACATGGTTTCTCGCAGTTGCAATCTGAACTAAACATATAAACAAAAATACAAAATGGCTCCATCCACTAATAAAAACTCATTAATTTTTGAGATATTAAAAAAAATCGTAACTTTCTTGAGTATCTTTTTATCCCTTGAGCTCAGCTGCTAATAAATTAAAAGAAAAAAAATAGAATGAAAAAATTAAAAGAAAAGAGAAGAAAAATAAAGTCAAGTTAGATGTAAGTAATTCAAGTCGTTCTAATTGGTTCTCAAAATATACTGGATAGTCGTGACTGAATATATGACATCTGTGTTACCAAAACACATATAAACTCGACTCAAATTTCTCTATATTTTGTCCATAGTATTTTAGATAGTTTGTTTTATTTTAATTGATAATTTTGGGAAATATATATTTGGTATTTAAATGCCATGTAATGTAAACCGGGCACGGTCAGAACAAAATCCGCCGAAATTTCCTATGGCACAGTCAGAACAAATATAAACCGGGCAAAAACCTCGCCAACTGGGGTTCCGTATGCACACCCAAAAAAATGGGGGAATGGGGGTCAAAAACCTAAAAATACAAAACAAGGCACTACTCATGAAGTGGATTTGGAAGATTCTAGACAACAGAGAATCCTTCTGACCAGAAACATTTAAACAACTATATCAATCAGAGACGCTGCACCAAAACATAACCCACCAATTATTTTTCTCAAACAATTACAAGACATATTGTCATGGTTCAACACACGTATCAAAACGGAACTTGAAAATGGCTGCAAGGCATCCTTCTGGTACGACAGATGGCTAGGCAACCAATCGCTATCCGCGCAACATCCACAACTTTTCGCGAGGGCAACGAACAAAAATGCAACGGTCTCCCAAATGATCACAAATCCTACACAACTATGGGATAGGCAATTAAACTCGAGGCTCGAGATGGAGTGGGCCACACTCTTCGCCAAAATACAGACCACCAGCCTCACACCACAACAGGACACATACATATGGAACGTAGGGGCAAATCCAAGTCAATACACTCCCCGGAGAGGTTACAAATTCTTCGCGGATACAGGGATATGCGCCAAGCAAATCTCAAGAATATGGAGAATCAAAGCGCCCTTCCGCGTCAAAGTTTTCGGTTGGCTGATGCTGAAACAACGACTACATACAAAAGACAGGGTGGCAAAATGGTCGACAATTAACGATCCGAACTGTGTTATGTGCACAAGTAACACACACGAGACCCACAATCATCTTTTCCATGAATGCCCGTTCACAGACTTCTTGCTCCAACATGGTGCACAACGAACTCACACTGCAGTCACCTACCAGGGATCCAACCTCATGCCTTTCACAACAACAGAAGACAAATCGACTCGCCGTACCTAGGAAACTACGTGGTTGGCAATGATTTGGACGATATGGAAGGCGAGGAATGACAGGCATTTCAACAACACGGCCAGAGGACTCTTCCAGACTATTCTGCACGCCCAACAAGAGGCGAACTGGTGGCTGACGTAGCTCTGCAAGGAAGAAGTTCGGACTCAGCATATTTAGTTCTTAGCTAGGCGTAGAAGCTATATGCTGATTCTATCTCAATTCTGTAATCAAAATTAAGCTCCAGCGAAATTGTAAAACTTTTTTAATGAATGAAACCCCAGCAGGCTATCGCCTACTGTTAAAAAAAAAATGCAATGTAATGTAATGGAATTATTTTACAAATTGAGAAATTAATTAATTTAAAAGGAAAAAAATGTAGAAAAAAAATTGGAAGAAAAATAAAATCTGAACTAGAACCCAAGTTTGGAAAATGAGTTGTAACAACGGGTGGGTTCTGCGAATTAAAAAGTCATGAGTTCAAGCCCCGACAAAAATAATCATATTTAGCGTATGTTTAACATACTCTCAACCGATCAAACATGGGTTGAAACTAAAAAAAAAAACATAGTTGGTAGAGAATGTTATATATGTAGCAAGAAGTTATGTGTTTAAATCTGCAAATATAATATTATTTAGTACATATTTAACAAAGTCTCTCAACACATTAAATATACGTTGAAACTAAAAAAATAAAAATATCAAATGTAATTTGATAATTGGACATATATAATTAATTTATTCTATCTTAAGACACAATCCACATAATCTTGCTACGAAACCAACATAGCTGAATATAATATATTATTGTTTCTATTAATTTAAGTAAAAATCATTTTTTTTATTATAATCCCCAAAGTGGTATGAACTTAGAACCATCAACCGCATCAACCAAAGAAAGCACTGATTGTTTACCAAATAATATGTTTATATAATTAATTATCTTGTATAGGATTCTTTTTAATATTTTGGTATTTGTTTAAACAATAAAAATGAGAATATTATACAATGTTTTATTTCATTCCAAATAAAAGATGGAACATCTTCATTAATTACTTTTGTTGGATCATACAACTTCGAAACAAACAATTTCATCCATCGTGTGAAACATCCACAATTAATCTAAAAGGCAGTGAAGGCATTATGTGGTAGAGATTAATTAAGATTAAAATGGATAGATAACATCCAGCTGTAATTGTTCAAACAAAGGTAAAATCTTGGATTGATTAATGGTTCTATTATGTTTCTTACTTGCTGGTATTAAATTATTAGTTAAAAGCTCAAGTGCTCTTTCTCGGCCAGCCCACACACGTGGTTTGTCCACCGCCTCCCGATCAACATCTAAACAAAAAACAGATTCTCCAAAAACCTTTTTTTATTAGTCATAATAAAGACAAATGTCACGTACCTTGGGTTCAATAATAATTGAGCAAGGAATAAGGGTTTTTTTTTAAAAATTATTTTATTTGCTTTGGATTTTCGTCAAGCATCAAGGATTCGAAAAAGGCATGAAGAATTCAAGATATATTTTCATTGCGATTTGAATATTAATTGATTTACTATTAATTTTCTTATTTAATGGCTACACAACTAATAAATCGAGTAAAATATATAATTGTCTTTCTATTATTTATCATAAAGATGAAATTCATTGGCCAGTTCTTTTCGTAGGTAACTATCAGTTGTACTTAAATGACTAAACTTTGTCAATGCGTGATTCCGAAGACCAAAAATAAAGCAACTGAACCGTTCAATTATCTCTTAATTTATTTGAACGGTTCAGATTAAAGAACGCGTCTCACACGAGAATGCGACATTCAGTCCGTCCGCCCCACTGGCTGACTTATCTTCCCTTGTTTCCAAACCACTTTTATATATTCCGTTTCCTCTTTTCCAAAGAAAATCATAAAAAACGCACAAATATCCTTATTGTTATTCCTTTTCCTTTCTACTCGCTCCTTACAAATTACAACACCAACAAAAAAAAGGCACGAGCAAAGGAAAAGTACAAAAAACAATCTAAATATAAAATATAAAAAACATTCATCTCGCATCAGAAATATACATTCAATCTAGGTCACATATTTACATCCATCCAACTACAGTTGAAGGGTCGATCTGACATTTTAACACATCAAAAGAAAGAATCTGCGACGTGGTAGCGACAACTGCTCTCCGTATCGTAACTTTTTTCACTTTAGGACTAAATATTATTTTTCATTTAATTTTTTACTCCGCCGCCCCTCTTGATCGAAGAAGGCTGGTTGACCTAGGCTGTCGTAACAATTCAATCAACGCTTCCGCCTGTCAAAAAGCAACAAAATTTTCAATTCTCAATTCAAGTTTAATAAGTCCGAAAATTGTACAAAAGATTAACAAAAATAGCCGGCAGAGGAAAAAATAAAATAAAAACAACAGAACGTATCACCACTTCTAATAACAAATCGTCGACATGAAATATTGACTCATGAAAATTGATCAAAATGAAATGAAATAAGCTGTTAAAACACAATTATTGTTGGTAAATAAGCCATTTAATAAAGTGAATAATTCATCAAATTCATGTAACATACCTTGGTTCTGAGCTTTGGTTTAGCAGAGGAAGACTGAGACAAGGCAATGAGAGGTGGAATAGCCCCTTCCCGTGCCACCATGGCTCTATACACGACGTTCTGTTCACAAATCTGCAAGAGTGCCAGCGTGGCAATCTCCTTCTGTCTCAGACTCCCGGCCTCCACCATCTCCACTAGAACCGGAACCCCTCCTTCCTGAACAGCCGAGTCTCTCCCTTCATTTAATGTCACTAAAGCATGCAAAACATAAGCTGCTTTATCCACCATCCCCGACTCGGGATCCGCCATTAATTCAAGCAACAGTCGAATCGCCCCCGATTCAACCGCTCTCAATTTATTCTCCTTTGGGCTAGCACAAAGGGCGTATAGTGCTGTCGCTGCGTCTTTTTTCCCTCTTGGACCTCCGCTTTCAAGTAGATGTACTAAAAGAGGTATTGCTCCAGCCCGGCCTATGGTTGTTGCCAGTCCGTCTAGTGTCGACAGGCGGAGGAGGGCACAGGCTGCGTTTTCCCTCGCTGCTGGAGTAGGACCCGATTTTAGCGCAGAAACCAATGGCCTGATCGCGCCGGAGCCAGCGATCTCTGATTTGTTTTCATCGCATAGAGATAGATTGAGTAAAGCTGTGACGCTGTTTTCTTGCAGCAGGGGATCCGGGTGGGAGAGCAATGATACTAATGGGCGCACAGCTCCAGCCTGCACGATCCGGATCCGGTTTTCGGGATTGTGTTTTGCTAGTAAACGGAGTTCAACAGTCACTCGACGGAGCGAATCAAGATCAGAGGAGGGTGAGCAGAGCTCTGACACGAGGGCAGAGATGAGTTCGTCAGAGGAGTCTGCAGCGGCGGCACAGGAAAGAAGGATGCGGTGTAGAGATGGAGAGGCGCCCCCGCTGGAGAGCGGAGAGGAGGAGAATTCGCCGGAGCGGTCGGAATTGCAGTCACTGAAGGCGCCCGAGGAGTCGCCGCTGTCGCTGTAGCTCCGCGGCATGTAATAGTACGACGGCGGCGATTGTGATGGAATTTCCATTTGAGCCTTGTGCTTTGTGAAAATGGGAGGTGGAATTTTATCTATTGAGATGCGTTGAGAACAGAAGGAAATAAGAACTGAAGAGAGGAGCTGCGTCTAATCCTCTGTGACCCTTAACATTATGAACCTCTGTGAATCGAGTTAAACGGCACTAATTTTCCCACCCCTTTATTTTTCTGTCTTTTGAAACATCTCAAGTCCAAATCATCCCAATTATTTCAATTATTGAATTAAATAGTATGGTTACATTTAGATCATTAATTTTTTCACTTACTATATTTTTTGTGAATTTGTTACATATTATGCTAGCATATATAACAATGATTGGTGTTTTTAGTGTTTTTTATTCTATATCCCGATTAGGTAAGAACGAAATTATTTTTAATCGTTAGATTTGAATCAAATAGTGCTAACGAATAATGTTACATACTATGTTCAAATATTAATTAATGCAAAGAGACTATAAAGAGTTCATTTATTAAACATATTTAGTTTTTTTCTTTTCTTCTTTAAAAAAATAGTAATTCATAATAAAACATTGTATTTCTCACGCTAAAATCTTCAAAACTAAATTTGTTTGAATTTTCTCTTTATTATGAATTTCATATTGCTATGGTTCCAATTAAAAAAAAATTCCTCGGCAAAAGTATACAAAAATAGACTATATAAGAAAACTCATATGAAAAATATATCTTTACATAATGAGATTTAAACAATTACACGTTTAAAATATAATGCAATAATTTTTTTTTTATTATCAATAAATTATAAATTCAAACATTTAGATAAATTAACCTCATCACATTATTTTTCACTTCCTTTTGAGCCCTCTCATTGAAGCATACCATCAATTTTCTCTGTGCAATCCGATAATTTATTTTTTCAAATTTTATTATTTAATTTCTCAAGTTTCTTGATATTTTATGTCTATAAGTGTGTAGTTATTAATATATAATCATATAATTTGTTAGATTCTTATTTTTTGTATTATATTTCCGATTTTGGTGAGAACCATCAAGTTGTTAGGTTCTAACTACAAGAAAATATTATATTAAGAAATACATAACAATAATTTATATATTAAATGTTTCAATAATAGCTATGTGATTCATTTATGCATAAAGTATATATCTATTACATATCATTTTGGTAGTTGAATACGATCAACAATGAGAAAATTAATGGTGATATTATTTTTACAAAAATGATTCATATATTTTCTTATATTTGTGCACAACATTTTTTTTTCTATATATAACATAAAAAAATTTCTTAAAAAATAATTTTAAATATATATTTTTTTCTCTTTTTGTCAAAAATATGAAACGTTTTTTACTAGATCTTTTGATACTTCTACTAAAATCTTCGAGATAAATTGTCTTTTTTTTTTTCTTTTTTCGAGCTCCATCTAATGATAATTACAACTTATATATTTTTATAAATTTAATATATCAAATGACAGCAATATAACTTTAGAGAATAACTTTAGAGATTATAAAGATTAATTCATAGTGCCTTAATGAAAAAATATTTTTTTTTTTCTTTTTATTAAGTTGTCATTTATATTATTAATTCATAATACCATAATTTATTATATAAAGTTTTTCGTCATTACAAAATTAGATATGATAAAATATCTTATAATTTAATACAAAATTATAACTAAAAATACTCAACTTACTTTACATAAGCTTTCTATATTTTTTTTATGTGTTATGAATCAATTTAAATGTTATTTTGCTTTTTATAATTTTTTTGAAAAGTTACGAAGAGCTTATGAAATTTTATAATTGTAAGTTTATCTATTATATATCGAAATAAATAAAAAATTGAAAATATTTGCAACATAGCTCGAGTATACATTTACCTAGCTTATCCTCTCAAGTTTTCTTATATTATAAACACTTTACAACATAATATGAGAAAAAAAAAAATAGATAAGATACATAAATTAATGATAATGGCATTTCGTTTGTAGAAGATTATAAATTATATAAGAATCATAAAGAAGGTGATATATAAGAAAAACTACTATAACCAACAGGAATAAAAATATGACATGTTTTCATACATAAATTAATATAACATAGTTCTCAATAACTTAAAATAATATTTTGATGTAGCTGTTTCATGACAAGAATATAACACGAAATATTAATCTAATCATATATTAAAATGAAAATATTCGCAATGTAGTGCCAACATTATTCTAGTTTATAATAATTATTATTAACTCAATACAAAGAAAAGGGTATTTCGTTGGTCGGAGAGAACTGACACGTGGCAAGAGGATGATTGCTTAAGTACTTTGCGCACGTGGGACGACCGACGCATGTGGAATCGGGTCGGGAACCGAAAAGAACAGAAGAGTTAAAACTAGTTCAATTAATATTGGTTGGGTTTAATAATTGTATTTGTGGCTCCCCTCCGGGTACCAGGAGGTCCATTATCACTTGGGCTTAATAAGATTTTTATATGGACTCCATTCGTTTACCAATCTTCTTATATTGTATGCGAGACAACATTTTTTTGTTCCTTTCACATTTTGAAAGAAAATTAATAACTGATATTTTGTCAAAATCATATCCTCATTTTCTACCTTGACTGTAAATATCCTGACCAATTTATTTGGCTTGGCAATTATGTATGTCTTTTTGCATATTATAATAATTCACAATAAAAATGGACTTTTGAAGATATTAATGAAAGATTTAAATGCACCAGTTAAATCCGCCAGTTTTCCTTACAAAACAGTGGTGGAAAATATCTTCGAATTAATTTTAGTGCATATAGAATATGTATAAAAAAACTAGCGTTTCATGTTTTGGAAAATATCTCGGAATTAATTTTAGTGCATATAAAATATGTATAAAAAGACTAGCATTTCATGTTTTTAAAACAGTAAAATGAAATGTTTATTCAATATGCTTAGCACTAAAAAAATAGAGGAATTTTTCTTTTTCTTTTTTAAATGATACAAGGATATAAAACTCCATGCTATTTTTCTTTAAAAAAATAGAGGATTTTTGTGCATAGAGGCAACACTTTATAGGGACGGGTGAGCCATGCCTCTGCTGCTAAGATTTTAGTAGAGATGTATCGCTAGTGATTTAGTGAAAAAAGAAAAAAATGAAATACATATTTTTTCTTATATAAAGTTTGTGTTTCGGACATATTTTGCCACATGACATGCATGCTTTTGATATGCATCCTTAATTTGAACTCATCATGTATATTCATTTGATATGAGTCCCCCGTTTGAATCTAATAATTATTTTCATTTTTTTAAGAATTTTTAAATTTATTAAGCTATTTTAAAGAGTAATATTTTTACAAAATGTGAAATTAATGGACAAAATGTGAATTACAAAAACGCAAGGAAAATTATCAAAGTAGTTGATTCTAAGATGTGTTAAGATATTAAAAAAAAGCTGAAAATCTTATTTAGTTATTTGAAAAACTGTGATATTAAGTATCAAAATAATGTCATATTGAAACAATTCTCATAATTCTAATAATTCAAAAATTTGTTACCAAACTGTAATATTAATGTATTATATGCTCATAAAAACTACAAATATTTTTCTTATATATAATTTTAATTTATATCCTATCAAATACATAGAATGATTGTACAATTATAAAATTGTGACTGTTAATTGTTATTTCTTCTTCTTTAGTTGTAGCTCTATTTTTTCCCTTTCCATGAGATCTTTTTTCCCTGAACAAAGCGAAAGGCTATAATTCGATATATAATTTTTTTGCATATTTGGGAGGGTACATGATATTTTTATCAATCTGCTCATAAGTTTTTTTATTAGTTGCTATCGATAATGACATGAGAATTGTCAAGCAAATATTCAACAAATTACTTCAAAAAAGAGTAGAATATATATATATATATATATATATATATATATATATATATATATATATATTTGACAACGGGCTTATTCGGCTAACATGTAACAACATTGGTTATAAAAGCGAAAATTCAAAACCATACGGATGGAATATATATGTTTTGAATATGTTATGAATCAATTTTCACAAGAATCGAAATATTATATCATTGCCATCATGTATCATCAAAATAAGAAACAGAATTTGTAACAACTACATATACATATTTTGATAATTTTTGCTAATGCATGATGGTAATGATAAATATTTTCGATTCTTTTGAAAATTGGACAATAATATATTTTAACCATATATATTACATCCGTACGGTTGAAATTTGAAGTAGCAATTAAAATTTTGATATTTAGCAATGTTGTCATGTGTTAGCCGAATAAGTCCGTTGTCAAAAGAAGCCCTCTCTCTCTCTCTCTCTCTATATATATATATATATATATATATATATATATATATATATATGATGTACAAAACTTTATAAAAAAGATGATAAATAGATTTACGTTCAGAGGGCGGACGACAGAAGTCCTCTCTGAATTTTCTCGAAAAAAAAAAAAATTACCTCAAAATTGAAAGTCAGACTAAATTAAATAAAATCAGAACTTATAAATTTTTGTATTATAGTATTGGTGTGTCTTCTATTGCTAATACTGAAAAAACACAAAAATGTGCCAACAATGTAACATCCAACATCGCTTTGTTTATTTTAATTGGTATTTTGTTTACTGTTTTATATTCTTTTTAGATAGGGCACAAGAGGATTAGACGAAAAATTTCAGATTCAGATAACACGGAAGCAGAGCACCAGGTCCTCTCTTGTATATTTATAAATGTGATTCCTCAGAATTTTTATACAATTTTTATACAATAGTAGACAATATAGTTAAACTAGGAGAATACCCGTGCTTACGCTGCGGGATTTGCTAATTAATTTTTTTTTATATAGTATGAATTGAATATGTATTGTATATATATAATATGCTAGTTAACTATTTTTTAGATTGTATGTTAGTAACATATCTTAACAATGTATAATAACTTGATAATATAACCAAGTTTGTAGGAAATTATAATTGTGAGTTGTGTAATGTAATATAATTAAAACGTAACACAACCCAATAATTAGAATAAAACATAAAAATCCTCTACGTTTGTGTTTGGTAGTATAATACGTATAGTTAATATAGCATACAATTCATATAAAGTTAATAACGCTACCATTACAATTTATTATTTTAAAAGATGTTATAGATATAAACTATCATATTGATTCCGAAATTGTAGAATTATGAATTAAATAGAATATTTTACGTTGTGTTTATGTAACAAAGCATTTACTTTTTTTTTTTTTTTTTGTTTTTTCTGAAGTTATGAAATCTTCGGTATGGGTATCTTCCATATGATTATGCTCAAAATATTAGGAAACAATTATTGGTAATATAATTCAAAAACCTAATAGTTCATATCTTAATACATTGAACTAAGTTTGGAACCATCAGACAAAATAAATTTATTGACCAAATTTCTTAATCATGCTTAAAATCTCAAAAATTTTCTTCCCAAATCATGACATTATTTAAACAATCAATCATGCAGCTAATGTAATTTGAAAAAAATGGAAAAATATAAGTTGACAATCCAATTAAAAAGGAAGTTAACAATGATTCTGTCTTCTACTCCGTACAATAAACTAATTAAAAATAATACATGTTAAAAAAAAATGTTCAGAATCCAATTTGCACTCATAAACTCCAATGAAAGTTACAGCACCCATATATCCGCATGTATTCATAATCCAATGCAATAGATAAGCCAAAATATAAAAAAAAAATTTAATTAACAATGATGAATTAGATGAATACAAGGTATGACACCCCATAATTCGCATCTGACCATAATCAAATGCAATAAATTTTAAATATTTTTATTTAATACAATACCATTTGAGGATATTTTTCTATTAGGATAGTTTACCATGAAGAATAATTACCATCCTGAATTTTTTAAAATTTAAATTAACAATGATGAATTAGATGAATACAAGGTATGACACCCCATAATTCGCATCTCACCATAATCAAATGCAATAAATTTTAAATATTTTTATTTAATACAATACCATTTGAGGATATTTTTCTATTAGGATAGTTTACCATGAAGAATAATTACCATCCTGAATTTTTTCTGCATATAAATGAAAAATATTTAATCTTGCTACAATTGAATCAACGTATCGTAAAGAATGTCTTTCATCTTCTTTTTCTTGGGCATATCATGATATTTATGCATCAATGGAGCTCTTAAATAGGCTCAATTTAGAGCAAAACTGGTATTGGACTGGAACTACAAGACATGGTAGGATCAGTTGAATGCACCTAACAATCACTTAGTACAAACCAGTATAGGACCATAACGAAATTAAATTAAAATTCAATCCTAATATCTATTCTTAATAAGTTACTTGTTTAGGTCAATGAATTTTTATAGAATCCATAAAAAAAAATGTAGGGCCAATGATATTATGATAATATGAAGTAGTTGTTGTTAATTCATAGTTATTTGAATATGATGAAGACTGATCACAGCATGGTCTGATTTCATTTAGAAGCTTTGTGAGACTCTCCAAAAAAGTTTAGTGTGTTTCATAGAGCTGAGCACTGTTTCATTATCATAAACATTTTGCTAGTAACTGAAAACTAAGTTATAAGATAAAACATGAGAAAAAATTATTTACAAGCTGAGCACTGTTTCATTATCTTAAATTATTTTGCTAGTAAACTAAGTTATAAGCTAAAACAGGAGAAAAAATTACTTACAAGCTCCCATAAATAAAAAATAACAGCCAAATTATTTGTTTCAGAAATTAGGTATGTTTCCAACTATATTTCAGTTTTTTTAATCTTTTCGCGTCCAGCCAAATAATGAAAATTTGCTAACTACGAAATAAAATAGAAATTTTCAGAATAATTAATGCATGATTTAATAGAATATTTAAAGAAATTACTTTCAAAAGTTGTATTATTTAAAATAACTAAACTGTGATTTAATAATTAGAATTACACTCAATTATTCCAATTAATCAACCTTAACTACTAAATTTCAATTAATAAATTCTAAATAATCAATTGCCCAATTATCAGTAACTTTTGACAAAAGCAATAAAATCTCATTTAATAACCAATTTCACCAAAACTCTAAGAAAATGAATAAAAAAGAGTAAACAAAGACTTAGAAAGAGTTGATTACAATCACCCATTACAACCTAGATGAGTCAAGAACCTTAATCAAACGCTAAATTCATCCAACTTAACCTTAATAACTAAACCAAGACAAAAATGCCAAATATGTATTGGTACAGACCTGAAACATGTAATGTGTATTTTTATACACATTTTTAGGATTTTTATCATATAAAATTCATCCTTAAATCACATAAAATATTAGAAAAGTGTTTAAAATTAATAAAAATTATTTTTGAAACCCTTAATACACTTTTGTGTGATTTTTCAGGTAAAAAGACCAAGAAATGGATATTTGGGTGACTTGGTGAAAAGTCAACTCCAAATAAAGAGCCGATCTGAAAATCCTGGGCCAAAGATGGCCGAATTATCAACAATTCTCCACGAAAATCCTACACACACTTCTCCAATTCTCTTACAATCCTTATCCACCGACCATCCAAGCCAATACTTACAAAATCCACAAAAAGACGAAAAGTCAACCCCGAGAAATTGCCGAGTTAACCAAAAGTCAAGTGTCCCAAAAGGGGTCAAACTGGGTACCAAATCGAAGAGCTCGATGAGACGAATCCAACGGCACAAAACTCGCGAAAAAAGACCTAGAACTCCCAAAAAATGCGATAAAAGATTTGTCAACCTTAGTCCAAATCAACCTTTGGTCAGGTCAAACCCTCTCTTAACCAATCAGAATGCAACACATGTTCCCATCCCTCTCTTTAATTTTTCCAGAATTTCTCTCTAGGCCAATCAGAGGCTAACACATGGCTGATTTCATTAGAAATAAGCGAACCAGGAAGCAACACGTGGCTAGATTAGTTGGGATTAGATTTAGATGAGAGACGTGGCGGAATTTGAGTGGGGAACACCGCTGACACGTCAGTACGATGAATCAGTACGAGGAAATATGGTCCACACGCGTGGCATGAAATTCTGCTAAACGCGTTTTCTCGAATCCTCCGCTCAATCGTTCCTCTGATCGTAATTCGAACGGACGCCTCCGTTGGGGAAATAATGCTTGTTTTCGAGAGTACTGGACGCTCGAGTGGTAGATAACGGAGGCGAAGTCTCACGCGTCTTCTGCACGAACTGACACCACTCAGTACGATGAACGGAACTACCAATCGACGCGCGACACATGGCTCATCTCATCATCAGGAAATGCGTTCTGCAGTAACTATTTTATTCACTCTCCACTCATTCATAAAATGGATACCTCCGTTCAATAATTAACAAGTGAATCCGCCAAGGATTGGACCATCCGGTTGACAGGAATGGAGAGGAATTGCCACGCGTTTTCTGATTGCGCAGGGAATCTTAGTATGAGATTTAGATCTGGTCAGTGAGTCTCTATCTCAGCGATCAGTACGAGAATTCTCATTTTACCCAATCATAAACTGCCACGTGGCACGCGTTTTCGACAGAAACTAAGGAATCTAACACGTGGCAGTCTCTTATTAGATGGATTTAAAACCCTGGATTTGATGCTGGCTAACCACAATGCGCTACGTGTGAAGAAAGAAAAATGATAAAGACTCCCCACAAAGTGTACCCAGACTGATTCAAACAGATTTTGAATAAGAAAATGAAGGGAAAAATATAAAATAACCCCCAAATTACTACCCAATTCCAAAACCGGAACAAACCCTTATTTTAGTCCCACAACCATATTTCCAACTAATTTCTAGGTCAAATCTCTCTATAAAAATACACCCTCTTTCTCTCTCCAAAGATCCATTCACACATCCACCTTTCTACACCATCCGTATTCTTCTTCTTCTTCTTCTTCTTCTTCCACCATTAATGACCTAAACTCAAAACTCTAATTTTAGAGAGTAAAAAAAGAGGTTGAATTTTAACAAGGAGAAAGACGCTTGATCTAGCTTGAGCAAGGGTTGAAGGTGAGGCGAAATCAATCAAGAAGGAGGGGCTCTTGCTTGACTCTTCACTTTGGGGTTTGATTTTATTTTTCTTAATTTTTCCTTATTTCTTCTTCTTTTGAATGAGTAGCATGTTCAAGTCTTGTGTAAATATAGTTTTTATGAACATCCCTTCTTCTTTAGTAGGGATGTGATGATTTGTTTAAGTTTGTTTGAAACGTTGTGTTAATTGATTTGATTTGGAGATTTGTGAAAGTTGTCATGAAACGTTTATTTTTGAATATTTGATTTAAATACTTGGCTAAGTTGTTTAGATTAAACTCTATAAATTGCAAATGTTTTGTGACCAATTAATTAAATATTTATTTGGCTAAGTTTGTTTAATTAATTGAAGTTTTGGTTGAATTTAGTATTTGAATGTAGAATTGACTAATTTGTGTTTAGATCTAAATTAAGTCATTAATTGAGTGTTTTTAGCTTGAAGCACTTGAACTTATTTTACAAATCTTAAAATTGAAATATTTGATGGTTAATGATAACATGCTTAATCAAATTATCATACAAGTCCATGCCTTTAATTAAATATTTAAAAAAAAATAAAAAATCTTACCTCTTTCTTTTCATTCCTATTATTATTTCAAAAATAAACTCATCTTAAATCTTTAAAAACTAAAATACTAAATCTAATATTTGATTAATTAGTTGAAATTTAAGACCACACCTCCTAGTAGATCGACACCCTAAACTCACACACCACTTATACATTGAATTGAATTAGGGGACTTACAAATATATTTGTTAAGTTGTGAATTAAACATGACAAATTCACATTCTTACAAAACACTTATTTATACTTCCAAATAGTCCTAGTTTGTACATATATAACCCAAATAACCTAACTTGTAATGGTACAAGCATAAATATCCCTGACTTGTAAATGAGACTAAATAACCCTAATTCGTACAAGTACATACATAAATAACCCCAAAAAACACAATTGAAGAAAGAATAAATCAACACAATTGAAGCAGGGTATTTGAACACAAAGCAATTTAAGAGAGATTTGTTTACCTGATCGTTTCGGCCTACAGAAGAGGAGAAGCACTGTTCTTTATGTTGAAATTGAAAAACAGAAGAAGAATATCTGGAGAAATGAGAGCCATGAAGTAGCCAAATGTTGAGGAACTGAGAATCGCCGCTGAACATAGAGCAGAATTCAACCCAAGTTCTTCCCTAATTGAAACCAAAATCAAGAAAATCCGTGAAAATATATTCTCTCGTCATGTAGAGGTTTGCGCAAAGAATATAGGTATATTTACACAATCAAAACTAAAATTCCAGTGTGCAATGCACACTCAATTTAATCCAATTTTGTATTAATTGACTTAATTATGCACCAATTATGAGGTAATCATTTTATGTAACACAAAATTCACTTGATTTAGCCTTAATAAACCCTTAAATGTGCAATTTAAGACAAAATGCCTTAAAAAATCGACAAAAGCAGTATATATATCCTTGAAATGATTCATGACAACAAAAATATGATCCATTTATATCAAACTCCCAAGTTATAGTAACTAACGGAAAGCTGCTTCTTGTCTGGTGAAACATACATTTTTCTGAATAAACCTGGTCGACAACATAAAGCATTGATTGAGGCCAACTCTTTTAAATATCTAACTCAAGACTGATGATATTACAATTTCAACTTCAAAAGAATTATTAATCAATTTTATTTGTCCTCGTAAATTTATTCATGAGATCTAGAAATGATCCAAAAAATAATTTAATCCTATCCAATTGATAATGAAGAAGTTTAGTGAACCAATTAAAAATTAAGAGATTGTAAGTCAACCTTAGCAATAATCAATTAACTGTTACACCCCAGAACCAAAATATGGATTGAAATGTAACAACCGCCAAAAGACATTCGAATAAATATCCACATAGTCCGAAATAATGTTAAGTTCTTACATTTATTTAATCTTTAACAATAAATAAAATGAGACAATAAAGTTCTCCTTTTTCAACATTAATTATTAAACTATTTTATTAAATATTGACGTCACTCTATCCACAAATCCCCAGCTATAGATCTAAACCTGGGCACAAAATAAAATTAAGGATGAGTACTAACTCAGTAAGGTGTAAAAAGAAATGCCCAGTCGCATACACCAAAAATAGGAGTTTATTAGAAAATAAAGTAATAATAATAGCATAAACATTTATTCACTACAAAAAAATATTTTTTCTTCGGGATAATAGCTTATTTCACTTTTCACTTCACCACGCACACACGACACACACTAGATCATGCTCCATGGCTTCGAGTATGCCACAGATACAAGTCTTTCCGAGCTCGTTATTGGGTGATCGGCGGTCCTAGCTTCTACCTACTAAGTACGGCCTCTCACCTATCACAACAGCGGCCTTGGCTTCTACCTACCAAGTACGGCTATAATCATTTTACTATCTCTCTTCACGCATCTCACTATATCCCGTATCTTATTCTCAAACATTTTAAAATATTTTCTTCAAAATACTCAAGTTACTAAAAATTCTCATTGAGCTACATACGCTCTAATTTAGAGAAAATCTTTATATTTTTATTACTTTATATTATATAATTATAATATGTATATTATTTATACGGAATAATAATATATAGTCAAAGAGAAAGCATATGCGAGCAAAACCTTACCTGAACAAGCTAATTAGTCAACAACAAATCTTAAGCGTGATCTTCGGGTCCTAGAGACTCAAATTCTTCCCTAGCGACTCTTTCAACTTCTCGATCTTCCTCTAGTATGAACTCTTCCTTAAGCGAATCTAATTATTTAATTAAATACCAATTACGACTCCATCTCGAAACTTGCACCAAATTATACATTAAACTCTTAATGATGCTGATTACTAAAGATTTAAATTTTTGAACCTAATATGCAGGAACTAATGGTGCCAATGCGTCTAGAACGTCCAGAAACATAGGAATCAACTATTTATTTATAAAATTTGGAATTATAGATTAGGAGTTATGATTAACATAAGTTTTCAAATGAAAATGAAGTTCAATTAACGGTTTTGAAAATCCAAAGTTTGAATTTCTGTTAGAAATCCAGATTAAAATTCAAAGTTCAAACAACAGTATTTAGACCTTAAAAATTAGAAAAACCTAGAATAATATAAATTATATGATCAAAATATACTTTAAATTTCTTTTATATTATTCAAACTAATACTTACTGACAGTTAGAAAAACTCCATAAAATATTTAATCATAGGTTAACTTAGAAATTAATTAACAGATAAAAATAATGACTAAATTAATTAACTAAATAATTCACTCTAAAATAATTAAGAACTAAGTTTAACAAAAGAACAGAATATTAATGGATAAAATATTCTACTTGCATGACCAGAGTATAAAACTATAAATCAAGAAATAACGGTTAATTACAAGATCGATATGAAACTCTAACTATATATCATGCTTTTGAGATAGAATTATATAATTATAAATCATGACATTATTCTCTTGACTTAATCCTGACGAATGAGATGAACAAAAGAGATTGGGATATGCTACTATCTATCTAACAGAATAAGCCAAAAGAAATAAAATATAAATAGGTTCATAAGAGACTCACTGTACTAGACATGCACAAGGAAACTCCAGCCCAACATGTACAACTAAATTTTCAAACACGTTCTTCTCTCCACCTTTGGTCCACCAACACCAGATGAATGAGGTGCAGATGACAACACAACAAGCTATTTCCTTTCTTGCGTGTTTTTTTTTTTTTTAACAGAGGAGAGAATGGACCAAAGATGATTGTGCTTGAAAATGATTTGTAGGAAACGGACCATACTAAATACAATGCATCTTTTTCTTCTCATTAATTCATTCTATTCAACATGCAATGCATCTTTTTCTTCTCATTAATTCATTCTATTCAACGTATACTCTCAAATTCATCTAAATTTCTGAATTTAGATTTTCAATACTCATTAACACAGTTCAAAGTACAGAAGAGCACTTGGACATAATCAAGAATTTTGCACATAAACTCACAAACTTAAATTAGTTATAATTTCTAAAATAAACATAATGATAACTTTATTACTCAGTGGACAGAATCCATTGCACAATTATTATGAATTTATTCCTAATGAAAATGCCATAAAAAAATTATTATAACAACTATCCCCCCTAAAAGAATCGTTTGTCCCCAAACGATTTAAACACCAGAGTTATTAAACAGGTTTGGATACTTTTCTCGCATATCTGATTCAAGCTCCCATGTCACCTCACGTTCCGTGTGATTCTTCCACTGCACCTTCACGTAAGGAATTGTCCGTTTGCGAAGAACTTGATCCTTCCGATCGATAATACTAACTGGCTCCTCCAAGTAACTCAAATTCTTCTCAATAGTTAATGAGCCATAGTTCACCACGTGACTCGGATCATGAATATATTTTCTTAACATCGACACATGGAACACATCACGTACACCTGATAATGCTGGGGGTAAGGCCAACTGGTACGCAACTTCTCCAATTCGCTTAAGAACTTCAAATGGCCCAATAAACCGAGGATTAAGTTTTCCTTGCATACGAAATCTCACGGTTCCTTTAGCTGGAGATACTCGTAGAAACACGTTATCACCAACAGCAAACTCGATCGCTCTTCGTTTCGGATTGGCGTACTGTCGTTGTCTATTCCGAGTCGCTTCAATCTTCTTCTGAATTAACTCGACCTTTTCTGCACTTTCCCGAATTATTTCTGGAATTGTCGGCTCCTTCACACCTATTGGTTCCCAACATAAGGGCGTCCTACACCGCACCCCATATAATGCCTCAAACGGCAACATTTCAATGCTGGCGTGATAACTATTATTATACGAGAATTCAATCAATGGCAAATGTTGATCCCAATAACCTCCCATCTCAAGTACACACGCTCTCAACATATCCTCTAGAGTCTAAATCGTTCGCTCAGACTGACCATCCGTTTGTGGATGATAAGCCGTAGAAAAATTCAACTTTGTACCGAGCGCTTTATGCACTGAATGCCAATAATTAGATACGAATCTCGGGTCTCTATCCGACACAATCCGGACTGGTATTCCGTGCAAGCACACAATACGATTAATGTAAATCTGCGCCATCTTCTCTAGTGGGGTTCCCAACTTGAATGCTATGAAGTGGGCCGCCCTGGTGAGGCGATCCACTATCACCCAAATCGCATTATTCTTACTTAACGTTGTCGGAAAGCCAGTAACGAAATCCATCGTTATTTCTTGCCACTTACCCTTCGGTACCGGTAAGGGTTGCAATAATCCAGCTTTCTTCTTTCTTTCTGCTTTGATCTGCTGGCACATTAAACACTTCTCCACATATTCTGCTATTTCTCTTTTCATTCTCCTCCACCAAAAGCTTTGCTTGAGATCACGATACATCTTCGTTTCGCCTGGATGAACCGAGTATCTAGAAGAATGTGCTTCTGCCAAAATCACCTTTTTAATTTCTGAGATATTTGGAACACACAATCCATCACCTACTCGTAATACTCCTTCAGAATCACATCTAAATTCCCGATACTTTCCTTCTTCCATCATCTCCTTAATTTTTACAAATCCCGGATCATTATCTTGTGCAACTCGTATTTCATCTAACAAGGTAGGTCTAAAAATAAGACTCGCCAAAATGGCTTTATCACCCGGTAAGACCAACTCAATATCCATCTTTCTTAGTTCATCTAAGACGTGACTATTGTAAACAATACAAGCTGATAATGTTACATATCTCTTTCTACTTAAAGCATCTGCTACCACATTCGCCTTCCCTGGACGATACTCAACGCTAATATCGTAATTCTTTATCAACTCCAGCCACCTCCTTTGACGAAGATTCAACTCTTTCTGCGAGAAAATGTATTTAAGACTCTTGTGATCTGTGTACATATTACACCGTTCTCTATAAAGATAATGTCTCCAAATTTTAAGAGCAAACACAATCGCTGCTAACTCCAGGTCATGAGTGGGGTAATTCTTCTCATATGGTTTAAGCTGTCTCGAAGCATACGCTATCACATTTTTGCCTTGCATTAATACACACCTGAGTCCTTGGAGTGAAGCATCGCTATACACTGAAAACTCCTTTCCCGGCTCCGGTACCACTAGAATAGGAGCGGAAACCAACCTCTTCTTCAACTCCTCAAAACTCCTCTGGCACTTTTCGTCCCACTCAAATTTTACCTCCTTTTGCATTAACCTACTCATCGGCATCGCTATCTTCGAAAATCCATTCACAAAGCGTCGATAATATCCGGCTAAACCCAAGAAACTACGCACTTCTGTCACATTCATTGGCGGTTTCCAATTCACCACTGCTTCAACCTTCTTTGGATCCACTGATAGACCATCCTTTGAGATCACATGACCCAAAAATGACACACTCGGCAGCCAAAACTCGCACTTCTTAAACTTTACATACAACTTGTGATTCAACAAGGTTTGTAACACAATTCTCAAATGTTTCTCATGTTCCGCCTCACTCTTTGAGTAAATAAGAATATCATCAATAAACACCACGACGAAAGAATCGAGATAGGATTTGAAAACTCTATTCATTAAGTCCATGAAAGCAGCTGGCGCATTGGTCAGCCCAAATGACATCACCAGAAACTCGTAATGGCCATACCGCGTGCGGAATGCGGTCTTTGGTATGTCTTCCGGTTTAATTCGCAGTTGATGGTAACCGGTTCGTAAATCGATCGTCGAGAAAACCTTAGCACCGTGTAACTGGTCAAACAGATCATCAATTCGGGGCAAGGGGTATTTATTCTTCACGGTAACCTTGTTGAGTTCGCGGTAATCAATACATAACCGCATGGAGCCATCTTTCTTCTTCACAAACAACACCGGTGCTCCCCACGGTGAAACACTGGGTCGTATAAACCCTAACTTCAACAACTCGTCTAACTAGCTCTTCAATTCTTTCAACTCCACTGGTGCCATACGATATGGGGCTCTAGAAATAGGTCCCGTACCCGGAGCGAGCTCAATCGCAAACTCCATAGCTCGAACTGGGGGTAAACCAGGAAGTTCATTGGGAAATACTTCAGGAAATTCGCACACCACTGGAATATCCTCCAATTTCTTCTCTGCATGTGGAGTCACCTGAACAGATGCTATTAACGCCGCACATTTAGCTCGCAATAATTTCTTCTCATGCCTCATCGAATTAAGAGGACCTCTAAATTCCAATTGTCGAGTTGAAAGATTAAACTTCTCACCATTGGGTAGTCTGAAGACCACCATTTGTTGCCGACAAACAATCGTCGCGTCATGCCGAGCGAGCCAATCCATGCCCAAAATAACATCAAAGTCTCGCATGTCCATCACTACGAGATCAACTGGCAATCTATGGTCACCAATTTTCACGATTTTGGACTTGCACACTCGATTTGCTACAATCGAGGCTCCTACCGGGGTTCCCACTGCTATCGACTCATTACTAACTTCTATTTTCCAACCACGCTCATGCACAAATGATGATGCTATCAATGATAATGATGCACCCGAATCAAAGAGCACATAAGCTGGGACGGATGAAATAAAAACAGTACCTGCGATGACATTGGTAACCTCTGCCTCGTTGTCATGCTGGACGGCATACATTGTCGCACGGTTGTTGGGCTTGTTGCTGGGACCTCCAACTCGCTGCTGAGCAGGACGAGAGGTCGGTGGCCTCTGATTTCCGAACTTACCCTTGTTCGGACACTGGTTCGCTATATGACCTGTCTGATCACAACTGTAACACTTCTAATTCTTGCGGAAACATTCTCCTCTGTGTCTCCTCTGACAGATCGAACAAATTGGTATCTCGGGCCCTTCATAAGTGCGGGCTGGCACTGCTCCCCGGAAGTTATAAGGTTGCGGCCTAGAAGGTTTCTTTGACTGTCGCTCATGTCTTTCCTTCCTCATTAGGTAAGATTGGTGTCTATCACGTTCGACACCAATCGCCACATTCATCACCTCTGCCACCGTCTCCAGACGGTGTGGCCTGACAATAGTCGCCAAATCTGGATGCAAACCGTCAATAAATCGTGCTACACGCTCCTCCGCATCCACAACAGAATTGCCCCCAAAAGTAGAAAGTTGATGCCACTCCTCAGAATACTCCTGCACGCTCATATTACCCTGTTTCAGATTCTCAAACTCCTGCTTGCGAGCGCGCCGAAGGTTAGACGGGAAATAATGTCTAAAGAACTCATCCTCGAACCATTTCCACGAAATAGGCTCGTCAGGGTTTTTCTCTTCATAACCCATCTTATATAAATTCCACCATGAATCGGCTCGTCCAGACAGCATGTGTGTAGCCAACCGCACCTTATCTTCATCCGGACACTTCATCGCTTCTAATTTCTTACGCATGTTTTGAAGCCAGGCGTACACATCGTCCGGATTGGATGAACCAGAAAAAGATTCCGGTTTTGTACTCAAGAAGGATTTTAAAAGATCTGGTGCGTTTCCTTGTCCTGTCCGAGAAGACTGACTATTCTCTCGGGTCTCCTGTTGAATCAGGGTCCTCATGACTGCCAGGAAGTCGTTCGGATTGATTGGTCCCGACGACCCATTCACATCAGAATCTTGAGACATTTTCCTGAGTAAAACACTCAACCTTAGAATTTATATATATATATATATATATATATATATATATATATATATATTTTTTTTTTTTTTTTTTTAATACTCAATAACTAAACTAATACCCATCCACTCTCACTCACACACGCATAATTTATTTATTTAATTGCTTATTATTATTATTATTATTATTATTATTATTATTATTATTATTATTATTATTTTGTTTTATTTTATTTTTATTTTTATTTATTTATTTATTTATTTTTGAATTCCGTGGATCGTTCGCTCTGATACCATTAAAGTTGTTACACCCCAGAACCAAAATATGGATTGAAATGTAACAACCGCCAAAAGGCATTCGAATAAATATCCACATAGTCCGAAATAATGTTAAGTTCTTACATTTATTTAATCTTTAACAATAAATAAAATGAGACAATAAAGTTCTCCTTTTTCAACATTAATTATTAAACTATTTTATTAAATATTGACGTCACTCCATCCACAAATCCCCAGCTACAGATCTAAACCTAGGCACAAAATAAAATTAAGGATGAGTACTAACTCAGTAAGGTGTAAAAAGAAATGCCCAGTCGCATACACCAAAAATAGAAGTTTATTAGAAAATAAAGTAATAATAATACCATAAAACATTTATTCACTACAAAAAAATACTTTTTCTTCGGGATAATAGCTTATTTCACTTTTCACTTCACCACGCACACACGACACACACTAGATCATGCTCCGTGGCTTCGAGTATGCCACAGATATAAGTCTTTCCGAGCTCGTTATTGGGTGATCGGCGGTTCTAGCTTCTACCTACTAAGTACGGCCTCTCACCTATCACAACAGCGGCCTTGGCTTCTACCTACCAAGTACGGCTATAATCATTTTACTATCTCTCTTCACGCATCTCACTATATCCCGTATCTTATTCTCAAACATTTTAAAATATTTTCTTCAAAATACTCAAGTTACTAAAAATTCTCATTGAGCTACATGCGCTCTAATTTAGAGAAAATCTTCATATTTTTATTACTTTATATTATATAATTATAATATGTATATTATTTATATGGAATAATAAGATATAGTCAAAGAGAAAGCATATGCGAGCAAAACCTTACCTGAACAAGCCAATTAGTCAACAACAAATCTTAAGCGTGATCTTCGGGTCCTAGAGACTCAAATTCTTCCCTAGCGACTCTTTCAACTTCTCGATCTTCCTCTAGTATGAACTCTTCCTTAAGCGAATCTAATTATTTAATTAAATACCAATTATGACTCCATCTCGAAACTTGCACCAAATTATACATTAAACTCTTAATGATGCTGATTACTAAAGATTTAAATTTTTGAACCTAATATGCAGGAACTAATGGTGCCAATGCGTCTAGAACGTCCAGAAACATAGGAATCAACTATTTATTTATAAAATTTGGAATTATAGATTAGGAGTTATGATTAACATAAGTTTTCAAATGAAAATGAAGTTCAATTAACGGTTTTGAAAATCCAAAGTTTGAATTTCTGTTAGAAATCCAGATTAAAATTCAAAGTTCAAACAACAGTATTTAGACCTTAAAAATTAGAAAAACCTAGAATAATATAAATTATATGATCAAAATATACTTTAAATTTCTTTTATATTATTCAAACTAATACTTACTGACAGTTAGAAAAACTCCATAAAATATTTAATCATAGGTTAACTTAGAAAATAATTAACAGATAAAAATAATGACTAAATTAATTAACTAAATAATTCACTCTAAAATAATTAAGAACTAAGTTTAACAAAAGAACAGAATATTAATGGATAAAATATTCTACTTGCATGACCAGAGTATACAACTATAAATCAAGAAATAACGGTTAATTACAAGATCGATATGAAACTCTAACTATATATCATGCTTTTGAGATAGAATTATATAATTATAAATCATGACATTATTCTCTTGACTTAATCCTGACGAATGAGATGAACAAAAGAGATTGGGATATGCTACTATCTATCTAACAGAATAAGCCAAAAGAAATAAAATATAAATAGGTTCATAAGAGACTCACTGTACTAGACATGCATAAGGAAACTCCAGCCCAACATGTACAACTAAATTTTCAAACACTTTCTTCTCTCCACCTTTGGTCCACCAACACCAGATAAATGAGGTGCAGATGACAACACAACAAGCTATTTCCTTTCTTGCGTTTTTTTTTTTTTTTTTAACAGAGGAGAGAATGGACCAAAGATGATTGTGCTTGAAAATGATTTGTAGGAAACAGACCATACTAAATGCAATGCATCTTTTTATTCTCATTAATTCATTCTATTCAACATGCAATGCATCTTTTTCTTCTCATTAATTCATTCTATTCAACGTATACTCTCAAATTCATCTAAATTTCTGAATTTAGATTTTCAATACTCATTAACACAGTTCAAAGTACAGAAGAGCACTTGGATATAATCAAGAATTTTGCACATAAACTCACAAACTTAAATTAGTTATAATTTCTAAAATAAACATAATGATAACTTTATTACTCAGTGGACGGAATCCATTGCACAATTATTATGAATTTATTCCTAATGAAAATGCCATAAAAAAATTATTATAACATCAACAGTACCCTATCTCAGCAGAATTCGAACCAAATTCTTCCCTAATTTAAAGGAAATCGAATCCCTAATTCTCCCCTAATTCGACCAAAATTGAAACCTTGGAGCAACAACGGCTTGGGTGTGAATGAAATGGCACGCGCGAGAGAGTGTTCCGTCGATTTCTTGGGGATTCTACAGTCCTGGTGCGAGAGAGATGGGACAGGAGAGAGATGCCTTTCGGTGGGGCTGGCGGTTGAAGAGAGGAGATTGTGAGCGGAGAGAGATGCTGGCGAGAGGGCACGATGGAGAGAAGAAAATGATAGAGATTAGTAGCGGCCAAATTAAGGAGAAAGGGATCATTAATCCGATGGTCTGGAGAAAGAGATGATCAATATGATGGATTATAAGTAATTTGATGACGTGGCTTAACTAAATTTCAGGATTAGGGATGGAAAATTATATACTAGGATTAATTATTTTGACCCCAGTAAATTATGTCAAGTTCTACTACTATTTATGCATGTAATTCTTGTTCTTGCTTATCTTGTGGCCAACAATTCTCTAAAGACCCAAAGGCCATTCTCTCATTACATATTTTTCATGAGTGGTCAATATATAATATTTTCCTGGTCCTTTTTTAATGAGTGAGTTTTGAATGTCCCATCTTGCTTCTCAGGTCGTTTTGTTACATCAATTTGACTTCTGTAATAATTTGAAATTTCTGTTTTTCATACGCCAATATATATAGTTAGGTCATTCAGTAGAAAAAAGAAGTTTCTTCAATTTACCAAGTCTTGTCGGATGACTTGAGGTAAAACCGTAAAAGTCCCTAACAATACCAAGTCAGTTTTGACTTTCATTATCCATTGGCTAAGCTGAGCATGTTCAAATTTCTGTACTAAAGGTCACAATTTGAGGTCTAACCTTGTAAAATATGTAAAATATCATGTATTGTTGTTAGATTTGAGAAAACATACAAAATACCAGGAAATGTCTTAACCCTTTAATCCGGAACCTATTTAAAAAAATAATTGTAGTTTGTTATTTATTTGGAATTTTTGGAAAAGCTAGTAAATATCAGTGACATATACATGATATGAACTTTTCTGAAGCAAACCAAAAAAAACATTATAAATATTTTCTCTTCTACCAAGAAGAAATATTATTTTTTTCTGTTTTCCTGGCTGGTTTATCTTAAACTTCTCATGCCATTCCAGCTAACATGTATCTAGGATGTTGTGAACTTTTTGGATGTTGATCAATCAGGAGAAATAAAAATGAAGGGTAGAAAGCCAACAAAAGTCCAAAGGGAAAAATGAACAAGAAAAAATAATAAAAGGAACAAAGAAAAGAGAAAAGATTAAACTTCTTTCTTGTAATTAAATTGCGAAAAGAAAGTCAGTTTCGAACATTCATGACATTTCAAAGTAGCGGATTCATCCATGACTTGCTGATCTTCTCAAAAATGCATAGAATAAAAAAGCCTTATGCACAAATTTCAAAAAGAGGAAAAAAATATTGGGATAATATATTTCTTGATATGGTTGCCCTTGACCGTTACAAATACACGGCATTTGTTGGTACCGTGACTTCTTACCGAATTGCCTTGTTGACTCAGACTTGTCACCTTCTCCTTAAAAATTGACTAATGGCTTTTTCACCGGTTCAATTAGACAAGAGAGCAAACCGTTTTTTTTTTGTTGAACCCGTAGGTATAACTCTTACTTCAAAACCCAAGTTCAAATTACAAGCCCAAATTCTATAAACTGAAATATATTACAGAGGCAAAGCTATAGAAAAGGGCAAAAAAATGAATTGCAATAAAACAAGAAATCCAAACAGCAAAGAACTAAAGCAAAACTGGAAGGTCTCCAGCTATAACTTCTACTAGATACCAAAAAGTTTGATAGAGGAGGAGAATGAAAGAGCGACACTGGAGGCGAATTGGAGGTGATTCCCAATACGAAAAAGAAGGCGACCGAGCTCTGAAAAACCTCTCCCATGGCGACAAACTGACCTCCTAACAGCAGATCCTCTTCACTAGATCTACATTCCTCGATGAACTCAATCCAAACCAGAAAACGACATCCAACTCACTACTATAAAACAGAATAACAGTAAGGGTGAAAAAAACCATTATTGATAGCTAAATACCGTTACTGATAGTTATCAGTAACGGTACCCCCTCGTTACTGATGCCCCGTTGCTTATGCGGTCATGCTGAAAGTCATTATCAGTAGGGGTATCGTCGTTGATAATTATCAGTAACAGTATTTCTATATCGTTGTTGATAATTATCAGTAGCATGGGGATTGGTATGTCGACCAAAGGAATTGGGTGGCTTAGGTGTGCTGGATTTATATGTGTTTAATCGAGCTATTCTTTTAAAGTGGGTTTGGAAGTATTACATGAAACAGAGGGGATTACATTGGGAGATTTTAGTAAGCAACTTAGGTGAAGAAGGGGGTACAATTAAAAACAGCAGATTAGGGTCATACTTTTGGAGGAATATAAAAGAGCTGTTGCCTTTTTTTAATAGTAGTACTCAGTTTAAGGTGGGAGATGGAAATAATATTCATACATGGGAAAATAATTGGGGAGCAGGCATTTTGGCATTCAAATTTGCAAATTTATACTCATACCTGGAGGAGAAGAGGGGTTCTGTAGCTCAGCTGAAGGGTCTTACTAACAGAAGAGTTTTATTCAAAGACCTTTCCACACAAAGCTCAGTTCTGGAATTTATGGAATTTGATAGATTAATCGATGAAGTCACTCTTACACAGAATGCTGATTGTGTACAATGGAGATGGAGTGCAATGGGTGGCTTTACCACAAGAGAAGCATACAGGCAAACGGTGACAGGGGCCTTCACCTTCTCTGACCTGAAAAGCATATGGCGAGTAAAAATCCCATTAAGAATGAGTATACTGATGTGGATACTGAAACAGAGAAAAGTGCTTACTATTGATAATCTTCAGAAAAGGGGTTATTGTTTCGCTAATCGTTGCTTTCTATGCTTGAAGGAATGTGAAACTTGCCTTCATCTGATAGGAGAGTGTGACTACACAAGGAAGATGTGGTCATTTTTGAAGAACTCAGTACATCCAGCAACGAATCTACCTCATTCTTCCTCAATCTTAATCGAATCTTTGGTTAGAGAAGGGGGGAATCCTCTGAGTAAGCAAATCTCAGCAATATTTGCATTTTGTATTTGGCGAGAGAGATGCAGAAGAGCTTTAGACGGTCAGGAGAAATCAGAACGATTGTTGATGGAACAGATAGAAGGTGAAATTCGTGATATTAGAGAAGCAGCAGAGAGGAGAGCTTTTATCGCTGGAGAAGAAGCAGGGGAAACCGGTTTGTGACAGGTTATAGAGAGAGAAGACGGCGCCGCTGTTCTCAGCTCATATATCTCGAGTATATCGAACAGGTCACTCTGAAATAGTGAGAATTGCAAACCAGTAGAATTTAGTTTTTAGTTGGGCCGGGTAAGGATCAAATCAAATTGGGCCGAAGTGAGCAATAGAATAAGATTTTTTATTTTTTTCATTGTTTCTGTGTAAAAAAATGTAAAGAATATAGGAATTAGGTTGTAAAAACAATAACTTTTTTTATATATAGAAAGATAGGTTTGGACGGGGGACACAGAGCCCTCTCCAAATTTTCTCCAAAAAAAAAAATAACGGGGCACTGCATGTTACTGATAAGTTCGAAATCTATCGAAAATTATTAGCAACGATGATATCAAAAACAGCCCATCTACTATCAGTAACGGTATAATTTACAATAACCGTTACTGAAAATATTTTTCAGAATTTCTAAAAATCATTTTCAGTAACGGTTTATGAGTAAAAACCGTTACTGAAAGTCATTCCAGGAACATATTTTGTAAAATTTCAAAAAATGTCATTTATAGTAAAAAAAAATTAAAAACGAAATAAATATATAGAAAACACCATATAATAACATAATATCAAATATATTCGGAATTCAATGTAATATGAAGTACTTTCAAAACATCCAAAATATTTAACCCTAAAGTCAATATTCCCAAACTCTAAGTCCAACCACTAAATCTAAGCATCCAAATCCTCATCGTCACCCAAATTGACGTCAACATCATCTTCAACTGCATCTTTAGTTTTTTCGCATTTCTTTCTCCATCTCGGCCTTTGCTTCTTCTCTATCTTTTCGAAGTAACTCCTATAAAGAAATTTAATAAATCATAATTGAATTTAAATAAGTTATCATAATGAAAACTAAAATCCTAATACAAATTTAACATCCATAATAAAAAAAATCATAATTCAACCATCAAATCTCTAATATTAAACTCTAATTATAAAATTTAATACATTACAACAAGATTTAATAAATTGAATAATATAAAAAAGAAACCCTAATTCTAACCTTATTTGAGTTTGGAGATGAAGTAATAAGAGCTTAACAAATTTGGGTGACGCCTTGCAAGTGCTTGAAGCCTAACCCTAAGTACAACAAAAGAAAATAACGATTAGTGACAAAAAATGACTATATAACTAATAAATAAAAATCTTAAATATGATGAATAAAGATAAAATAAAGATAAAAAAACTTAATAAAAACAAGACTATACAACTAATAACAAAATAACTAATATTAAAAATACAAATAATAAAAAAATCTAAATACGACCTAAAAAAATAATTAAATAAAGGGAAAAAAAATACTCCACACAATCCAAAATCCTAATTTAGCCACCACAATTCAACTAATATACAAAATGAATAATACTACATAAAAATTAATAACTAAACAAAATCATAAATATGATAAAAAAATTAAATAAAGAAAACATGAAAAAAATAATCAAGAACTAATCTTGACCACCATTAATTAAAATAAACCATCCCTAATATAATTATTTAACAATCAAGAACTAAAGATAATTGTAAACCTATATTTCATAAAAATAAAAATAAATACCAAGGCAAAAAAATGGTACCACAATTTAGAGCGAGTGGAGAAATCATTCTTACTTCACTTCCCAATCAAAAATCCTAGGAAATTGAAATTCATTACTGTTACCAATTATGCAAATTAGCACAATTAAATCTCAATATAGCAATGAAGCAACAAAATAGAAAACTAAAAAAAAATAATTTTGTTCCCACAAAATATTATCAGGAACGGTTATTATTTTTAAGTAATGATGTCATTACTGAAATTGGTTTTATTTTTATCAGCAATGATTTTCTGAAACCGTTATTGATAAATTTATCAGTAACATTGCCGTTACTGAAAAAACACCCCTACTGAAAAATGATTTTCTAGTAGTGACTCTAGAGTCTCTTCTTTTATGTTAAAATAATATTATAAACTTAATATTTGATTAATAGATATATGTATTTATTTGTTAAAGGATTTGTAGTTGTAGTTATTTGTGAAAGGGTGTGTAATAGTTATTTGTGAAATTGTGTGTGTATGTGTGAAAAGGTGTATGTAGTTATGTGAGGAGTTGTGAATGTGTGTCAAAAGTTGTGTATAGGTGTGAAAGGTTGTATATGTATGTCAAATGTTGTGAAGGTTGTGTCTAGATGACATGACTCTATGATGACATGTCTTTATATAAGGATTTTTTGTGTGTGCCATTTTGTAATAAGGAGAAAGTAATGAGAAGATTATGATGAGATAATAATAAAGAGAAAAGAGAGAAAATTAATTAGAGAAAATTTGTGTTCTTCTTTCTCTTTCTAATTTTATTTTTCTAATAGAGCGTTCGGGTTCGATCTTAGGGATTAAGATGACAAAGATGAAAAAGAAGAAGAAGAAAAGTAGATGTCAACAAGGGCGTGATCTAGGGTGTGGTCGCGGCTATACTCATGGTCGTGAAAAAAGAAAGTGTATAGAAAAAATTCGAAGATGGAATGATGAGAATCAAAGTGACGGGTGAATTGTGAAGAAAGTAATTTGTTCCTTGACCGATGAAGTTTAAAGGGTGACGTGAGAGATTGAGAAGTTCAAAAAAATTAGATGACTTAACGGTATATAAGTTGATGGGATTGTTGAAGATCCATGAGCAAGATACTAGAAAATCAAGAGATGGTGGACGAAACACATACGAAGATATTGGTGTCTATTGAGAAGATGAGAAATCAATGCCAAAGAAGATATGAAAAATGTGACATCATTGCATGATAGTTGCGGTCATAAAAGATGATGAAAAGAAGAGAAGAGTCTTAATGAATCTAAGTGAGTATGGTAGTGGAAAAATAGCACGTGATTTGAAGATCATCCAGAAGTTGATGACTTCTATTGATGGCACACATGTAGTAGTGTGAGTGTTATGGTTGATGCCTTTCATAGTTTTACGGGAGAAACTATGAGATGATGTAGTTGGAAGTTAAAAAAGGGAACTATATTTGAGAAGAGACTCATGACGTAGTGGATATTGTAAAATTGTGAATGGTTGTGACTCTTCTGGTGTTTCCGACATGGAAAATATGTGTACTCCCGATCAACCGAAGATGTCGATGGTGATGAGAGACCCGAGTTACGGGAGAGTTGAATCCTCGAGAATTGTCTTGGATTAGAAGTATGGCTATGTGGCAAGCAAGAGTAAAGTAAACTCTGAAAGAGAGGGTAGCAGAGTTAAATCAACCATGGAATGAAAAACTATCGATCAAGTAACCATAAGACACCATGACGCGGGTTGATCAAAATAAGTCGATAAATTATGTAACTTGGATCCCGTGGGAACAAGTTGAGGTACTGATCCGCAACGAATAAGAGTTAATCAGGAGTCTCTTAATGAAGTGTTGAGATGAGATATTTCTTCGCTACAACGAAGAGTAAATGTTCGAAAAATATGTCGTCACTTCAGAAGTCTTAAAGGAGGTCAATTTGCGTATGACGAGATACAATAACGAGACGAAAGCAAATATTAAGTTTGCGGGGGGGGGGGGGGATGTTAAAATAATATTATAAATTTAATATTTGATTAATAGATGTATGTAGTTATTTGTGAAAGGGTGTGTAGTAGTTATTTGTAAAATGGTGTGTGTATGTGTGAAAAGGTGTGTGTAGGTATGTGAGGAGTTGTGTATGTGTGTCAAAAATTATGTATATGTGTGAAAGGTTGTGTATGTATGTCAAAGATTATATGTAGAGAATAGGACTCTATGATGTCATGTCTCTATATAAGGATTTCTTGTGTCATTCTATAATAAGGAGAAAGTAATGAGAAGATTATGATGAGATAATAATAAAAAGAAAAGAGAGAGAATTAATTAGAAAAAATTTGTGTTCTTTTCCTTTTCCCAATTTTATTTTTCTAACAGTCTCTACTACCACAAATAACATCAGCCTCAAAATTCTCGCAAGGAATGCCTTCACATTTGGAGGTGCTGAAAAGAGGAATCTCATCGGTCTCAAATGACAAGATGAAGTGTTGTCTGCATCCGCTTCGTCGATTGGCCACACTCGATTGCACTGCCAAACTCTCACCACCTGACGGGCGATATCTGCTACAAGGAACTGCGGCTCAATCAACGAAAGGAGTTTCCAATCAATCCTTCATCGCTATGGGAAATTCCTTTCTTAAACAATCGACCAAAAAATCATGGCTATGCTTTCGATGTCTAGATACAGATCACCTTCGTAAGGACTGTAGAGTGTTGGATTAGTGCCCTAGGCCAAATGTATTTGTGCTAGGAAATGAATTATGTATTAAGACGTTATTATTTATTCAATAAAGGTTGTTTCTTATATATCTCTGTGTATGGGTTGTGAATGTAAATCTTATATGAACCAAGAATGACACTTCGGGTTCACGTCATCAGAATACGTGATTCTGATAGTAGAACTGTGAACCAACGAATGACATTCTAAATTGTCCCTAGTGATATGTAGGATGTTTATAGAGATAGACATACTTCAGGTAAGAAGCTACATATCCACACTAGTATATTCGCAGGCTGGATGATCATGTTCTGCTGATTATGGATATAGAGATGTCCAGTCTGGAATATAAGTACATGTTAGAGAACACGTACTGGACAGACCACACTATGAGAATATGCATGGTATATGTCATTAGTGATTCTCATATGAATAGTGTGCTTGTTCCTACGACCTGAGGTCACCATGGATTCCTGTATGAGGAACGGCATGCTTTAATATGATCTTACGTCATCCGTAACGGGATGATCATTAGGGTCATCATTAAGTATGCACTGAATCATGACGAGGAATGTGAGTGACCAAGATTGGATTTGTTCCGTTAAGAGGGAGATATCTCTGGGCCCCATGATGAACTAGGACTGAAGGAAATGCATGGCCATGCTCAAAATGGATTAACATGTGTTGTTAATATCATTTTGTATTTGTTCAGTCTAATTCTCGATCAGGAAAGAGACATTGATCAAACTCAAGGATGACATATTACCGTGCCTTGTGATCAAGACGTATATCGTAGAACAAAAGGAATAATCAAATGTCTATTCAGATAGGTTTATGATCGCTGATCATTTCATTTAACATGGGTAGTCATGACACCAGTCTAGAGGTTACTCATGACTTACGATCTTTGGAAGATCGTTGCCAGCGTTAAATGGAACCTACACGGTCACACATAGAACAACGTCTAGTCGGGAAGGAATGCTCTTAAATGGTTATACATATGATGTATAAATAGGTGAAAGGAAATAATCGATCATTGGATGATCGATTTGAATGATTGTGCAAGATTTGCATAGTTCCGTTGGCAACAGAATAGTTCCGTTGCCAACGGAAGTTCCGTTGCCAACGGAAGTTCCGTTGCCAACGGAAGTTCTGTTGCCAATATGTCGGCAACTAAGTTTTCAGGTAAGGAAACCCTATTCCGTTGGCAACGGAATAGTTCCGTTGGGAACGGAATACGCGCTCGAGTTAGGTTTTTAGTTATGGTAACTAATCAATCCTTCGCCTCCCTCTCTAGTATAAATAGAAGGACAGCCCCTCTATTAGGAACACATCACAGAGCCTCCAGACTGCCGTATTACAGAGAGAAAGAGAGAGAGCCTCCTGAAAGTATTTCCGGACTCGTCTAGCCGAGTCCGGTTATTCCGACTATTCGAAGTTCGACGTGGATACGAGTAGAGATCTCCTGCCTTGGAGATTAGCGAGCGATCAAGTTCTTCGTCCCTAGGAAGAGCAAGAAGATTCTCAAGGTCGAGCTTCAGAAGCCAGGAAAGAGAAGGAAGCAAGACGGAAGTTCGTTTAGACATACATCCGCTTCTCTCTCCCGGATCAGAGATGATCCGAGGTATAAATTTTAATAGCATAATCTCGTATCTTTATTTCCTTTATAATGATCCTAGGAAGGGATAACCCATAGGTTCCGCTGCGCATGTAACGTACATGGCTACGGGTTTCCCAACAGTGGTATCAGAGCGTTCGTTAAGGAAATAATCGTCGATTATATTTAAAATTTAGTAAATCCAAGTATAATAAATTTTAGGGTTTTGAAAATATTATTTCAAAACATCACGGAAATAGTTTCTAGAAATATAATATTGGATATTATGATTTTCTAGAGTTTCGAAAAATAGTTTTTCGAAATCCGTTTTGGAAATGGAACTAAAACTAAAGTAAAAACGAATCTCCAGCACGTCTCCGTTGAGAACGGGATAGTTCCGTTGAGAACGGAATAGTCCGTTGAGAACGGAATAGTTCCGTTCCCAACGGAATAAGGCTGAATTTCCGAAAACCCTAATTTTTGTTATACATGGAATTTAAATATATAAATATGGTATGAGCTTTAGATCTGTGATTGTTCTGTGTTGTAATCTTGTGTGAATGCTTGTAATTCTATTTAATATCTATGGTAGCCAGCGAGTTGTCCAAAGTTATAATTATGGCAACCTGTGAGTTGCCCAAAATTATAAATTACTTTTTCTGGCAATAGAATAGTTGTTAGGGTAGATATTATAAGAAGACTACAAGGCAAGGATCTTGGCGCGATCTTCGGAAGATGGCATTGGATCTTCGCACACACACAACGAAGGGTTCGTTGACGATTACTCCAACAATCTAAAGATAGATCTAGGATTAGGAACCTCATGATCGCTTGTGAGGAATAGGCTCATACCATATTTAACTTAGTTTCTGTGATGTTTATATTTATAAATCTAAAACAAAATCCTTCAGAATGTTAAGTAAGGAAATGCTCCCCATGTCACTGAAGCCCTTGGTACTTAGACAGTCTTCCATGTGGGTCATGCCAAAGCTGAGCATATGGGGGATTGTCTTTGTAAAGGAGGGTATGCGGGAAATGGCGTCCAGCATGGGTCATGCCAAAGCTGAGTGTGCTGGACTCTATTTCGCCGGTAATCATACATGGTTAAACTTAACTGAGCAAGCAAGTCGGACTTGGGCTCAGGGCATAAGATGGAATAATACACCGGGCATATGATGCTCATTCCATAAAAGGAAAGAGTTGTATATGATACAATTGGAAGTGTTCCTACCTAAATAGTTGTGTATTGATGGTTGCGCCAAAGTGCACTTAATACTCAATGAAATACGGATCTTGACTCACTATGAAACCTCATCTAATTGAAGTTTCCGAATCAATACTACTGAAGGTGGTTGATTTGAAGAAAAATAGTGGGAGTACAATATAAGAAACACCAAAACAAAACAACCCCAAATGAATAAATAATAATGACACTTTACATTTTAACTTGTAGAATAATGGCAAATAATAATAATTCAACTGGGTTGAATTTGCGATCTATCCTTGAGAAGGATAAGCTCAATGGGTCTAACTTTCTTGACTGGTCTAGAAACCTGAGAATTGTTCTCAAGGCTGACAATAAACTGTATGTCATAGAAGAGGCTTACCCAGAGGAACCAGAACAGGGAGCCGCAAGGGCTGCCCGAGATGCGTATGTTAAATACGTCAAAGACGACACAGAGATAGCTTGTCTCATGCTAGCGACCATGACCTCCGAGCTTCAGAAGCAACTAGAGGACATGGGTGCTTACGATATGATCGTAACTCTCAAGGAAATGTTCCAAGTGCAGGCTAGAGTTGAGCGCTACAAAGCGACCGTCTCTCTAACTGATACGAAGATAGTTGAAGGTTCATCTGTGAGTGCTTATGTACTCAAGATAATTATGCACATTTTATACCCTATGCATATGTGATATTGCACCATTATATGTGTTAATATTCTATTTATATGGATAATAATACAACTTGAATGTTGATACTACTAATGAGATATTTATGTGATTTCAGGTGTAATTTGGATGGAGCATAGCTTGGAGAAAAGATGTTGGAGCACAAGATGGAGATAATAATCAAGAATCGGACCTGCTGACATAGCCTCAGTATTTCGGCCATAATCACAATCTGGGCCTCCTCTATATGCATACTACATACCGTTGGAAAGAAGAGAACAAGGCCCACAATTCATTCCATATTACCAGAGCACAGTTCCAAAGTCAACATATCTCAAATTGACCATCTTCTAGAAAGAACTTTGATGCACTTTGCATGCATTCTTCATACCTTTGACATGTTTCCTTCACACCCTTTGCATGGAGCTTCATTCATCCCTCATGACCACCTTTTGAGAGGCATTATAACCAGTTGCAAGGCATCTCTTCTACTCATTTTTAAACTTCATCATTCTCTCTCTTGGAGTTGGGCATGTCAAGCAAGCTTCACTCTTCCATCCGCGCTTCTTTAATAGGTTATATCATTATTTTCTTTTCTTTCTTTTCCATGTATTTCGAGTAAGCCCTTCGAGGCGTAGTTAATATTTATGTTTTTGTGTTGTAACTTTTGAGACCATTAATAATGAATTTCATTTGAACGGTTATTATTCTGTTTTCACTTACTTATTATCTTTCATGCTCAATGAATTGTTTTAAGTTTATTTTGGTTAGTTCTATGTTAAATAGTAATTAACAAAGGCCACAAAATTCGTATGGTTGCTTTGCTCAATAACATTCATTAGAATTTGAATAATAGCCAAGTGCAAATAACTCACAATGATCTAAACAGTTCTGAACAAGCTCATTCTTTAGGAGGTTTTGAATTGTTTAAATAACCAATGATTTCTATTGAATTGGTTATGATATTCAAGTAGGTTAGTGTTTTTATTTACGAGCTCATCTGAACTAAAACCTTATCTTTTTGTTTGAGTTATTTATCGGTTAGAGCTCATCTTACTGCACTTAAGAGATTAATTCCAAATTTATTATTATAATCAAGGATAAAGTTACACACAAATTCACTACACAAAACTATGCCTCATTTTACAAAATCACCACATCTCTTGATTTTTACTCTAAGTTTCATCTTTACTTGTTACTTTCATTTTGTTGCAATCAACCAATCAACAACCCCCCCAATTGTGTGTCTTGTTTTAGGTCTTGTGTTTGGTTTTATTTACGGTCTTGGTTTCTATTTAAATTAGTTTTCTGTTTTTGTTGAGTCCATTTTCATTAGAGAAGTAATATTTTCACCTAGTTTAGTCTAAATAGCTCTCTGTGGTTCGACCCCTACTTCAACTATCTACTTTATTGTAGTTAAGTCTAGGGTTATAAATTTCTTTTGGTAAGTGTAAAACGACTACAAAAATACCTCATATCAAAATGGCGCCGTTGCCGGGGAGCTAGCAATACGACTATTCTAGGTCAATATTCACTGTTCTCTTGTGAAGTACGATAGTCTGCATTTGTATCAGAGTAAACAAAATTCATTTTACTTTTTGTCAGTCATACCTTTTTGACTTTTTGTCAGAGTCATAGTTTCCTTACCTTTGTTATCTTTTTCACTTTTTGGCAGAGTCAGTCATACTATTTATTTTTACTTTGAGTCTGCATTACTTGCATTCACTAATTCTCTCTTTTACACTTGATTCCAGTTCATGAAAGCTACTCGTAGTTCTAATCTTCCACTTACACCACTAGATCTGGAGATTGACAAAACACACCTGGAGCGAAGAAGAGCAATTCTGGTAACACCGGAAGCAGCCGAAGAAACTGAAAAGGTGGAGAACACGGACAGCGAAAGCGAGCCTCCTACTCCACCAGCTTCTCCTCACGCTACAAGAGGTAACACTACAGTCATGGCTAATTTTGAGGATAGGACACTTAGGGACATGGCCATACTCAAAATAGATTAACATGTGTTGTCAATATCATTTTGTATTTATTCAGTCTAATTCTCGATCAGGAATGAGACTTTGATCAAACTCAAGGATGACATACTTCCATGCCTTGTGATCAAGACATATATCGTAGAACAAAAGGAATAAGCAAATGTCTATTCAGATAGGTTTATGATGGCTGATCATTTCATATAACATGGGTAGTCATGACATCAGTCTAGAGGTTACTCATGACTTACGATCTTTAGAAGATCGTTGCCAGCGTTAAATGGAACCTACACGATCACACAATGAACTCCATTCATACGGGATGAATACGTGATTCTAGTAGTAGAACTGTGAACCAACGAATGATGTTCTAAACTGTCCCGAGTGTTATGTAGGATTTTTATAGAGATAAACACTTCGGGTTCATGTCATCGGAATACGTGATTCTAATAGTAGAACTGTGAACCGACGAATCATGTTCTAAATTGTCCCTAGTGTTATGTAGGATGTTTATAGAGATAAACATACTTCAGGTAAGAAGCTACATATCCCTACTAGCATATTCGCTGACTGGATGATCATGTTGTGTTGATCATGGACATAGGGATGTCAAGTCTGGAATGTAGGTACGTGTTAGAGAACGCGTACTGGATTGACCACACTATAAGAATATGCATGGTACATGTCATTAGTGATTCTCATATAAATAGTGTGCTTGTTCCTACAACCTGAGTCACCATGGATTCTTGTTTGTGGAACAGTATACTTTAATATGATCCTACGTCATCCGTAATGGGATGATCATTATGGTCATCATTAGGCATGCACTGAATTATGACGAGGAATGTGAGTGACCAAGATGGGATTTATTCCCCTCGTCAAGAGGGAGATATTTCTGGAAACTATATTCCATTCTGAACGGAAGGGTTCCGTTCTGAATAGAATATGCGTAGAAAATTAGGTTTTCAGTTATGGTAACTGAGCAATCGTTCGCTTTCCTCTGTAGTATAACTAGAGAGGCAGCCCCTCTCTATTACACAAATTATTCTAAAGCCTTATAAGCCGTCTAATACATAAATCGAGAGAGAGAGAGTTTAGAGGTAATTTCGGAAAGTATTTCCGGACTCGTCTAGCCGAGTACGGTAATTCCGTGTGTCTGAAGTTCGCGTGGATACGAGTAGAGATCTCCTACTATAGAGATAAGCGAGCGATCAAGTTCTTCACCCCTAGGAAGAGCAAGGAGGTTCGTGGAGTCGAGCTTCAGGAAGGAGAAGGTTGCTAGTCAGAAACATTCAGACCTACATCCGTTCTTCATCTCGCGGATCAGGAAGATCCGAGGTATAAATTTTAATAGTTAATCTCGTACTTTTATTCCCTTAACGATGATCCTAGGGCGGGTTGAATCCATAGGTTCCGATGCGCATGTAACGTACATGGCTATGGATTCGCCAATAATTTCCTTCCTTGTTTGGATGTTGTCGAGCCGCTCTTCTAAGGGTGTGATTCCTTATGATCAATGCTTCCGGATCGAGTGGTTTCACGCTCGCAGGTGGGACCACGGTGCAATGATTGCTCCAATCGCACTCTAAATTCCTTCAGCCTCTTTTTGCATGCTTTTTAGTGTTTTTGCTCCAATTCCTGCAATCACATATGATCTAGGCGGTAACTTAGTTCTTTAACTAAAACATAAATAAAATACTAAAATAACTATCTAAAGTGCAGAAAGTAAGATATAAGATAGGCGGTAAATATCTATAAAAAATATCCCTATCACATTCCCTCAAGCTTACTCTTGCTCGTCCCGAGCAAGTCACAACTCCGAACCAAACGTCCGGCTTGCCTTTCCCGTGTGATTCCCAAGCCTCCTTATACTCTCACTCACGCACCTACATCATTCTCGCCCTTCAGTCCCTTGCATAAAACACCCATTGGAGTGAACTCCGGCTTACCTTCCCCATGTGATTCCCATGCCTCGCATGCACTCTCACTCACACAGCCGCATCATTCTCGCCGTTCAGTCCCTCGCATAAAACACCCGTTCATCCATCGAAATGAAAGGGCCCGTTCCTTCGGGCAACTGACCTCTGGACCATGGGCGTGCCTTGCTGAGGATGACCGATCACTCAGTCCTGGTTAACTGCGCCAATCCTAACAGGCTGCCTTCTTGGTGGATTTTTGGTGGTTCCCTCAATTGTGCCCTCTTATATATATAAGCAGGCACAGTTGCGGGAACCCTCAGGCATTTGATTTGACTTGTAGGTTCATGGGGATGACTTCCCCCAAGCTTAGTCTTCATCGTGTGGGTAATCTCTCGCAAGAGCAGATGTCGTTCTTCTTCCTTGGTGTATCTGTTGGGAAACTTGTAGCCATGTACGTTACATGCACAGCGGAACCTACGGGTTCAACCCTCCCTAGGATCCTCATTAAGGAAATAAAAGTACGAGATTAGCTATTAAAATTTATACCTCGCATCTTCCTGATCCGCGAGATGGAGAACGGATGTAGGTCTGAACGATTCCGACTAGCAACCTTCTCCTTCCCGAAGCTCGACTCCGCAAACCTCCTTGCTCTTCCTAGGGATGAAGAACTTGATCGCTTGCTTATCTCCAAAGTAGGAGATCTCTACTCATATCCACGCCAACTTCAGACACACAGAATTACCGGACTTGGCTAGACGAGTCCGGAAATACTTTCCGAAATTACCTCAAACTCTTTATCTCTATTTTTTTATTAGATGGCCTCTAAGGCTTCAGAATTGTGTGTTAAATAGAAAGGGGCTGTCTCTCTATTTATACTAGAGAGGAAGGCGAACGATGTCTCAGTTACCATAACTAGAACCCTAATTCTACGCTAATTCCATTCCGAACAGAATAGGAGTTTCCATTTATAAAACCTTGGATGTCAAGGAAGCACAATTACCATATCTATTCCATTCAGAACAGAACAATTCCGTTCCAAACTGAATAGTGCTGTTTTGCACTGTCAATCATCCAATAATTGATTATTTCGTTCACCATTTATACATAACATGTATAACTGTTTGAGACATTTTCATCCCGTATGAATGGAGTTCATTGTGTGACCGTGTAGGTTCCATTTAACGCTGGCAAAGATCTTCTAAAGATCGAAAGTCATGAGTATTGTCTAGACTGATGTCATGACTACCCATGTTAAATGAAATTATCAGTGATCATAAACCTACTTGAATAGACGTTTGCTTATTCCTTTTATTCTATGATATATGTGTTGATCACAAGGCACGATAATGTTGCATCCTTGAGTTCGATCACAATCTCTTTCCTGACCGAGAATTAGATTTAGTAATAAAAATGATATTAATAACACTTGTTAATACATTTTGAGCATGGCCATGCATTTCCTTCAGTCCAAATTCATCAGGGGGCCTAGAGATATCTCCTTCTTGACGAGGGTAACAAATCCCATCTTGGTCACTCACATTCCTCGTCATGATTCAGTGCATGCCTAATGATGACCATAGTGATCATCCCGTTACAGATGACGTAGGATCATATTAAAGTATGCAGTTCCACAAACAAGAATCCATGGTGACCTCAGGTTTTAGGAACAAGCACACCTAGGCCAATCTAAGCATCCAATGCTCATTAGGCAACATGACCTTCATGTTCTACTAGCGGAAAAAAATATGCCTATTAGATTATAGAAATTTACATTGCAAACTTATAATGTGTATTATTGATCTCTATCATTAGTCGAGAACTTTATGAAACAAGTACTTGGATCCTTGTAGCTTTAGTATGACCAATTCTTTGTTCACAACATAGATTTTCAGGCTTTAGTGTCACTTGAGACTACTTCTAGTTCCAAGATCAAGTGCTTGATCCAAGCATACCAATCTTCTGCTTCTAAAATGACAATATGGTCTTGTTTCAGTTACAATACCTCATTTGGAACTCTTTCTAAATTACTGTATTCAAAATAAACAAATTGCGATAATGATCCATGTTAGGAAAGTGTAATATCTTACCACTACCTAGCTTCTCATAGATCAAGATATCTTAGATCTTAGATATTTATTCTAGTAATCAAATGACTATCATTTGCTCTCTTATGGTCCAAAGCATATTACACAGTACATTGTATGGCTTGAAGAATCTTATTCATCATGTTATCAAGAACTGTTACTTCTACATTGAATCTTTTATTAAATGGATGATAAGCTTATGTCTTCATTATATGAACGTCGTAGGCAATAATTCTTTCTTGTATATTGAACTCCTTTAGTTGAAAACATAGAATCCAATTCATGTGTCTTTCATTGTTCATGTTAATGCCATGAGCAAGCTCTTTCTTCCCTGTTGAATATTCAATATATGGTCGAAGGTATAGAATCTAATTCTTATATCCTTGTATTTGTTCAAGTGAATGCCATAATCGAGAACTCTTTCTTGCATATTGAACACTTCAATATATGGCTGAAAGTATAGAATCTCATTCGTATGTCTTTCATCAATCATGCGAACACCATAAGCAAGAATATTTCCTGTGTATTGAATTCTTTCAAGATTTTTCCAATGTACTTTATCTTACAACCATAACTCTACATAGACTTCAACTCCCAATTATTAGGACGGTGTAAGTCTGTTGTTGTGACACAGGAGACTGTTATACTACCAATGAATTTCTTGAAACCGAGATGGTCTTATCTATTTGTAAAATAGATTCCTCTTGAGATGTCTGCTTTTAATCCATTAATGAATTTTGTAGCGTAATCACTTTTCAGAATTCTCGGGATCATATAAACTCCTGCCATGTATCAAAGATACATCCACAATATGGTTCCTGTAAAAGAAGGTCAGTTTTTATATCCTTATTCCATTATTCACAATCGCATTGTGCTATGGACGTTAGAATTCTTTATAGCATCAAGTGAGAAAGTCTTTTACTATAGCCTATACTATAGATACTTTCTTTGCTATTTATAGGTTATCCATGTACTTTACGCAATGGTCATCAAGCCATTGAATACTCCAATCAAGTTCCAAATTTGACTCCTTGTACATGGGATGCATCTCAGTTCTCATGGTCCAACCATTGACTCTTCACAGTCTCTTGGGTAGATAGTCGACTCATCCTCTATGAGTACTTATTATTAGATATGAGATATCATATCTCTCGGCCTAATGTCTACCAGGTCTATAAGAAGGACCTTATGTTTCAAGTATAGCCTTATCAACTACTTGATAGCATCTTTAAAGGTTCATCGCTAGTATGTGGATCTCGAACCTTTCGAGATGTATTACACTCCCACTGCTTCTTTAGGAGATAAGATCTCTTTCAAAGAAGTGTGAATTATGAGTAGCAAACAATTTGAAGTCGTAATGGATACAAAACAATATCAAATTGTATTCCACAAACATTTATAAGATTGTTGTCATGACACCTTAAAATTTTTTGACAAGAGTCGTACTCCAACCTTTAAGGACATCTTGGGACTGTCCCAACCCATATGAGGTGTTCTTTTTAACCTTATGATATTCAGTGCCTAGTATGTACAAGAGTACAAACTTATAAGAATCTCGGAGGATTTGTTTGACTTATCATAGACTGAATCTTATCCAATAATCTTCATCATTTCCTTTATGAACACATCATGAGATGTTCCATATGGAGTTAATTGTGAAACTCTTTTCACAATCTCTAAGATGATCGTCAAACTATACACTCAAATATTTTCAACTTCGATCTGATCGAAGTGCTCTTATTATCTTGCCAAGGCAATATCAAATGTCATTCTTAAATGCATTGAACATTTCAAATATTTTGTGTTTCATTAAGTAAACCTTTTACTTAAAACACTTTAATATGAAATTCTGATATACCTATTTCTAACTGGCTTGCTTGTTGTCTCTCGTGCATCTATATGCATGAGTCTCAACAAACTAACCCATCAACTTTGTGATGGTTGCCCATTCTTGTCATCTTGTTTGTGTTGGGGAACCTGTAGCCATGTACGTTACATGCGCAGCGGAACCTACGGGTTCAACCCTCCCTAGGATCATCGTAAAGGAAATAAAGGTACGAGATTATGCTATTAAAATTTATACCTCGGATCTTCCTGATCCGGGAGAGAGAAGCGGATGTAGGTCTGAACGAACTTCCGTCTTGCTTCCTTCTCCTTCCTGGCTTCTGAAGCTGGACTCTGAGAACCATCTTGCTCTTCCTAGGAATGAAGAACTTGATCGCTCGCTAATCTCCAAGGCAGGAGATCTCTACTCGTATCCACGTCGAACTTCGAATAGTCGGAATAACCGGACTCGGCTAGACGAGTCCGGAAATACTTTCAGTATTACGGCAGCCTGGAGGCTCTGTAATGTGTCTCTAATAGAGGGGGACTGCCCTTCTATTTATATTAGAGTTGGAGGCCAAGGATTGCTTAGTTACCATAACTAAAACCCTAATTACAGTGCTTATCCATTCCCAACGGACCGATTCCATTGCCAACAGAATAGGGTCTCCTAATCTGAAAACTTAGCTGCCGACATATTGGCTGAGTTCTGTTGCCAACGGAACTGCTCCGTTGGCAACGGAACTTCCGTTGGCAACGGAACTGTTCTGTTGCCAACGGAACTATGCTAATTTTGCACAATCATTCAAATCAATCATCCAATGATCGATTATTTCCTTCACCTATTTATACATCATATGTATAACCATTTAAAAGCATTACCTTCCCGACTAGACGTTGTTCTATGTGTGACAGTGTAGGTTCCATTTAACGCAGGCAACGATCTTCCAAAGATCGTAAGTCATGAATAACCTCTAGACTGGTGTCATGACTACCCATGTTAAATGAAATGATCAGCGATCATAAACCTATCTGAATAGACATTTGATTATTCCTTTTGTTCTACGATATACGTCTTGATCACAAGGCACGGTAATATATCATCCTTGAGTTTGATCAAATTCTCTTTCCTGATCGAGAATTAGACTGAACAAATACAAAATGATATTAGCAACACATGTTAATCCATTTTGAGCATGGCCATGCATTTCCTTCAGTCCTAGTTCATCAAGGGGCCCAGAGATATCTCCCTCTTAACGAGAGAAACAAATCCCATCTTGGTCACTCACATTCCTCGTCATGATTCAGTGCATACCTAATGATGACCCTAATGATGATCCCGTTACGGATGACATAAGATCATATCAAAGTATGCAGTTCCTCATACAGAAATCCATGGTGACCTCAGGTCGTAGGAACAACCACACTATTCATATGAGAATCTCTAATGACATATACCATGCATATTCTCATAGTGTGGTGAGTCCAGTACGTGTTCTCTAACACGCACCTATATACCAGACTTGACATCCCTATGTCCATGATCAGTAGAACATGATCATCCAGTCTACGAACATACTAGTATAGATATGTTGCTTCTTACCTGAAGTATGTTTATCTCTATAAACATCCCACATATCACTAGGGACAGTTTAGAATGTCATTCGTTAGTTCACAGTTCTACTATCAGAATCACGTATTCTGATGACGTGAACCCGAAGTGTCATTCATGGTCGATCTAATATATGTAAATGTATTAGTCACCCATACACTCAATCATATATGAACTAAATAAATGTCTTTCTCATAATCTAATCTCTAGTCCAACACTTTGGCCTAGGGCATAATTCCTTTAGTTTGATAAATAAAATTCACACATTTCAATTGATCCTAGATCTAATGACTGTAACGTTCCACATATGGTGGAGTTTAGGAATGCGATTCTTATTTGGTAACTTAAATGACTCTGCTAGAAGTGCATGTCATGGAAATCAATGGACTTATATTTAGCATATAATTGTTATTTTCTAAGTGAACATTTCAAAATACAAAAATATGGAAAATTTTTATTATTCCAAATAATAAATTTTACAACCACTTCAACGCTAATATAGAAATAACATTTATTTCATTACAAATCCACAATGGCTAGGTCAACAAAATCAAAGAGATAATGTAGCAACTCTTGATTTATTCCCCACTCGTAGGTTGACTTCTCCTCTAGCTAATCTTATACTTCTGAGTAATATCCTGCACATTCCAAATGTGAGAATTACAGTGGATATCCAATATCCAAGTAGAGATTTAGGAAGATGAATAGCTAAAATGGAAACCATTGATTCTTCTTCTTGACATATCTTACATTCTTCTCTCTAGTGATCACGCATAGAACATGCAATCACTTCTTCGGATTCCTCAGGTTTAAGCAACACTTTGCCTTCACTCTGGATCCAGTTCTCCCATGCGGCTTGGCTATTCAACTCTCTTTCCCTTTCAATCCTGAGGGCACTAATGACAACTTTTGCTTCTATGTCCTTCTCTGCCTGTTTAAGCATCTTATGCAATTCCGTGATCGTCGTCTGCATCCGACGCTTATGATATTCAGTAATGAACATATCAAAGCTCGGAGGAAGCGATCCAAGAATCATGTCAACCACGAATTCCCTTAGAATAGGTGAACCAAGTCTCCCTAAGTAATGAATGTGGCTTCTCATCTTGAACACATGAGTATCGACAGAGGAACCCTAAGCCATCTTGCTCTTGGTTAATAACTTGGTGACCTTGTAGCGCTGAATACTAGCCTACTTTCGGAACATTTCCTTAAGAACCTTGATCACATCATAGGCAACCAAAAAACCTATATGCGACGCTTAGCTTTCATTTCTACAAACATCATCCAGGCTAATTCATCATAATAATCAATACACTTCTGATAAGTGTATTGATCGACTCTAAAAATGGTCAAAGGCGGTGGATTGGGATGGGTGTCTCAAGGACATACAAGTTTTCTTCACTCTTGAGAACAAGAGTCCAGAACCATTCAGGGAAGTTTGTGCCATCGAGCTTATCCTTCTCAAGGATAGATCGCAATTCCGTAAATTTCGAACTCATTCTACTAGTTTAATATGCATTGTAAAGTTTATATTTAAAATTAGAATTCGTCAAATTTTGGTTCATATATTATACTCCCACTATTTTCTTCAAATCAACCACTTTCAGTAGTATTAATTCGGAAACTTCAATTAAATGAGATTTCATAGTGAGTCAAGATCCGTATTTCATTGAGCAGTAAGTGCGCTCCGGCGCAACCCTTAATGCTCAACTACTTACGTAGGAACACTTTCTAATTACATCATATGCAACTCTTGCCTTTTATGGAATGAGTATCTTATACTCGATGTATTATCCCACCTTGTGCCCTGAGCCCAAGTCCGACTTACTTGCTTAGTTAAGTTTAACCATGTATGAGTATCGGCAAAGCAGTTTCCAGCACAGTCAGCTCAAGCATGACCTGTGCTACTTTCTACTTCCCGCGTGCCCCTTTCCAAAGACAATCCCCCACACGCCCAGCTTCGGCATGACCCATGTGGAAAACTATCTGAGTACCGAGTGTTACAGTAACATGGGAGGTACTTCATTACTTAATATTCTGAAGGAATTTGTTTTTAGATTTATAAATATAAACATCACATAAACTAAGTTAAATATGGTATGAGCCTATTCCTCACGAGCGATCATGAGGTTCCTAGTCCTAGATCTATCTCTAGGTTGTAGCTGTCATCTTCAACGAACAATTAGTTGTGTGTGCGATGATCCAATGCCATCTTCTCAAGATTGCCCCAAGATCTTTGTCTTGTAGTCTTGGTATAATATCTTTCCTAATAACTATCCTATTGCTAGAAAAAGTAATTTACAACTTTCGACAACTCACAAGTTGCCATAATTACAACTTTGGACAACTCACTGGTTACCATAGATATTAAATAAAACTTACAAGCATTCACACACAAGATTACATCACAGAACAATCACAGATCTAAGGCTCATACCATATTTATATATTCAAATTCCATGTATAACAAACTTAGGGGTTTTTGCAAAAATCAGCTTTATACCGTTCGGAACGGAACCATTCTGTTCTGAACAGAATCAGCGCTGAAAATCTCTGATATAAAATCAACCCATTCCGTTCGGAACGGAATAGCACTGAAAATTTTGTTTCCTTTTATTTTAGTTCCGTTTGCAAAACAGATTCCGAAAAACTATTTTCTGAAACTCTAGGAAATCATAATATCCAATATTATATTAATAAAAACTATTTCTGTGATGTTTTGAAATAATATTTTAAAAACCCTAAAATTTATTATACTAGGATTTTATAAATTTTAAATATATAATCGAAGATTATTTCCTTAACGAACAATTTGATGCCACTGTTGGGAAACCCGTAGCCATGTACGTTACATGCGCAGCGGAACCTACGGGTTCAACCCTCCCTAGGATGATCATTAAGGGAATAAAAGTACGAGATTAGCTATTAAAATATATACCTCGGATCTTGCTGATTGGCGCCTTGTTCCTCTTGACCTCTCTTAGGTGCTTGTTGATGTCCTTATGAGGAGTGCATACTTCACCTTGAGATCTCGTCTTTCTCATAAACCTTAAATATTCAAGAGACAAAAACACTAGAGAAAATATGAGATCGGTTAGTTAAAAAATCGATGCAAGACGCCTCCCCGGCAACGGCGCCATTTGTAAATCGGGTAAAATCGTCTTTAAATTTCACACAATTTAGAAAAAAAATTATAATTCCCTATTATTCAAATAACGAGTATGAGCGGTAAATGAGTTTAGCGGTCGAACACAAGGAGGTATGGCCTCAAGTATTAACTAATATCAAGTTTTGATCTTGATTATTAAGTCTCAGTTTAAGGTTTATTAGGCGAATTTCCAAAGTTAATATGCAACAAAATTCACTTTTTATTCGAAAATTCAGCATGTCATACTTTAGTATTTTGATTCGTAATTACATCAAATAAACTTCAAATCCAACAAGTGATATACCGTTGGAAACTAGGAAGAGAGTTCTATGATATGGTCGGTTACTTTTATTATTATCTTATTCAAGAATTTTGAGATATTTACAGATCAGTCCAGAACTTATTTCAGTTTAAAGATTTATACAACAGTAAGTAGAGAATATTGTAGAAAATTCACCAAGACTTGAAAAATTCCCAAAATTTAGAAATTCAATTATCTAGTTATGGATCAACTGTGATCAACTGTTAAAATTTGGTTCAATTATGTTCTATAGTTTGAGAATAATGATGAAAACTCAGATCTGGACTCAGAAACTAGATATGACAGACTAGTACTTATAAAAGTGGAATTATCTTCCAATCTGCCTGAATAACTATTATTTTAAAATTCAGATTCAGGTTTTACACTTAGAAATACTTGAATTAGGACTATTTTTATATTTTTATTATTTATTTTTATATTTTTAAAAATTCAGAGAAAAAGAAGCAATAAATCTAAACAGAAAGATCAAAAATAGAAAAATAACAAACTAAGAAAATTAATATCTCACACTTTATAATTCAGAATTGGGCAAACTTTGGTTTGAAAATTATCTACTAAATGAGAACTAAATTGTCGAAATTTTCAGATAAGAATTAGACACGAAATTAGAGGTAAAACACTGAAAAAAAATAGCAGCTGGACAGAAACTAGATTAGGGGTTGATTTTCAGTCTAAAAATAGGGATTTATAGGATATTTATGAGATGTAACAATCATTAATCACTTAGGGTATAGTTTAACAAATTTAGATGATGGATTTGAGCAATCTAAGCTAAGATTTACTCAGGAAAAATAATTCAAGAACTAACTTATCTCAAAACAGCCATTTTAAAACAAACTTGAATTAAATCATTCACAACTCCAAATTAATCACACAAAATACTAAGCTAAGCATTCTAGATGATTAACAAGCCAATAAACTCTCGATTCAATCGATCAATTGATGAAAAACACTAAGCTAAGTAATTTTTCCCCAATTATTCAAAATTACAAGATTTTAAATCAAGTCTTCATGTATACAACTCATAAACTTCCCTCCCTATCTAGATCTTCTCACACATATTCACAAAAACAAGAATTGTATAAGATTTCATCATTATTATAACAAAATTGAGTTCTTGTGATCTAAAATTCAAAACAAAAGATTAAAATAGAATTGGATCAAACCAAGAGTTGGAAGACCAGCCGGTACCTCCCATGAATCGATTTGAACCTCTAATTGCAACTTGATTCAAGCTAGAATCAAGAGATTCGATTTTCACCCAAATCAGCCCCTAAATGCTCGATTTCACTTACAAACAAAAATTAGAGCTCAAAAAGCTTTGAGACTAAACACTGGTGGTGTTAGAGGAAGAAGTAGGAGAATGGAGGGTAGTGTGTCTGATGAGCAGTGAATTGGGGTCGTTTAATAGACAAAATGGACTTGAGAGTCCAATGCTCTACTTTGAATGGAGAGGACACAGGGACCAAATCGGAGCATATGGTTGGTCAGGCAGATCAAGGGTTCTGTACTGAATATTTGGACGAAATTTTGTTGAAATTGATTGAGATTTGATCCGGTTTTGAAATGTTGAAAATTCCCTCTGTTTTTGGAGAAAAGCTTCAGATCAGATCTAAAGTTTGAATCGCGAGTTTGTTAGACTAAAAAGTGGTCCCCTCTGGATCAAATGCAGAGAAACGGGTCACAGGTCACGCAAAATGAGTCACGTGAAGCTCTTCATTTTGGCGCTGAGTTTGAACGGAATGTTTCGATATTCTGTGGCTTAGCGTGTCAGAATTTCGTGAAATGAGTCGTTTCGTTTTTAGTTCTTTGGTGCTAGAAAATTTCAACAAGTTTGATATCGTTTGTGGCTCGTGAGTGTGTGTTCTGTTCTAAAACAATTCCCTGACCAAATCTTATGAAGCATCTGTGGATTTTTCATTCAATTATTTATCGGATTTTGGCTCCGTTTTACTGTTTCTCAACTCAGCGAATCGATTCGCGTTTCTTGTTCTGCATCAGCTCGAATTCTTCCTTCAGAATGTTTCATTTTCTCCTTATGAATTTGTATGAAAAGAAATGAGGTTAAGTGGTTTGGTGAAACTTGTTCTTCTCTTGTCGAAACACCAACATCTCTTCCTTCAGCCATTGATGACCAGTAACCAAAACTCTAGCTTTAACTCGCGATTCAATCACTGTCACTCAAAACCAGAGTTCGGGACATTTCACCAACCTCATTACGATGCTTTGTGTGAAATATTAACCTCTAAAACACCTCTGAGTTTTCAATTTTCACGATTAACCAAACCAGTTGTGTTTTCACGAAAATAACCCAAAACGATGAAACTCGAGAATCAAACACTGGTTTAGACCAGTTTTTAGATTCAATTGGATCGTCCAAAATATTCTTTAATCATTCCCAAAGCTTTATGAACAAAAAAAATTCATGTTCTTATTCGAGGAAATTGGAGGAAGGCTAACGAAGAACCGATCTAGTCACAGTCTTAACCGTTGGTTGGAAAGATTTGAATTTTGAATCATTTGATGAGTTCTTCATATGGATAGAAAGGGTATAAGAAGGAGAAAAGAATATTATAGGTCTTGGCTCGAATAGAGGACTGTGGAGGACATGGCATTTCAACCATGGTTTTAGCTCATTTTTTCACATATGATTTGGCCAATTCCGGCGATCGCCGGAGTTTTCAAGACCGAAGAAGGTTGCAGGCAGGTTCGTCTTGTCATTATGAATCCACGGATGGCTAGTTTGGAGAAGAAGGGTTGACCCAGTCAACCAGTTGACTTTGACCAGATTTGACCAGATTTTAAATTGGCAATTTTGAGAGTTCTAGATGCGTAGCGGAATCTACGGGTTTAACCCTGATTATGCTATTAAAATTTATACGTCGCATCTTCCTGATCCGGGAGAGAGAAGCGGATGTAGGTCTGAACGAACTTCCGTCTTGCTTCCTTCTCCTTCGTGCTCCAAAAGCTCGAATAGATCGCTCGCTAGTCTTCAAAGCAGAAGACCTCTACTTGTATCCACGTCGAACTTCGAATCGTCGGAATAACCAGACTCGGCTAGACGAGTCCGGAAATACTTTCAGGAGGCTCTCTCTCTTTCTCTCTATATTATGGCAGTCTGGAGACTCTGTAATATGTGTCTAATAGAGGGGGACGGCCCTCTATATATAATAAAGAGGGAGGCGAAGGATTGCTCAGCTATCATAACTAAAACCCTAATTCCACCACTTATTCCATTCCCAACGGATCTATTCCGTTGCCAACGGAATAGGATTTCCTAATATGAAAACTTTGTTGCCATGGAATTGGCTGAGTTCTGTTGCCCAAGGAACTGTTCCATTGCCAATGGAACTTCCGTTGGCAACGGAACTGTTCTGTTGCCAATGGAACTGTGCTGATTTTTGCACAATCATTCATATCAATCATCCAATGATAAATTATTTCCTTCCCGACTAGACGTTGTTCTATGTGTGACCGTGTAAGTTCCATTTAACGCTGGCAATGATCTTCCAAAGATCGTAAGTCATGAGTGACCTCTAGACTGGTGTCATGACTACCCATGTTAAATGAAATGATCAGCGATCATAAACCTATTTGAATAGACATGATTATTCCTTTTGTTCTACGTAATGTCTTGATCACAAAGCATGGAAGTATGTCATCCTTGAGTTTGACCAAAGTCTCTTTCCTGATCGAGAATTAGACTGAACAAATACAAAATGATATTAACAACACATGTTAGTCCATTTTGAGCATGGCCATACATTTCCTTAAGTCCTAGTTCATCAGAGGGCCCAGAGATATCTCCCTCTTAATATAGGCATCAGGCATGGTCCGTGCCTGATTTATCTGCAATTTTTTTTCCAACAACCGTATTTTTGCTAATTATACCCATTCAAATTAAAAAAATTACAAAACACGCAAAATTCACAATAATGTATTCATACAAACCAATTCGTATCCGAAATACATTGATAAACAAAATAAAAGTTCATATTCGATCCAACATAACAATATCCGTTAATTATTAAAAACACACAAACATTCATTTAAAACCTACAACAAACAAACATAAACTTTATCATCCAACCACATGACGGATCCTGACCTTTGCGTTGCATTCTTGACAACCATCTCATCTCCCAAGTCGGACTTTTGTACGTTACGAGAAAAAGACAAGTTTCGATTATAAATCAAATACTATATCCCTTCAAACTTAAAACCCTAAATGATAAAACCTAGACCATAAAGGGGAAGGATTGATGTACCTTCTTTGTCTTACCGAAATTGTTAGTCTCTCTTCCTTTGTTAATTAATGATGCTATGCTATGCTATGCTATGCTACTAAATACATCTCATGAACTGCAACAAAAAAAATAGAATGAATAAGTAAGAAAAATTTACAAATAAGCCCCTGAATTATGCATAATTGAGCAGCCAGGATTAAACCCATAAAATATGAAACTTATTTAAAAATATAATAGAATTGATATGTAAAAAATTACAAACCAATTTTCAGATCACTTCTGTTCTAGTCTTTGGATCCACATTCAATTTTCAAAAATTAGGAGCTGATAATCTGATATGCATAATTGCAAATATTTTTTCTAGTTCTTTTTTTACAGACCTGTTCTATATTTTCATCCTTTATGTACATCTCAGCTGAAACTTCAAGAGCGTCCATAAAAGTCGCCATGGCAGCACGACTCAACCCTCGATTAATTGACGCAATAATATGCTCTCTTATACACTCAACAAAATTGCTTCCACCAATTCCTTCTGCATCAAACTCAATAAGAGCTGCAAATAAACATAAATAAATACACAATTATATGAGAAATCAAGTTGCTAATATAAAATGAAAAAAATAAGAAATGATAAATTAAATTAAGGCAAAGAACTGTGCCATAGTCAAATGATGAAATAGCATCGTTAGTTTGTCTAAGTCTCAACAGTTTCTCCCATAATCCCTAAAAAGAGTATTATTAATAAAATATTTATTTTTGAAAAAAAAAACATGAATAAAAATAATTAATCAATTAGGGTTAGGGTTAGTAGTTTACCAGAAGCTTAACTTTAATGTCCAAAACCATCCTTATCCTCTCATCCAGAAATTACTGTTAATTATTGTGGTGAGCATAAAATATTATGAGGAAATTTGTTATTTTAAAACTTTCAAGGACCAAACTGCAATTTATACTTTCCTGATCACTTAGCGTATCTAACTCTGAAGCATTACTAGCCAACACCTCAGCATAGCTGATAATTCAAACCATTAGTCTCTTAGCCAAAATAAAAAAAAAATAAAACAAACTAACTAAAATTAAAATAAAAAGGGGTGAATATTAATTAAAAACTTCCTAAAACCATAAGCCAAAAATACACATACATCCAAAATTCCAACACAACAATTATAAATCTAATATAAACCTAATTTAAACTACACTTAATATGAACTAAACCTAATATAAACCATAGTACAAAAATCCTAATTCAAAATATAAAATAAAATTAGAAACCATAAATAAAAAATCAAACCTAATACAAACCCTAAACATGACAAAAATTTAAACAACTAAATTAAAAAAATGATGGGGAGTAATTACCGGATTGTGCGAGAAAAGTAATTCTTGAAAAACCAAACTTCAGCCTTGTCGTGCGCCAACCCTTATCCAACCTTGAATCAAAAAATAAAAATACAATTACAAACCATACATCAAAATAAATAATCAAAAAGCTATACATATTACTTTACTTCAAACAAAATAATTCAATTTTAATAACCCTACTTAACCCCAAATTTACCCCTAATTAGCCCTAAAGCTTAACAAAAAAACCCATCAACCGTAATTAACAAAAAATTCTAATTATAAAAAAAAGGGCAATTAAACCTAATTAATCCTAAATCATAAAAAAAACCTAGTTAACAAAAAATCTTAACACTAATTAACACTAAATCTTAACACTAATTAACTATAAAAACTCTAGCTAACAAAAAAAATATCACTAATTATCAAAAATTATCCCTAATTAACAACAACTAAAAACTAATTATCTTGTGTTTGGGGAAATGGGGGAAGCTAGATCTGGTCGGAGGTGACGTCGGAGGAGACAGGAGAACGGCGCTGAGGTGGAGGAGAAGAGAGGGAGACGGCGGAGGAGGGTGGAAATCTGGTCGGGTTTGAGGCGGAGGAGTTTCGAGTTCTTCGTTTTGCTTTCTAAATCAGAGAAGAGAGGGAGACGGCGGAGGAGAGTGGCGGACGAGGGCGGCGTAGCAGGGGTTTTTTATCGTTCTTTTCTTTCTTTCGTTCTTTTTTCTTTCTTTCGTTTGTTTCCCTTTGTTTCAGTCAGAGAGGAGAGAGCGCAGACAGAGGTGGGGAGGAAAGAGTACCTTCAGGCACGAGCCGTGCCTGAATGGATAAAAATATTTTTTTATTTCTGAAATAGAGTATCAGGCACGGGCCCGTGCTAGAAGGTTAAATTTTATATTTTTTATTTCTGAAAGAAAGAGTATCAGGCCCGGGCCGTGCCTCATGGTAGTTCAAATTTTGGTTGAAATTTGCGATTTAGCTGTTGAAATAATCTATCAGGCACGGCCCGTGTCTGTTGTTAATAAACCGTGCCTGATTCGTGACTATCAGGCACAATTTTTAATATTTTAGGCACAGGCCGTGCGTGAATGTTAAGAATCTGCGAAGGTGATGACTATCTGGCATGGCCCATGCTTGATTCTCTAGATATCAGGCATGGCCCCATGCCTGAAAAAATCACACCGTGCGTGGTAGCTGATTTTGTTTTAGGCAATCTCAATATTTAGAAGAGAGAGCTATTTTAGCGCCAACAAATGAAGATGTTGATGAATTAAACAAAATCATGCTTGAAAAAGTTCCTAGAAATATCAGTACTTACTATAGTTTTGATTCCATATGTGATTCAACAATATCCGAAGAAGAACTAGATGCTCTTTATCCAATAGAATTTCTTAATTCTCTAAGACCAAACAATACACCGTATCATGAATTATGTCTTAAAATAGGCGTTCCCATAATTCTTCTTCGTAGTATTGGTCAATCGAGTATTGAAGTACCAAAACATAAATTGATAGTATCATGTCGAGTTCAAACACATAAACTTCTTGGACTGCTATAGGCAACGAAACTGGACAAGCAGAATAAGTTAACAAGATTTTCACATATAAAGGGCGAATCCAACTCTACTGCGTAATTATGTGTCCATAAGCAAGATCCTTCTTCCTATAAGATTGTCCATATTTTTACGGTTTATATTTTTCCTTTCCATTCTCCTCATAGATATTTGAGTATTATTCCGTGTCCCTAAATTAATAAATTTTTTTCATTAGTAACCAATTTTTGTTCAAGTACAAATTTTGTTTCAAAAAAATTCCTTTCAAACTTAAAATTAAGCTAACCGAAGCAGAGCGAGGTCCCCTCTAGTTATTACTATTACTCTTACTATCTTTATATACAAAAATAGTTTCTCTAAACTTTTTGACATGTGTCCATTTGTCGGATTATGTGTGGCAATGTCTGTGTAATATTTTGTACAAATTTATTTTTATTGCTAGGTCTAACACATGTCTCAAAATATAAAACCAATATTTTCACACTAAATATCACAACAAGTAGTCTAACAATACCAAATATTGTTCTATTTTTATTTTCACGTAAAATAATATTTTGCTTTATAAAATGTTTATATTTCTCTTATTTTATGATATTACATTTATTTCTATTTCTTTTTATATCTACATTTTATGTAAAATATTATTTTTTATTAAAATCTAATACATAGGAAAAAAATCCATTGTTAATGATTTTCACAATACCAAAAAATTGGAAATGAGGTGTAATACATGGAAAAAAAATAATATTTCTTTATTTTCACAAAATCGCAAAATAAGAAGTCTAATACATGGAAAAAACACAATTTTGTATCGTTTTTCACAAAACCATAAAAATAAAAATCTAATACACGGAAAAAACTCCATTGTTAATGATTTTCACAATACCAAAAAATCGAATTGAGGTGTAATACATGGAAAGGAATAATATTTTGTTATTTTCACAAAACCACAAAAATTGAAGTCTAATACATGGAAAAAACATAATTTTGTATTGTTTTTCACAAAACCACAAAATTAAAATCTAATACAGGAAAATACTCAATTGTTATTGATTTTCATAATACCAAACAATCGAATTGAGGTGTAATACATGGAAAACAACAAAATTTTGATATTTTCATAAAACCACAAAAATTGAATTCTAATACATGAAAAAAACAAAATTTGTATTGTTTTCACAAAACCACAAAAATTAAAATCTAATACATGTAAAATACTCCATTGTTAATGATTTTCACAATACCAAAAAATAGAAATTGAGGTACAAGACATGGAAAGAAATAATATTTTGTTATTTTCACAAAACCGCAAAATAAGAAGTCTAATACATGAAAAATACACAATTTTGTACTGTTTTTAACAAAACCACAAAAATTAAAATCTAATACATGAAAAAAACTCCATTGTTATTGATTTTCACAATACCAAAAAAATCGAACTGAGGTACAATAATTGGAAAGAAATAATATTTTGTTATTTTTACAAAACTGCAAAATAAGAAGTCTAATACACGGAAAAAATACAATTTTGTATTGTTTTTCACAAAACCACAAAAATTAAAATCTAATACATGGAAAAAACTTCATTGTTATTGATTTTCACAATACCAAAAAAATGGAATTGAGGTACAAGACATGGAAGGAAATAATATTTTGTTATTTTCACAAAACCGCAAAATAAGAAGTTTAATACATAGAAAATACACAATTTTGTATTGTTTTTCAGAAAACCACAAAAATTAAAATCTAATACATAGAAAAAAAATACATTGCTAAATAAGACGTGTAATACATGGAAAAAACATAATTTTGTATTGTTTTTTACAAAACCCCAAAAATTAAGATCTAATACACGGAAAAATCTCCATAGTTATTGATTTTCACAATACCAAAATAATCGAATTGAGGTACAATACATGTAAAAAAATAATATTTTGTTATTTTCACAAAACTGCAAAATAAGAAGTCTAATACATGGAAAAAACACAATTTTGTATTGTTTTTCACAAAACCACAAAAATTAAAATCTAATACATGGAAAAAAACTCCATTGTTATTGATTTTCACAATACAAAAAAAATTGAATTGAGGTACAATACATGGAAAGAAATAATATTTTGTTATTTTCACAAAATCGCAAAATAAGATGTCTAAAACATGGAAAAAACACTATTTTGTATTGTTTTTCACAAAATCACAAAAATTAAAATATAATACATGGAAAAAACTCCTTGTTACTGATTTCCTAAATACCAAAAAAAAACGAATTGAGGTACAATACATGGAAAGAAATAATATTTTGTTATTTTCATAAAATCGCAAAATATTATGTCTAATACATGGAAAAAACAGAATTTTGTATTATTTTTCACAAAACCACAAAAATTAAAATGTAATACATGGAAAAATCTCTATTGTTATTGATTTTCACAACACCAAAATAATCGAATTGAGGCACAAATACATGGAAAAAAATAATATTTTGTTATATTAACAAAACCACAAAATAAGAAATGTAATACATGGAAAATACACAATTTTGTATTGTTTTTCACAAAATCATAAACATCTAACACGTGTCTATATTCCAGACTTGACATCCCTATTCTTTAACACTTTCATTTATTTCTTGATGGAAATTGCACCTGGAATACATAATATCTATTCATAACAGCATTTAAACATCATCAATATTATCTCAATCATGCGCACATGTACTAATCTAAACATCATAGTTATTTCACGTCTAGTAACTAATTTATGATTATATAATTATAACATAACCATAAGATTATGAACGTTACCTTCATTTAAATCGTTATTTACATTGTTGTCAAAAGCATTAAATCTGTGTTCCAATTCATTTGCTGTATCATACATATAAAGTTGTGCATATATAGGATTTTTTCCTTCTATGGGTAAAAGTGAGCCTATTCTATGACATAACTCACCTGATACTCGAAAAACATAAGGGCCATGACCGTCATTTATTTTTTCATCAATATTAACTCCCATAGATGTAAAAGAAAATATTGAATTATATATTAATATTTTTTTCTCTGAAATGAGTTGATGTGGCTGAGTGTAACAGATTAAGTAAAGTCTCTAATTCTTGTGGTGGATTATTTAATAAAGGTAGTTTTACTCTACCTTGATGACAATATAATTGGTATGCAGAAATTATTTTGGTGGATAGACCCTTATTTTACTCTACCATGATGATAATATAATTGGCTATAGGATATATCATGTATGTCATGATATGTATCAGACCAGATGTGTTATACTCATTGAGCACAACAAGCAGGTTTCAGTCCAATCCAGGTGAAAGTCACTGGACAGCTGTTAAAAGAATCCTTAATTATTTAAAGACCTGCTCCTAGTCTATGGAGGTCTGGAAGGCAAGCTCGTTGTAAATGGTTACACCGACACAAGCTTCCAGACAGACTCAGATGACTTTAGATCACATTCAGGTTATTTATTTTGCCTAAATGGAGGCGCAGTGACATGGAAGAGTTCCAAGGAATGCACTGTAGCAGATTCTTCAACGGAAGCAGAGTATATAGCCGCTGCAGAAGCGGCTAAAGAAGCTGTTTGGATAAAGAATTTTTTGAGGGAGCTAAGAGTAGTTCCGAGCATCTCGGAACCAGTGGATCTATATTGTGACCACAATGGAGCGATCGCACAAGCAAAGGAACCGAGATCTCACCAAAGGTCCAAGCACATACTGCGACACTTCCATTTGATCAGGGAGATCATACGAAGGGATGATGTTAAAATGTGTAGAGTGTCATCGGACGACAATGTCGCCGATCCACTAACTAAACCACTCCCGCAAGCGAAGCATAAGGGTCATGTTAGGTCTATGGGCATAAGATGCTTAGAGTTGGCCTAGTGCAAGTGGGAGACTGTAGGATTAGTGCCCTAGGCCAAATGTATTTGTGCTAGGAAATTGATTATGTATTAAGACATTATTATTTATTCAATAAAGGCTGTTTCTTATATATCTATGTGTATGGGTTGTGAATGTACATTTACATATCTTATATCAACCATGAATGACACTTTGGGTTCACGTCATCAGAATACGTGATTCTGATAGTAGAACTGTGAATCAAAGAATGACATTCTAAACTGTCTCTAGTGATATTTAGGATGTTTATGGCGTAATCTTTTTTCGATCTGTTTCTCTCCGCTACTGGGCGAAACGGCTACTTTTGCAAATATTTTCAAAACTAGGCCATTCTCCTAATTATTTTTTTTTTGTCACTTAAAAAAAAAAGTCTTACATTGTCGCCTATTATAGTTGTACCAATATCTTCAAATTTACAAAAATCAATGGATGTTAAGTGTATGTCTTCATATTTCTGGGGAGCTGGTTTAATTTGTGTCGTAAGATTTATATTTAGAATATATGGATGGTTGACAACACGATATTGTGGTTTACTTGGACTAATCCGAAATCTAGAGAAAATATAAACATCTCCTTTTGTCATATATTTTGAAAAAAATTTCCCGTCATCAAGGTTCATGCTTCCTTCAATTTTTGTACCCTATCAAATTTAAAGTTTGTAATGTTATTTTTGCTAGAAGTATAAGGAAAAAAATAAAAATATATGTTATTTATTAAGAATATATTTATTGTTTTAACTTGATTCCTAGAATTATAAAAAAAACATTATAGATTCATAGGATTAGTGCCCTAGGTCAAATATATTTGTGCTAGGAAATGAATTATGTATTAAGATATTATTATTTATTCAATAGAGGTTGTTTCTTATATATCTATGTATATGGGTTGTGAATGTACATTTACATATCTTATATCAACCATAAATAACACTTCGGGATCACGTCATCAGAATACGTGATTATGATAGTCTCGCGGATCGGGAAGATCCGAGGTATAAAATTTAATAGTTAATCTCGTACTTTTATTCCCTTAACGATGATCCTAAGGCGGGTTGAATCCATAGGTTTCGTTGTGCATGTAAAGTACATGGCTTTGTATTCCCCAACAGTGGCATTAGAGCGTTCGTTAAGGAAAAAATCATCGATTATATTCAAATTTTATGAAATTCTAGTAAAATAAATTTTAGGGTTTTGAAAATATTATTTCAAAACATCACGGAAATAGTTTCTACGAATATAATATTGGATATTATGATTTTCTAGAGTTTCAGAAAAATACTTTTTCGGAATCTGTTTTGGAAACGGAACTAAAATAAAAGGAAACAGAATTTTCAGCATTATTCCGTTCTGAACGGAATAGTTCCGTTCAGAACGGAATAGGCAGAATTTCTGTCAGAGATTTTCGGCGCTGATTCCGTTCAGAACGGAGTGGTTCCGTTCCGAACGGAATAAGTCTGATTTTTGCAAAAACCCTAATTTTTGTAATGCATGGAATTTTTATATAAATATGGTATGAGACTTAGATCTATGATTGTTCTGTGATGTAATCTTGTGTGTGAATACTTGTATGTTATTTAATATCTATAGCAACATGTGAGTTGTCCAAAGTTGTAATTATGGCAAGTAGTGAGTTGTCCAAAATTGGAAATTACTTTTTCTAGTAATGGATAGTTAGGAAAGATATTATATCAAGACGAGACGAGGATCTTGGCGCAATATTTAGAAGATGGCATTGGATCTTCGCACACACACAATGAAGGGTTAGTTGAAGATTGACCTGCAATCTAGAGATAGATCTAGGATTAGGAACCTCATGATCGCTCGTGAGGGATAGGCTCATACTATATTTATCTTGTTTCTGTGATGTTTAGAAATCTAAAAATAAAATCCTTCAGAATGTTAAGTAAGAAAGTGCCCCCATGTCACTGAAGCCCTCGGTACTTAGACAGTCTTCCATGTGGGTCACGCCAAAGCTGAGCATATGGGGGATTGTCTTTGTAAAGGAAGGTATGCGGGAAATGGCATCCAACATGGGTCATGCCAAAGCTGAGTGTGTTGGATTCTATTTCACCGATAATCATACATGGTTAAACTTAACTGAGCAAGCAAGTCGGACTTGGGCTCAAGGCACAAGATGGGATAATACACCTGGCATATGATGCTCATTCCATAAAAGGCAAGAGTTGTATATGATACAATTAGAAATGTTCCTACCTAAATAGTTGAGCAATAAGGGTTGCGCCAAAGCGCACTTAGTGCTCAATGAAATACGGATCTTGACTCACTATGAAATCTCATTTAATTGAAGTTTCCGAATCAATACTATTGAAGGTGTTTGATTTGAAGAAAAATAGTGGGAGTATAATATATGAAACAAAATTAGAATAATTCTAATTTTAAATAATAAACTTTACATTGCATATTAAATTTGTAGAATGAGTTCGAAATTTACGGACTTGCGATCTATCCTTGAGAAGGATAAGCTCGTTGGCACAAACTTTCCTGAATGGTTCAGGACTCTAAGAATTGTTCTCACGAGTGAAGGAAAGTTGTATGTCCTTGAGACACCCATCCCAAATCCACCGCCTTCGACCGCTTCTAGAGTCGTTCAAGATATTTATCAAAAGTGTATTGACAATTCTGATGAAGTATCCTAGATGATATTAGCAGGAATGGAACCTAAGCTTCGGAAGTAGATAGGTTTTATGGATGCCTATGATATGATCAAAGCGCTTAAGGAAATGTTCCGAAAGCAGGCTAGTATTCAGCGCTACATGGTCACCAAGTTATTAATCGAGAACAAGATGGCTCAAGGCTCCTCTGTGGATACTCATGTGTTCAAGATGAGAAGCACATTGATTACTTAGAGAGACTTGGTTCGCATATTCCAAGGGAATTCGTGGTTGACATGATTCTTGGATCGCTTCCTCCGAGCTTTGATTTGTTCATTACTGAATATCATATGCGTCGGATGGAGACGACGATCACGGAATTGCATAAGATGCTTATACAGGCAGAGAAAGACATAGAGGCAAAAGTTTTCATTAATGCCCTCAGGATTTAAAGGGAAAGAGAGTTGAATAGACAGGCCGCATGTGAGAGCTGGATCAAGAGTGAAGGCAAAGAGTTGCCTAAACCTGAGAAATCCGAAGAAGTGATTGCATATTCTATGCGTAATCACTGGAGAGGAGGATGTAAGATATGTCAAGAAGAAGAATCAATGGCTGCCATTTCAGGTATTCCTCTTCCTAAATCTCTACTTGGATATTGGATATCATCGTTGGTTCACAATTCTACTATCAAAATCACGTATTCTGATGACGTGAACCCGAAGTGTCATTCATGGTTGATATAAGATATGTAAATGCGCATTCACAACCCATACACACAGATATATAAGAAACAACCTTTATTGAATAAATAATAATGTCTTAATACATAATCCATTTCCTAGCACAAATTCATTTGGCCTAGGGCACTAATCCTACAGTCTCCAACTTGCACTAGGTCAACTCTAAGCATCTTATTCCCGTAGACGTAACATGACCCTGATGTTTCGCTTGCGGGAGTGGTTTAGTTAATGGATCGGCGACATTGCCGTCCGATGGCACTCTACACATTTTAACATCACCCCTTCATATGATCTCGCTGATCAAATGGAAGCATCACAGTATGTGCTTGGACCTTTCGTGAGATCTCGGTTCCTTTGCTTTTGCGATCACTCCATTGTTGTCACATCCATTGGTTCCGAGATGCTCAGAACTACTCTTAGCTCCTCCAAAAAGTTCTTTATCCAAACAACTTCTTTAGCCGCTTCTGCAGCGGCTATATACTCTGCTTCCGTTGATGAATATGCTACAGTGCATTGCTTGAAACTCTTCAATGTCACTGCACCTCCATTTAGGCAAAATAAATAACCAGACTGCGATCTAAAGTTGTCTGAATTTGTCTGGAAGCTTGCGTCGGTGTAACCCTTTACAACGAGCTCGCCTTCCAAACCTTCATAGATTATGAACATGTCCTTAGTTCTTCGTAAGTACTTAAGGATTCTTTTAACAGCTATCCATTGATTTTCACCTGGATTAGGCTGAAATCTGCTTGTTGCGCTCAATGAGTATGACACATCTGGTCTACTACATATCATGGCATACATGATAGATCCTATAGCTGAAGCATATGGGATCTTATTCATGCATCTTCGTTCCTGCTCACTTGTAGGACACTGTGTCCTACTGAGAGAAACGCCATGTGACAAGGGCAAAAATCTTTTCTTGGATTCTTGCATTTTGAACCGTTTCATGACCTTATCTATGTATGTATTTTGACTCAGACCTGCAAGCCTTCTAGATCTATCTCTATAGATTATGATTCCTAGAAAGGAGGTAGTTTCTCCTAGGTCTTTCATTGAGAAATTATCTCCCAACTATTTCTTGACATTCAATAATATCGGGATGTCTTTTCCCATGAGTAATATGTCATCTACATAAAGCACCAGGAATACTACCGTGCTCCCACTGAACTTCATGTAAACACAAGGCTCACCTTCGCTTTTGGTAAAACAAAAACTTTCGATAACTTCATCAAAACGAAGGTTCCAGCTTCGAGACGCTTGCTTCAATCCATAGATGGATTTCTGAAGCTTGCAAACCTTACCAGAATTCTTAGGATCGACAAAACCCTCGGGTTGCATCATATGCACGTCCTCGGTCAGATTTCCATTTAGGAAAGCTGTTTTAACATCCATTTGCCATATTTCATAGTAATAATATGCTGCTATAACTAATAGAATTGCAATGGATTTAAGGATAGTTACAGGTGAGAAAGTTTCATCATAGTCAATACCATGAACTTGTTTGAAACCTTTTGCCACATGCCTTGCTTTGTAGGTTTGTACCTTTCCATCCACGTCGGTCTTCTTCTTGAAGACCCACTTACATCCGATGGTCTTCAAGCCTTCGGATGGATCAATCAAATTCCAAACTTGATTGTCTTGCATTGATTGCATCTCGGCTCTCATGGCCTCTAATCATTTCTGAGAGTCAGGACTCTTGATAGCATCTTGGTAGGACATGGGTTCATCATCTACGAATGTCACATCATCATCATTAGACACGAGAAATTCGTTATGGTAACTGAGCGAACATTCGCCTCCCTCTCTAGTATAAATAGAAGGGTAGTCCCTCTCTATTAGACGTAAAATTCAGAAGCATTAGAGGCCGTCACAATACAAAAAGAGAGAGAGAGTTCTGTGAGATAATTTCAAAAAGTATTTCCGGACTCGTCTAGCTGAGTCCGGTTATTCCGTTGTCTGAAATTCGCATGGATACGAATAGAGGTTCTCTAACTAATAAAAGAGTAAGTGGGATAAAGAAAAAGATATTAGAAATGCAACTATGTTAGAGTTATTGATACACCTCAACATCATAATGTGATCGTTCTTCATCCCTAGGAGAAGCAAGGAGGTTTGCGGAGTCGAGCTTCAGGAAGGAGAAGTTTGTTAGTCGGAATCATTCAGACCTACATCCATTCTCCGTCTCGCGGATCAGAAATATCCGATGTATAAATTTTAATAGTTAATCTCGTACTTTTATTCCCTTAACGATGATCCTAGGGCAGGTTGAATCCATAGGTTCCGCTGCGCATGTAACGTACATGGCTATGGATTTCTCCACTGCTCCCTCTCCAATCCACGCAACAATGAAAAGGTCCTGAATAAATTCCACTGAACTCTCCAGTTGCTGACAACGCACAGAAACAAGCTCACTCTCCCTTCAGATCTGGTTTCATGCATTTTTTCCGCCAAATCCTGAAATTAGAAATTTGGCTCAAAACTAAATCAAATCTTCATCGAATCTCACGAAATTTCAACAACAACCTTCTTGCATTAGTATGATCAGATTTGAAGTAAAGAAAATTCTCATTTTGCTCTTGGTGCCTCCACCCAAGCTCAACAGAGCAATCTTTTTTTCTTCTCCTCAATGTCTATTTAAACCTCCTCAAGCCACACCACTGAATAATAATAATGAACAAGGGAGAGAGACAACTGATTGAAATACTAAATCCGTAAACTACTAACATCGTGCCCTAGGCGGCGAAGTTAGTTACAGTACATAATATAATAACTAAAACCAAGTTACATGAGGATCAGAAATGAAATCTCTCTCTAAAGCTAAGTCTATAGTCGCGTGTTGTCACCATGCCGGACTAACGAGACTATTCTCTCTTTCTCTTTCAATGTATTTCTCTCTTTTTCTCTCTAATTGCTCTCCACTCTAGCCATCCCGTCTTAAGGGTCTTTATAGTGGAGAGACCTCTAGGATTTCCAGCGTTTCCAAATGGCAAGTAACATCTCTCGAATATTCTTGCAGATCTTCTCGCCATTAACGTTGGTTGATCTTTGATTGCTCCTTTCCTGATCTGCTCCTCCTTAAGCGTGTATGCTTGGCATTACCAGATATCCTCTTAAATTGTCAATCAATCAATCCGTGATTCCACTTTCCGAGTTTGGCCACCTTCAGGCCGCTCCTCTCAAGTAGCAATTCCTTATGATCCGTGCTGATGGATCGAGTGATACCACATCTGCAGTTGGGATGGCGGTGCTGCTCCAATCGCTCCCTAGGCTCCTCGCTTCTTTTTTCGCGTCCTTTTTAGTCTTGTTTCTATAATTCCTACAATCACATATGATTCTGCGAGTAACTTGGATCTTGGGTTAAAACATAAATAAACTACTAAAAATACTAAGTAAAGCGCATAAAATAAGATCATAAAACCGTCTGATTCTCTCCCCCTTTGGTGGTTTGAAGAATAGGTGGATGTGGTGAAAATGGAGTGGTTCTCACATATAGGTGGATATAGGGAGTTAAGGGTTGGCTAGTTAGGTAAGACGTGGCTGGTTGGTTCCTCTGATGACGGTTTAGGACCTCGAGACAACTTGACCGCTCTCGCGGGTATACAAACCCTCCTCATCTGAAGTCCTGACCGAGGGTTTATATGAGGGACCTCAGTACTTACGGTTGTGAGTGTGTCTGTTTCTATCCATGTGAGTATAGTCTACACGAAATAAAGGGACTTGGTTTGCTCTACCACCTAAATTTTTGTTAATTTTTATTATGCAGACCTAAGCTAAAAACCTAACTAAACTAAGATGCAAAGAAAATTAAAAAGATAGAAATCAAAATGAAATGCATGCAGGTAAACTCCACACCCCCCCCCCCCCCCCCCCAAGCTTAAATTGGGCACCATCCCGGTGCACTTCACTAGCTAAAGATAAAAACTTAAAGGGAGAGTAAAGAATCATTACCGCGAGTTAGATATCATCCCCGCCAGGTCGCTGATTTCGATCGTTACAATGTTCTCACAGCGTGTCGATCATTCCTCCGTAGAGATCCACTCCTTCCATCAGTTCTTCCATCTGGTTTTCTATTTTATCTACTGGTGACCCCATTATGTCACGCATCATCAAGATCTTGAGGAAGCATTTTCTGGTTTCATCGCTCCTTCGCTGGATCGTCTCCATTTGCCAACTTAGGTTTGCTAGCGTTCAGGTCAACTCATCTTGCATGATTGTGTTTGATAATCCGTAACTCTCTTCCTTCTCCTCGACTGACTGGTATGGATTCCGAGGTCTACCCACTCTTCCCCCTGCCGGACAACCGGCAGCCAATTCGATTTGTCCGCTATCATCATTTTTAGGGGTTTGGCAAGTAGAAATATGGTGGGTTCTCGTTTGTCTGCAATCTCCCTCCGGAAGCTTTTAAAAACCAATACTTCTCCATTTGTTTCTCATCCATCAGTGTTGGGTCGGTCACTAGGTGGTATGTACTGATGTTGACTCCAAGGTACCTATTGCCATCACAAATCCACCGCAACTTGTCGAACCCCGTATTTCTTCGTCAGAAATTTTTAGCAAGTGCTCGACGATCTCTTCTCCCCAAGATGTTCCGATGGGTGGGTTCTGGATGGCCCTCCATAGGGCATTCAATTCTGTTGGCGATGGGTAGCTTTCATTGTCACCTCCCGGGAACAGGTTGAAATCTCTTTCTAGAAGTCCCCCGAGATATAGTCATCATGGTCGGGCCCTTCGCGTCCATTCTCCCCTATTCCTACCACATCGTAAAGCTCTTTCATCATCGTCCTCCATCGTCTGGACCTAAGTTGGAAATGGATCGCTACCGTATTGCCCTGTTCTACCTCCTTTTCAACACTTACGAGAAATGTCGTCATTGCATCTCTATATGATTGTTTCTTCTAGAAGACTATAATCTCAAGCCCCATTCTTCTTAGAAGATTCCTCATGTCTTGCTCAATTCTTAGGTCCCTTGTTGATATTCGCCTCCTCGATCAGATCGAAGTACTTTAATCTTCTTGCCAAGTTGATTTTGTACTTCATTCTTGAATTCTTTGAACACTTCAAAGGATTCAGACTTGTGCTTCATTAGGTCGACATAACCATATCTACTGAAGTTGTCCGTGAAAGTTATGAAGTACCGATACCCACCTCTAGCCGGCGTACTCATTGGTCCACATACATCAGTATGTATAAGTCCTAATAAGTCATTGACCCTTTCACCAACTTTTGTGAAGGGTTTCTTAGTCATCTTTCCAAGTAGACAAGACTCGCACGTCTCAAATGATTCCAAATCAAGTGAGTCTAAAAGTCCATGAGAATGGAGTTTAGAAATACATTTCTCATTTATATGGCCTAAGCGACAATGCCAGAGGTATGTCGGATTTGAGTCATTCGATTTAAATCGTTTAGTATTAATGTTATAGATGGACTTGTAATTCTCTTTCTTAAGATCTAGCACATAAAGACCTGTTTCTAATAGAACATTTCCATAGAAAAGATTATCCTTTAAGATAGAATAATTATTATTCTCAATAACAAATTTATAACCATCCAAAGCTAGACTAGGAATAGAAATAATATTTCTGCTCATAGCAGGTACAAAATAACAATTATTAAGTACTAATACAAGCCCACTAGGCAAAGTTAATAAATAAGTTCCTACAGCTAATGCAGCACCTCTTGCTCCATTTCCCACACGTAGGTCGACTTCGCCCTTAGCTAATCTTCTACTCCTTTGTAGTCCCTGCACATCATTACACATTCGGTATCTAATACCCAAGATTTATGAGTAAGTAAATTAGTTTCAATAACAAAAATACCTGAAGCGGTAGTCACACTACCCTTCTTAATTTCGTCCTGATAGAGTTTGGAGTTTCTCTTCCAATGGCCAACCTTGTTGCAATGGAAGCAAACTCCATCCTTGTCTTTCTTGATCTTAGGTTTAGGCAACACCTTGCCTTTACCCTTGCTCTTGTTGTCGGTCTTCTTACCCTTCTTCTTGTGAACCATTAGGACGTCTTTGACAAGGTGATGTCTTCATGTCCTCCTGTGCGTTCTTAAGCATCACATGCAACTCGGTGATGTATTTCTCCATCTGATGCATATTATAGTTCATGATGAATTGCTTAAAACTAGGAGGCAATGACCCGAGAATTATGTCAACAGCCAATTCTCTGGGCATAGCTGAACCAAGTCTCTCCAATTGATCAAGTTAGTTCTTCATCTTGAGAACATGAGCACTCACAGATGAACCTTCAACCTTCTTCGTATCAGTCAGAGAGACGGTCGCTTTGTAGCGCTCAACTCTAGCCTGCTCTTGGAACATTTCCTTTAGAGTTACGATCATATCGTAAGCACCCATGTCCTCCAGTTGCTTTTGAAGCTCGAAGGTCATGGTCGCTAGCATGAGACAAGCTATCTGTGTCATCTTTGACGTATTTAGCATACGCGCCTCGGGCAGCTCTTGCGGCTCCCTATTCTGGTTCCTCTGGATAAGCCTCTTCTATATAGTTTATTGTCAGCCTTGAAAACGATTCTCAGGTTTCTAAACCTGTCAAGGAAGTTAGACCCATTGAGCTTATCCTTCTCAACGATAGATCGCAAATTCAACCCAGTTGAATTGTTATTGTTTGCCATTATTCTACATGTTAAAATGTAAGGTGCTATTATTATTTATTCATTGGGGTTATTTTATTTTGGTGTTTCTTATATTGTACTCACACTATTTTTCTTCAAATCAACCACCTTCAATAGTATTGATTCGGAAACTTCAATTAAATTAGGTTTCATAGTGAGTCAAGATCCGTATTTCATTGAGCTGTAAGTGCGCTCCGGTGCAACCCTTAATGCTCAACCATTTAGGTAGGAACACTTTCCAATTTCATCATATGCAACTCTTGCCTTTTATGGAATGAGTATCTTATACTCGGTGTATTATCCCATCTTGTGCCCTAAGCCCAAGTCCGACTTGCTTGCTCAGTTAAGTTTAACCATGTATGAGTATCAGCAAAGCAGCTTCTAGCACACTCAGCTCAGGCATGACCTGTGCTAGTCACTACTTCCCGCGTGCCCATTTCCAAAGACAATCCCCTACATACCCAGCTCTGGCATGACCCATGTGGAAAACTGTCTGAGTACCGAGGGTTAAGTGACAGGGGAGGCACTTCATTACTTAATATTCTGAAGGATTTTGTTTTAGATTTATAAATATAAACATCACAGAAACAAGATAAATATAGTATGAACCTATTCCTCATGAGCGATCATGAGGTTCCTAATCCTAGATCTATCTCTAGAATGCCGGTGAATCTTCAACGAACCCTTCGTTGTGTGTGTGCGAAGATCCAATGCCATCTTCCAAAGATTGCGCCAAGATCCTCGTCTTGATATAATATCTTTCCTAACTTTCCTATTGCTAGAAAAAGTAATTTATAATTTTGGACAACTCACTGGTTGCCATAATTACAACTTTGGTCAACTCACAGGTTGCCATAGATATTAAATAAAATACAAGCATTCACACACAAGATTACATCACAGAACAATCACAGATCTAAGGCTCATACCATATTTATAAATTAAATTCCTTATATAACAAAAATGAGGGTTTCTCGCAAAATCAGCCTAATTCGTTGGGAATGGAACTATGCCGTTCTCAACGGAATAATGCTGAATAATTCTGGCGAAATTTCAGCACACTCCGTTCTGAACGGAACTATTCCGTTCGGAACGGAGTAACACTGAGTTTTCAGTTTCCTTTAATTTTAGTTATGTTTCCAAAACATATTCCAAAAAACTATTTTTCGAAACTCTAGAAAATCATAATATCCAATATTATATTCCTAGAAACTATTTTCATGATGTTTTGAAATAAAATTTACAAAACCCTAAAATTTATTATACTAAAATTTACTAAATTTTAAATGTATAATCGACGATTATTTCCTTAACGAACGCTCTGATGCCACTATTAGGGAATCCATAGCCATGTACGTTACATCTGCAGCGGAACCTATGGATTCAACCCGCCCTAGAATCATCGTTAAGGGAATAAAAGTACGAGCTTAACTATTAAAATTTATACCTCGGATTTTCCTGATCCGCGAAACGAAGAACGGATGGAGGTCTGAACTTTTCTGACTTGCAACATTCTCCTTCCTGAAGCTCGACTCCGCAAACCTCCTTACTTCTCCTAGGGATGAAGATCGATCGCTCGCAAGTTCTCAAGTTAGAGAACCTCTACCCGTATACACGGGAACTTCAGACGCACGGAATAACTGGACACGGTTAGACGAGTCCGGAAATACTTTCCGAAAATAACTCAAAACTCTCTCTCTCTATTTATGTGTATGACGGCTTCTAAAGCTTGAGAATTGTCTGTCAAATAGAGAGGCAATGCCCTTCTATTTATACTAGAGAGAGAGACGAATGATTGCTTAGTTACCATAACTAAAAACCCTAATCTGCGCCTATTCCGTTGCTCACGGAACTATTCTGTTGCCAACAGAATAGGTATTTCCTTAACAGAATACTTGGCAGCTAACGTTATTACAGTTTTCATATCTATTCCGTTGGGACTGGAACTATTCCGTTGCCAACAGAATGATGCTGTTTTGTTCAATCAATTATCCAATAATTGATTATTTCGTTCACCAATTTATACATCATATGTATAACTGCTTTTGAGGTATTTTCATCCCGTACGAATGGAGTTCATTGTATAAACGTGTAGGTTCCATTTAACGCTGGCAACGATCTTCTAAAGATCGTAAGTCATGAGTAACCTCTAGACTGATGCCATGACTACCCATGTTAAATGAAATGATCAGCGATCATACACATATCTAAATAGACGTTTCATTATTCTTTTTGTTCCATGATATATGTCTTGATCTGTGATCCTTGAGTTTGATCAAAGTCTCTTTCCTGATCGAGAATTAGACTGAGTAAATACAAAATGATATTAACAACACATGTTAATCCATTTTGAGCATGGCCATGCATTTTCTTTAGTCCTAGTTCATCAGGGGGCCCAGAGATATCTCTCTCTTGACGAGAGGAATAAATCCCATCTTGGTCACTCACATTCCTCGTCATGATTCAGTGCAGACCTAATGATGACCCTAATGATCATCCCATTACGGATGACGTAGGATCATATTAAAGTATGCAGTTCCACATACAGGAATCCATGGTGACCTCGATCGTAGGAACAAGCACACTATTCATATGAGAATCACTAATGACATATACCATGCATATTCTCATAGTGTGGTCAGTCCAGTATATGTTCTTTAACACATACCTATATTCCAGACTTGACATCCCTCTGTCCATGATCAGCAGAACATGATCATCCAGCCTGCAAATATACTAGTATGGATATGTAACTTCTTACCTGAAGTATGTTTATCTCTATAAACATCCTACATATCACTAGGGACGGTTTAGAATATCATTCGTTGGTTCACAGTTCTACTATCAGAATCACGTATTCTGATGACGTGAACCCGAAAAGTCATTCATGGTTGATATTAGATATGTAAATGCACATTCACAACCCATACACACAGATATATAAGAAATAACTTTTATGGAATAAATAATAATGTCTTATTACATAATCCATTTCCTAGCACAAATACATTTGGCCTAGGGCAGTAATCCTACATATACCATTCCAAATTAGGACAAAAACAAAAAATTACAAAAAATCCATAAAAAAAAAGTGAGTATATTTCAGCAAATTCCGAACATAATTTACTTGCCTTAACGGATAAAAAACTCAGAAAGGCCCTTTAGATTTAGGATGACAACAGGAAAAAGGGAGAAGGAATGACAATAGAATCAAAAGACATGAGAGGGTTCGACCTATTGTAGAGATGGAGAGCGCGAGAGATCATTATGGCGATAGAGGAGGGAGGACGAGAGGTAGACGACCATGTGAAAATAAGAAAAAAATAAATCGATCTACAAACCTGTACTGAAGCAGCATGAAGCACGCACTTCTCCTACACATTAGCACACAACCCTAGAGTAATCTTGTTCAGATCCAGCCCACACCGCCATCCCAGACCGCCACCTGTCCGGCGAGCACCACATTCGGCGCCACGTAAGCATCCACATCGATCTTCGGCACCCACTGGCCCCTGGCACCTGTAGTCTCACTTCACCTGATCTGGGTCAACGATTAAGGGATTCTCAACCGGATTGGATGTTACGACGGCGGCAGTGGTGTTGGAGAAGAGGCGGTGGAGAGGGAAAGCGGATTGAGGCAAACTTGAAGGAGAAGAAGGGACGAAAGAGTGACCATACGATCTAGGGTTTGAGGGAAAGACCAGTCGATCGAAGGTTCGGGAGTGGAGAGGAGGTGACCTAGGGTTCAGGAGAGTAGAGATGGCGAGCTAGGGTTCGGGAGAGATGGAGCATCCATTCAGTCTGGGTTTGAGAGATAAAATAGATAAGCCATCCAGACTGGGTTTGAGAGAGAATATGAGCCGTCCATTTTGGAAGGTGCATTTGGGTGAGGTTTTACTATTCATGTTTTCATGATATTTTGAGACTTTCTACGCCTGATGCAAAATTATGGAGGGAAAATGAAAATTTGGAGCGGGACACTTCATGCATTAACGTGCAGAAACATGAAAATTTAGAGGGGGACATGTATACAGTATACAAAAATTTGATAACAACTCCGTTCATACAATTAATTAACAATCAATGGCATTTTCAAATGCAGTAATTTTATTATTATCCAGGATTTGAGTCCAATGTTGTGTTTTCTAATGAAAAATAGAATTTAGTAGTTAATGCCATGTTTTCCAAGAATAATAGAGGGATATAACTGAATGTCGGGAAATAAATGTCGCTATATGCCTATATTGTTGTAGTGAGAAAATATTGGGGAATCCATAGTCATGTATGTTACATGCGCATCGGAACCTATGGATTCAACCCGGCCTAGGATCACCGTTAAGGGAATAAATGTACGAGATTAACTATTAAAATTTATACCTCGGATCTTCCTAATCCACGAGACGGAGAACGGATATAGATCTGAACGATTCCGACTAGCAACCTTGTCCTTCCTGAAGCTCGCCTCCGTGAACCTCATTGCTTCTCCTAGGGATGAAGAACGATCGTTCGCAAGTTCTTAAGTTAGATAATTTACTCGTATCCACGCGAACTTTAGACAAACGAAATAACCGGACTCGGCTAGACGAGTCCGGAAATACTTTCCGAAATTACCTCACAGAACTCTCTCTCTGTTTCTGTATTGTGACGGCCTTTAAGGCTTCTGAATTGTGTGTATAATAGAGAGGGATTGCCCTTCTATTTATACTAGAGAGAGAGACAAACGATTGCTCAGTTACCTTAACTGAAAACCCCAAACTGCGGCTATTCCGTCCCAACAGAACTATTCCGTTGGCAACGGAATATGTATTTCCTTAATAGAAAACTTGACAGCCAAGGTCATTACAGTTTCCATATCTATTCCATTCTGAACGGAATTATTCCGTTGAGAACAGAATAGCACTGTTTTGTATAATCAACAATCCAATAGTTGATTATTTCGTTCACCAATTTATACATCATATGTACAACTGTTTTGAGGTACTTTCATCCCATATGAATGGAGCTCATTGTGTGACCGTATAGGTTCCATTTAACACTGGCAACGATCTTCTCAAGATCGTAAGTCATGAGTAACCTCTAGACTGATGTCATGAGTAACCTCTAGACTGATATCATGACTACCCATGTTAAATTAAATGATCAGTGACCATAAACATATCTGAATGGATGTTTGCTTATTCATTTTGTTCTACGATATATATCTTGATTACAAGGCATGGAAGTATGTCATCCTTGGGTTTGATCGAAGTCTCTTTCCTGATCGAGAATTAGACTGAGTAAATACAAAATGATATTAACAACACATGTTAATCCATTTTGAGCATGGCCATGCATTTCTTTCAGTCCTAGTTCATCAATGGGCCCAGAGATATCTCCCTCTTTACGCATGGAACAAATTCCATCTTGGTCACTCACATTCCTCGTCATGATTCAGTGCATACGTAAAGATAACCCTAATGATCATCCCATTACGGACGACGTAGGATCATATTAAAGTATACAGTTCCACATACAAGGAATACATGATGATCTCAGGTTTTAGGAACAAGCATACTATTCATATGAGAATCACTAATGACATATACCATGCATATTCTCATAGTGTGGCCAGTCCAGTACATGTTCTCTAACACGTAGCTATATTCCAGACTTGACATCTCTATATCCATGATCAGCAGAACATGATCATCCAGCCTGCGAATATACTAATGTGGATATGTAGCTTCTTATGTGAAGTATGTTTATCTCTATAAACATCCTACATATCACTACGGACAGTTTAGAATGTCATTCGTTGGTTCACAGTTCTACTATCAGAATCATGTATTCTAATAACGTCAACCCGAAGTGTCATTCATGGTTGATATAAGATATGTAAATGTACATTCACAACCTATACACATAGATATATAAGAAACAACCTTTATTGAATAAATAATAATGTCTTAATATATAATCCATTTCATAGCACAAATACATTTGGCCTAGGGCACTAATCCAATAGAAAATGCTAGTGTTCAACCGGAAACTTTTCAGACTCTTCTTGCGGCATTCAATAGCCGGTACGCGCTCGGCTCCTCTTCTTCAAACCCTAGCCCGACCAATTTCGGAGGCCCGTCCGAGTAAACCCTAGCCTCTTCATTCATTCGACAAATCCTTAACCTAGTTTTGTTTGCTTGCTTTTTCATCAAAACCTTTATTCTTATAACGTATCATGTTTTCTATGTTTAAACTCTCTGCTTTGTGCATTAAGACTATTTATATTTATCATTTAGTTTCTTAGATTTAGATGTAATATTTATAACTTGTAACTATTTTCTCTATCTTATTTTGGTTTGTGTAATATTGAGTTTGTGGTTAAATTTTTATGGGTTGTTAATTTGAGCGGGAGCTCATATTTAGGGGTGTCTTTGGTTGTTCTCCCGTCATGTTCTCGTTTTGAATGTTTTTCAAAAAGATGAGAAGAAATTACACTTACTCATTACTTGGAATAGTTTTGAAAATCATCAAAAGGGGGAATTTTGTTATTCTCTATTTAATGATATTTAAAGTTATTCCGAGCTACTACTAATATATTTTTGAGATTGTTTTATCAAGATCAAAAGAAGTCTTTTTCGAGCTTTTGGAAATAAAGTTGTGATCTTCTCGGACGATTTTTCTCCCATCTCGGAAGGACAAGAAGACGCCTTGCATTTAGTCAAGATTTCAAGTTTGGAGCTTTTCGTGTTATCTATGCTTAGTTGAGTGTTTGAGTAAATTTATTTTCACAATAAATTGAGAAGAATTTTGGCAAAAACAGGCTTATTCCGTCCTCAACGGATGGCTCTGTCAAGTGGGTTGTTCTGTTTGCTATTCCGTTGTCAACGGAATAGGCAGAATTATAGCCGTTTGAACATTAAATATGTTGGATTCCATTCCTTTCTAGTATTCCGTTGACAACGGAATAATAGCGTTGTCAACGGAATAGCCTGTTTTTCGATTTTTGTGAGCTGTTCCTTCCATCTTTAAATAGGCTGCTCCAATCCGAAATTCAATATCAGTTTTTCTTAAGCAAAAAGCCAGTCTCTTCTCTCTTTACAAAAGCATTGTAATATTACGGAGAGTTTAAAGAACGAATCACGTTTGTAAGTTGTTGTTCCACTGAATCGCTACGAGTTTGTAAGGCGACGGTGGATCGAAGTTTTGTAACGAACAAGTTTGTTAGTGAAATCGGGTCCAAGAAGAAGCACGGAGATTAGGCAACTCGTGAACATGATAAGGTCTGCTAGCGAGTAAATGAGTGATTAAGGCTTACGCAATCACTCGGCCGAACTTCGTTAACATATCTGTGTGTTCGGTATCATTAAAATTTCTTTTACTTATTTCTTTTAGTTACTTATCTTTATTTTAAATCATTCAACCCTCAATTAAAAGTAAAACCACATAAAAAGTTTACACTCTAAAAAGTATAAATATTCACACTTCCACATGTTTAGGTCTATTAAACCCCCCTATAGGTCTCAATCAAACATCACATATATCATTCTTCATCCGTTCAAAGGGGCTGTTCATGTGGATACCGGTAAAGGACGAAGAGTTGCGCGGCATCTTGTGATTCGGGTTGAAATCGAGAATTGATTTGAGAATTGATTTATTTGGAGATCGGTGAGTGAGTCCGGTTAGACGAAGCATTCAAGGAATCGGTTTGGGAAACCAGTTTGGATTTTGGTTTAGAGAAGTCTTCAACCAAATTCATTTTTGCGACACATATTAAGTGTAATCCGAAGGTAAAAATTTATTTGTAATTTGTAATGTGTATTTTTATACACATTTTTAGGGTTTTTATCATAAAAATTTCAACCTTAAATCACATAAAATATTGAAAAAGTGTTTAAAATTAATTAAAATTATTTTTGAAATTCTTAATACATTTTTGTGTGATTTTTCAGGTAAAAAGACCAAGAAAGGAATATTTGGATGACTTGGTGAAAAGTCAACGCTAAATAAAGGGCCGATCTGCAAATCATGGGCCAAAGATGGCCGAATTCTGAACAAATCTCCGTAACAATGTATAACCCTTACCCACCGACCATCCAAGTCAAAACCTACAAAATCCACAAAAAGATGAAATGTCAAATCCGAAAAATCGCCCAGTAGACCAGAAGTCAACTGTCCCAAAAGGGGTCAAAATGGGTGCCAACTCAAAGCGCGCGACAAGACGAATCCAACAGTATAAACCTCGCGAAAAAAGACCTTCTACAACTCCCAGAAAATACGATACAAATCTGGTCAACCTTGGACCAGGTCATATCCTTTTTTCAACCAATCAGAATCTGACATGTGGCACAGCATTTATCTTTTCTCCATTCTTAACTCGAAACGTGGCAAACCAAGATCAGATTTTTACTGCTTATAGGAAAACAAAAATAACGGATGAATCAAATGATCCAACCAGAAGATGACCTGTGGTGTCCTTATTAATCAGAATTTGCATTTGGCAGTACGAGGAAACCGAACGGGCCAGTCACAAGTGGACATGTGTCAAGCCTGTTCCCTAATTCTCAGCAGCGCGAGAAAGTTAGAACCTTGCCTCCGGTTCAAGTTCAATCAGATGACTCCTTTTCCGTATTAATGTATGGATCAGGAGGTGCTGGATCGTCCAGTCAAAAGAAATGGAGAAGTATTCACGCGGTTTCTACGAGACTCCGTAAGAGTTCTGACACGCATTTCACGCCAATCAGATCCACAACCTTCTTCTCTTTATTGCTGATCCGACTGGATACCTCTGTTACCTGTATAACACTCGTTAAGAGGAGAATTGGGCCGTCCGGTGCGTTGAACTGGAGAAAATACATCACGCATTTTCTGCGGAGTTAGTACCAACTTCAGAGAATCTCATTACGAGATTTACATCTAGCCAGTGAGAGGTGACACCTGGCATCTCTATCTCAGAGAATGTGATGTTCAGTACGAGAATTCTTATTTTACCCAATCATATACTGCCACGTGGCATGCGTTTTCGACAGAAATTAAGGAATCTAACATGTGGCAGTCTCTTATTAGATGGATTTAAATGCCTGGATTTGATGCTGGCTAACCACAATGAGCCACTGTAATGTGTATTTTTATACACATTTTTAGGATTTTTATCATCACAAATTCAATCATAATTAACATAAAATGTATCAAAAATGCTCTTAATTCATAAAACATTATTTCAAATCTCTTAATACATTTTTGTGTAATTTTACAGACGAAAATGCCATAAAATGAAGAATTGGACCAAAACGCAAATGATTGGCCAAAGATAGCCAAATAAAACCCTCAGAAAGTCTACAAAAATTCTCCCAAATATTTACAATAATTCGACAACCTTTTACAACCAGTCAACCAAAGTCAAACGCTGAATTCTAGAAGGTCTTTTTTCTGGGAGTTCTAGAAGGTCTTTTTTCGCGAGGTTTATACCGTTGGATTCGTCTTGCCGCTCGCTTTGAGTTGGCACCCATTTTGACCCCTTTTGGGACAGTTGACCTGGGCGATTTCCCGGGTTTGACATTTCATCTTTTTGTGGATTTTGTAGGTTTTGACTTGGATGGTCGGTGGGTAAGGGTTATAAGAGAATTGGAGTGGTACGTGTAGGGTTTTTATGGAGATTTGTTGAGAATTCGGCCATCTTTGGCCCATGATTTGAAGATCGGCCCTTTATTTGGAGTTGACTTTTCACCAAGTCATCCAAATATTCCTTTCTTGGTCTTTTTTTACCTGAAAAATCACACAAAAATGTATTAAGAATTTCAAAAATAATTTTAATTAATTTTAAACACTTTTTCAATATTTTATGTGATTTAAGGTTGAACTTTTTATGATAAAAATCCTAAAAATATGTATAAAAATACACATCACAAATTACAAATAAATTTGTACCTTCGGATTGCACTTAATATGTGTCGCAAAAATGAATTTGGTTGAACACTTCTCTAAAATAAAATCCAAACTGGTGTCCCAAACCGATTCCTTGAATGATGGCGCGCAACTCTTCGTCCTTTAACGGTATCCACATGAACCGGTATCCAAATAAAAACCTCAAAAACTCTACAAAAATTCCCCCAAATATTTACTACAATTTGACAACCTTTTACAACCAGTCAACCTAAGTCAAACGTTGAAAACCGTTAAGTTGACCGAAAGTCAACTTTTCAGAAATGGATCAATTGGTATACCAAAAAGAAGAGTTCGATGAGAAAAATCTAATGGTACAAGTCTTGTGATCTGAAACCTTCTAGAACTCTCAGAATCGCAAATTCAAGAACTAGAAAAGTCTACCCTACAGTCAAAGTCAACTCATCTTCTCCAAATTGCTGTTTTTTTTTAAAAGTGCTCAAAACCGATAAAACTTACCAGTCATGGATTCATCTCGATGAGAGAAACTGCCTGTATGGGTCCCAAGACCTGTAACTGCTAGAGTTGGCCGGAAAACGCGAAAAATCTCCTGTCAGCCATGAGAATGGGCCGTTTTGAGCTGAGAAATTCACGAGCTCACCATTTCCTATACATACCTCCATTTTCTATAATTCGAACACCATTTTCTTCTCCTTATTCTCCTCTTTCCAACCATATAAAGAACTCAAAATGTGATGAAGAATTAAGTGAGATAATCGAGTTTGAAGTTAGTGTTCAATGAAATTGAATTTTGTTTTTTGCTGAAATCACTAAATTCGAGCTGAAACTTATCAAGTCCATAACTCTCTCAACAGGCCTCCTTTTCACGCAAAACCAATTCCATTCTCTCTTTCTATCTTTTCTCTTTCCATAGATACCAAGTACACAGAACATAATAAAGAAATGAGAGAGATATTTGAGTTCGAAGTCGTGCTAGTAACTGTTCAAGAAATTCCAGATTTAACGGTCAAAATTTATTCAAATCGAATTGGTTCGAATTTCTCAAACAAGGTGATACTTTCTCGATTCATTGAGTCTATATGAGGTAATAAAAAGATTTCGGGACGGGGGTTTGATTCGCGAGTTCATAGATTTTGGGTTATTTTTTTGGGTTGGTAGAGCTGAGTAGAAAATGGAGCTTGTGCCATGAAAAGAGAGGGAATTAGCAGCTAAAACTTGCTGTGAGGATGCTTGGGAGAGATAGAAGAGTGCCTATTCGTTCGTTTCAAGTTTTGTTGAGCGAGTCGAGATTTCAAGCTCAAAAACTGAAACATGGTTGAGCTGACAGGAAATTTGAGCTTAAGCTCTTCCGAGAGGTGTAACGCGGTGAATTCTCAATGAAATTCGACCACTCAAAGTTCTACGGGTTCGTAAGAAGTAGGAGAAGTGGTCAAATGAGTTGAGGTGTAAAGAATTACCAGGTTAATCTCTAAGTAAGAAAGAACAAAAAATGGGTAAAAAATTATCTTATTCTTGAGTCCAACTGAGCTGGGCAGGAGTAAGTATCGACTATTTAGTCCAAATTTGGCGGACTGTTTTGAAACAGAGATAAAACCAAAAGAAGTCACATGTTAGAATATTATTAGAGGAAGGGATACCCTACACACACCTGAAAGGATCATGTACCGTTTGAATCAAACAAAACCTCAGACTAACCAAGCATCTTTACAGACTGAACGAACTAATATATCCCCCAACAACCCAACCAAAGTATTCTCCAGTATTATTCAAATAGAAACCCATTTCAATCATTCTTAGCATTGCATCAAGAGGCCAAAACATGATACTGATTTCAATGGACTGTCCAGTCATTCTTGAAATGCAGGGGAAGCACCCGTCTCTCAATTACAAATTTGAGATTTTCATCATTTTTCCCCCAAAAACCTGAAATCAAATTTTCGCCAAAAACCTGAAATCAAATCTTCACCAAACAACTGGAAATTTTAACAGCATATGATTCACAACCTTCTGATCAGATCTGAAGTGTGTGAATTGTCCATTTTGCCCTCCAACATTTCTCTCAATCACAAGCAGAGAATCAGCCCTTGATGTCCATTCTTCCTATAAAAATACACCATCCATTGATTCATTCTCACATTCCACTGTACATTCTCATACCTCATCCATTCCATTTTTTCTTCTTCCTTCCCCATTCTCCATTGTTGAGTTTCAAGCTTGAGAGTTAGTGATTTAATTTTAGACCCGATTTATCAAGATTGCGAACACAAGAGTGTAGATCGATATTCCTTGTTCTAGCTTGAACAAGGGATCAAAAGGAGGCTTGGATCGGATGAAGAGAGAACCTAGCTTGGCTCTCAAATCTTGATTTGCTCAAATCACGTTTTATTTTCCTATTTTTTTCTAAAAAATCCAGATTCTTTCTTGTGTAAGAATCATGATAAAAACTTGTATAAATCATGTTTGTTTAATCATGAATGAGTAGATCTGTGTAGGGATAGACATTTGTGAATGAATCACTTGAAATCTTGCTTTAATTTCAATCAATCTGACCAATTTGTGTAGTTTTTCATGATTCACTATTAAAAACGAAATTTGTTGAATGATTGATTTGGCTGAATTAATTAGATCAATTAGAAATAAAATCGCATGTGTATTATGACCAGTTAGTCATTCAAGGTCTTGGCTGAGAGTTTTGATTGATAATTGAAGTTTTGGATTGAATTTTATGATTTGAACATGAGCTGGCTGATTTTTGTTTAGATCTAGTTTTCGATCCATTAATTTAGTTTTTCTGGCTTGAATTTACTTAAACTTGTTATACAAATCTTAAAGATTGAATATTCAGTGATTAATGATGGTGCTCTTGATCAAATAGTCTTAAAGATCCCTACTTTTATCCAAATAATACAATGTTTTGTCAAGTTTCTGTTTTGCTGTTGTTTTTCTCAGTTTTTCAGTTTTGTTCCTCTAATTTCGTGTCCAATTCCATATAAAAAATTAAATAAATATTTTTACAATTTAGTTCTCATTTAGTAAATAATTGTCAAACCAAATTGTACCCAATTCTGAATTATAATTTATGAGATATTAATTTTATAAATTTGTAATTGTTCTGTTTTTGACGTTTCTGTCCATATTTACTGTTTTCTTACTTCTGAATTTTTAAAAATATAAAAACAAAATAATAAAAATACAATAATATTTCTACTTGAAGTATTTCTAAGTGTAGAATCCAAATATAAATTTTAAAATAATAGTTGTTAAAACAGATCAGAAGATATTGGCACTTTTGTATGTGCTAGTCTGTCAGATCCAGTTTCTGAATCCAGATATGAGTTTTCATTATAAATATCAAACTACCAAACATAATTGTACCAAATTTTTATAGTTAATCCATAACTTCATAATTGAATTTCTATAAAAATGTTGGGATTTTTTAATATATGGTAGTTTTTCTATAATTTTCTGAATTTACTGCAGTACCGATTTTGAATCTGAAATAAGTTCTTGACTGATCTGCAAATATCTCGAAATTCTTGAATAAAATAATAATAACAGTAAAGAACCATATCATAGATCTTCATTTCTAGTTTCCAACGGTATCTCGTTTATTGGATTTGGAGTTTATTTGTTCTAGTTACGAATTAAAATACTAAAGTGTGACGTGCTGAATTCTTGAAACAAAAACTGAATTTGTTGAGTATTAACTTTGGAAATTGTACCTAATAAACTTTCAGATAAGATTAAATACTAGAGATAGAAATATTGATATTAGTTAATACATGAGGCCACACCTCCTTGTGTTCGACCCCTAAACTCATTTACCGCTCATACTCGTAAATTGAATAATAGGGAAATATATATTATTTTGTTAAATTGTATGAAATTTAACGACGGTTTTACCCGATTTACAAATGGTGTCGTTTGCCGGGGAGGCGGCTTGCATCGAGTTTTTAACTAACGAATCTCACATTTTTTTATAGTATTTTTGTCTCTCTTATCTTTGAAGGTTTTAGGTCACAAGATATTTCGATGGATTGGCAAGGCGAGAAATAAAGGAAGAATTAATGATGGGAAGACAAACGTGGAGCGGATGGCCCAACGGGGGCTATCCATGCCAAAATGACGATGGCTATTTTGAGCAAACACGAACTCTCTACGGGCAAGGACCATTCTTCAACCACTCCTCCGTCCAGGATATGATGGATGAAACGTTGAATACCTGGGGTTTCGAACCTGAGGTTAACCTCCAAAACCTGCACACGCCCGCCATGCCAACCCAATTATCCCAACCTTACTTTTATCCAGTGGATAGCATACTAATTTTTACTTGTTTATAAAAGAGAAAGTTGAGTTAGTTTGAACTTTTGGGGTAATTTGCATAAATTCACCATTTTAAATTTAAGGGGAAAAAGTATCAAAAACAAAATTAGGGCATTACTTTTTGGAAAAAGGGTTCGTATTTGAAGGATTGGAGAATTTTAAATAATTTTGAATTTGAAATTATTAATGATATTCATCGACCCTCGTGTATTATGATAATAATCAAGTATTAGTATATAACATTCATGGCAATAACTCAATCTCTTTTCAAAATCCTTTTAACTGATTCTAAAAACCCTAAAACTTGATTATAATTTACGCTTGAGGGCAAGCTTGGTTTAAGTGTGGTGGAATTTTTAATGTGTATTTTATACACATATTCAGGATTTTTATCATCACAAATTCAATCATAATTTACATAAAATGTATCAAAAATGCTCATAATTCATAAAACATTATTTGAAATCTCTTAATACATTTTTGTGTAATTTTACAGGCGAAAAGGCCATAAAATGAAGAATTGAACCAAAACGCAAATGATGGGCCAAAGATGGCCAAATAAAACCCTCAAAAACTCTACAAAAATTTCCCCAAACATTTATAACAATTTGATAACCTCTTACAATCAATCAACACAAGTCAAACGCCGAAAACCCCAGAGTAGACCGAAAGTCAACTTTTCTGAAATGGGTCAAACATATACGAAAATAAAGAGTTCGATGAGACGAATGATCTGAAACCTTCTAGAACTCTCAGAATCGCGAATTCAAAATCTGGTCAAAAACTAGAAAAGTCAACCCTACAGTCAAAGTCAGCTCATCTTCTCCAAATTGCTGTTTTTTTCAAAACCGATAAAACTCACCAGTCATGGATTCATCTCGACGAGAGAAACTGCCTGTATGGGTCCCAAGACCTGTAACCACTGGAGTTGGCCGAAAAACGCAAAAAACCTCCTGTCAGCCATGAAAATAAACCATTTTGAGCTGAGAACTTCACAAGCTCACCATTTCCTATACATACATTCATTTTCTATAATTCCAACACCATTTTCTTCTCCTTATTCTACTCTTTCCAACTATATAAAGAACTCACAATGTGATGAAGAATTGAGTGAGATAATCGAGTTTGAAATAAGTGTTCAATGAAATTGAATTCTGTTTTTTTGCTGAAATAACTCAATTCGAACTGAAATTTCTCAAGTCCATAACTCTTTCCATAGGCCTCATTTTCATGCAAAACCAATTTCATTCTCATCTTCTATCTTTCCTCTTTCCATGAATACCAAGAGCACTGAACATAATGAAGAAATGAGAGAGATATTTGAGTTCGAAGTCGTGCTAGTAACTGTTCAAGAAATTCCATATTTAACGGTCAAAATTTATTCAAATCGAATTGGTTCAAATTTCTCAAACAAGGTGATACTTTCTCGATTCATTGAGTCTATATGAGGTAATAAAAAGATTTCGGGACGGGGGTTTGATTTGCGAGTTCATAGATTTTGGGTTATTTTTTTGGGTTGGTAGAGCTGAGTAGAAAATGGAGCTTGTGCCATGAAAAGAGAGGGAATTAGCAGCTAAAACTTGCTGTGAGGATTCTTGGGAGAGTATAGAAGAGTGCCTAATCGTTCGTTTCAAGTTTTGTTGAGCGAGTCGAGATTTCAAGCTCAAAAACCGAAACATGGTTGAGCTGATAATTGAGCTTAAGCTCTTTAGAGAGGCATAATGCGGTGAATTCTCAACAAATTCGACCATTCAAAGTTCTAAGGGTTTGTAAGAAGTAGGAGAAGAGATATGAAGTGGTCAAATGAGTTGAGGTGAAAAGAATTGCCTGGTTAATCTCTGAGTAAGAAAGAATGAAAAATGGGTAAAAAATTATCTTATTCTTAGGTCCAACTGAGCTGGGCAGGAGTAAGTATCCAAATCAATCTCAAACTAACCAAGCATCTTAACAGACTGAATGAACTAAAATATCCCCCAACAGCCCAACCAAAGTATTCTCCTATATTATTCAAACAGAAACCGATTTCAATCATTCTTAGCATTGCATCAAGAGGCCAAAAGATGATGTTCATTTCAATGGACTGTCCAATCATTCTTGAAATGCAGGGGAAGCACCCTCTATTAAAAATCTGAGATTTTCAACATTTTTCTGTCTAAAACCTGAAATCAAATTTTCGCCAAAAACTGAATCAAATCTTCACCAAACAACTCGAAATTTGAACAACAGCTTATTCGCAACCTTCTGATCGGATCTGAAGTGTGTGAATTGTCCATTTTGCACTCCAACATCTCCCTCAATCACAAACAGAGAATCTGAGAAGAAAGAGATATTTTGTTCGTGCAATATGTAATTTTATTTCGTTTATCTAATTTATAATAAAATGATTATCTTTATGTGTCTTTGACTTGGTCTATTCAGGAATTCGGATTTGTAAAACAGAAGGTTTACTACACCTACTCTTGCAAAGCATGAATTTCACAATGTCAAATTGGTACATCACTGTAATATATATATATGTATATATACGTATATATATGTATGTATACGTATATATATGTATATATACGTATATATATGTATGTATATATATGTATGTATATATGTATATATATGTATATATATGTATGTATATATGTATATGTATACATATATATATGTATATATATGTATATATACATATATATATACATATGTATATGTATACATATATACATACATATGTATACATATATATATACATATGTATATATATATATATATATATATATATATATATATATATATATATATATATATATATACATATACATACATATACATATACATATACATATATATATATATGTACATATATATATGTATATATATATACATATGTATATGTATATATATATATATATATACATACATATACATATACATACATATATGTACATATATATATACATATATATACATACATATACCTATACATATATATACATATATATACATATATATATATATATACATATATATATGTATATACATATATATATGTATATACATATATATATGTATATACATATATATATATATATATATATATACATATATATATATATATATATATATATATATATATCATTTCTATATAATATTTCATAATATCATTCCATATGAATTAACAATACTTCATCATCCCTTCCTTTCCGTCGTATACTTCGTATCAATCATGAACATTATTCTACTCAGTAGAGCTTTTTTCTTTTTTTATTTGTTCTACCGGCGACATCCCCAGAAAACTGGGAAATATTGCGCAATGCACGATTATCCCTTTTATTTATATTTATAATTCTAGAGGGTCTTAGCTACAGTACTTACACATAAATGTTCCACATTAGTTCTTTAATCTTCAACCGTTAGATTTAGATCAAATGTCTATTATCAACGCATGGCTTATTGAGGGTGGCAATGGACCAAAATTACATTGCCTATATGGAGATATATGGGTGGTCTTGGTTTATAATCTAAACCTTTGCACCGTACTGTGGTTTGCAATTTGCACAAGTTCCTTTCTTTTTTAATTTCAATCTTCTTTTTTCTTTCTCCTCTTTTCTCTCCTCTCGGACGGCCATTTTTGTCTGTTCAAGCTCTCTTTTCATTCAAACTCTTTTCTTCCTTTCTCCATTCTATATGACTTTGTCTTACCTTCATGGGTCTTCATTTTCCTTCTCCACTCATAGCTTACTCATCTTTTCTAGAAGTAATTGAACCCAAGGGGGTAAAGAGAAGTTAACTTGAAACGGTACAAAATCTCAACAGAAGAATCGGCCTATTTCGACAACCCTAACTGTAAAGTAAAGAGATAAGGTACATTGTTGGACTTTTCCAAATATAAATTGATGGACTTTTTTCACCAAATTTCAGAAAATAAAATGATCCCAAGATATTCGAATTTCAAAAAATTGAGAAAAAAAGGTTCGGTTTGATCAGTTAGATTAGATGCTTCCTTTTCTAGGAGTATTTGATTTATTTGCTTAATTACAATGGTTAATTGATCAATGCAATTATTAACTGGATTGATCATTTTGTCTCGGGTGATTTTTATTTAATGTACCGGTCAGCAATGGTACTACCGTACCAGCATTATAATTTTTTGTCCTTAAACATCAAATAAGTTATCATTTTGATAATTTGGGAAATGCTAATTGACATCAAATTAATTTATTACATATGTTTATTTATAGCTTAGGGAAATACTTATTAGCTTCTTTCTTTTATTCCACTATAGATTTGTCATAACATAATAAGGATTCGTGATGGTCGTCTATTAAGCTTTCTTTTATCTATTAATGGAAAGATGCATAACAACTCAAAAATTGATGAAAATGATATCAAACTTATTAGAAAGCTAGTACAAAATATGGTTCCAAGTGATATGGGAACTGGACTGAAATTTTATTCAGTAACTATAGTAGTTGATTTCCTTAGTTGCTGTTCTAGTTCTGTTTATTTGATTAACCAATGATGCCCGAATGAGAGTCAACTTGAGGTCTGTTGCATTAAAATAGAGAGATTTGTACAATTGAGGATTAATTGAAAGTCAATTGAATAACTCGGTATAAATTGACTTGATTGTATAATTGGTTATTTGTTACTAACCATATTATGATGTTTTTTTTTATTTTTGAGAGGTTATATCATATCTATATATACACATATATATTGTTATATTACATCTAACACTACTATATATATATTTTTTTGTCTAAATTATATATTGTTATATATATACTGTTTTATATAAATTATATATTGTTATATCATATCTATATATTATTTTCGTTGGAATTATATATACTATTTTTTGATTTCTCTTTTCTCTCTTAATATCGCTCACAAATATTGAATAAATAAAATGGAGAAGAGAGAGAATTTTCATAGAATGAATATAGCTTTTGAAATATTTTTTGCTTGTGAAATTTATGAATAAACAATTGGGGATGCCTCCCTATTTATAGTAGAGGGATGATCCCTCACAGAATCTATATTCATTAATGCTGACATATTTTTTATTAATGCTGAGATATTTTGATTTGAAATCATTCCAGATTAACATCTGTTCGAAAGGACAAAGAATTCTGTTCAAAAGGATAATATTCCATGATTATATTATTTTATCCTCTCTTTTGTTTATTTGTAAATATTCAATGGAAAAAGATTTACTAATTAATTCTCGAAGGGATCTTCAAATCTTGAATATCTTGAAGATACCTTGTACGAATCTTCAGGTCTTGAAAATCTTGAGCAAATCTTCTAGGTTGATCTTGTTGCATTTTTCCTTGATTCGTCATCTTGAACTTTAGATTTATTTAATCTTATTCATTAGAATCAAATGTTATTAGTTGCTTACAATTGTTTTGAACATCATCAAACAGAAAACAACATGCCTTGATAGTTAGTAGTGGTGCATTGTTTACCTGGGCAAGGTTGAGTAATTCTTCAGCATAGATGAAGCCTTCTCTAATATTTCGATCTTTCATGAAGGCAGTTTGGTTTCGTTTGAAGAGTTCTTGTGGCTTTGGTTGCAGTCCATTTTTTAGTATTTTGGAGAAAAGTTTCTATACCGAGAGAATCAGACTGGTCGAAAGTCTTGGGATTCAATGGAGTCGGGTTTCTTGGGGATGAGGGTTCTGAAGGAGGAGAGTTTAGGCTATTGAGTCCTTAGTAGATGTTATCTTCAGCACTGAAGGTTGCTAATAAGTCTGGCGTGTGGATATCCCAGAATTTTTTGTAGAATTCGCCCGTAAGGTCGTCCGGATCGGGCTATCACTGCTCCCCTTCATTGATGGCTGAAATAATTTTCTGTAGTGTGATCGGAGTACATAACTCGTGCAATGTTGGAACTGGGCTAGGGTAAATGGTTTGGATATTTAGGGTGGTAAGGTCGAGTTCGTTGTAAGGGGTTCCGATTATGTTTTGTTAGTAATTGAAGAGAATGGATGCTTTGCTTCTGTAGTCGCAGAATTCTTGTTCGCCTTGCTCTATGACTGATATAGTGGACGCCCTTTTATGGATGGATGTTATATAGTGGCAGTATTTGGTGTTGGGATCTCTTTTTTGAGTCCATTCAATTTTTGCATGTTGTTTCCAATTTTTTTTCTTCATAGTTTGATAGTTGGCGGAACCATTTTTTCATTTCGATGCGCATCCATTTTTCAATAGGGAGGAGGTTACGTAATTCTTCTCAATGGTCTATCCAATGGCAGTTAACTAGCTAAATGGGTATGTTTTTAATTCGATCTCATTTCCAGTTTTTGATGATTTTTGTTAGTTATTGGAGCTTGCTTTGAGTTATTGGGGTGTTCTTGGGAGGGACGTTATCCAGAATTGATGGACCATTTCTTGGAATTCTTCAATTTCTAACAAGAAGTTCTGTAGTCGGAAGACCATCGATCTTTGAAAGGTCATGGAGGACAACAGAGAAATAGGATAATAGTCAAAGTCAGATGTGGGGAGGGCGAGTTGGGTTGCTTTTGGAAAGAGGTTTAACCAAACAGTGGAGAAAAGAAATATGTCTAATCGTGCCATTACTGGTGTGTCTTCAGTATTGGCCCAGGTAAAGTTTCGACCATGAAGCGGTGGGTCTAAAAATTCTAATTCATTGATTAAATTTCGGAAATGTATTATCTCTCTCCAATTTTAAGTGCCTCGTCTTTCTTCTATTGTGATGATAGCATTGATGTCACCCATGAGTAGCCAGGATAGCGCATATGAGTCTTTTATATGCCTTATTTCCTTGAAAATCGTTGGGCCCGTAGACTCCGGTGACCACCACTTGCTTGCCACCCTATTTGCATTCAAGAGTGGTAGTAATGGAGATTTGACCATCAGCAAATGATAGTTTGGAGAATCGCCTTTTACCCCAAGTAAGTAGGATCCCTCCTGAAGCGCCCCTAGAGGTGAGTGATACATAGCCTAAAAGTTACAATCGGCAGTTCTCTCATTGTAGTTAGAGGTTGTAATCTTCAAGCTTTGTTTCTTGTAGGCAGATGAAGTGTGGAGGTTCAAGCTGAAGGGAGCGCTTGATTGTTATTCTCTTTTCACTTTGGTTGAGGCCTCTTACGTTACAAAGATAAATGAGATTGTTCAATTTTGCAACATTACAAACATTAACCTTCATCGTAAAATGAGAAAAAAAATAGAAAAGGATAAAGAATGTTCGATTAAAGTTTATATTACAATAAAACAAGATATCCATCAAAAGGGACAAGGTGTATCCTTTTTCCTTCCCCCTTCTTTACCTTGAGCCCGTACACCCCAAACTGCAACCAAACTGCAACCCTAGACCGGGAAGAACTCACCCTACACCTCTTGTCATACATACCCCTTAGCAAAAGAACAACCCTTACATATGCTAATACCCTAGGAAAAATACCACCACCGGTTCTGCTCTTGATCATCCTCCCCATCAATCGTCTGTGCCAATTGCAAATGGAGGTTAATAAGAAAAGGCAGAATAGAAGCCAACATCCCAAGAACAGAACATATAAATGAAGAAGACGAAACGTAGAAATATAGTGGGCTTAATAGTAGTCCTAATTATAATAAATAATAACTTGAATTTAGTTGGCATAAGGTGGCAGGACCATCTCAGTGGTGCTTAGAGGGGATTGAATCAGTCCCTCGATTTTCTTTCCAATTATGTTGTGATTTCAATGTCGACTAAAGTAATTATACCCTAGGCCAAAAAGTTGGACTAGAGATTAGATTATGAGAAACACGTTTATTCAGTTCATATATGAATGAGTGTATAGGTGACTAATATATTTACATATATTAGATCAATCATGAATGACACTTCGGGTTCACGTCATCAGAATACGTGATTCTGATAGTCGAACTATGAACTAACGAATGATATTCTAAACTGTCTCTAGTGATATGTAGGATGTTTATAGAGATAAACATACTTCAGGTAAGAAGCTACATATCTACACTAGAATATTCGTAGGCTGGATGATCATGTTCTACTGATCATGGCCATAGAGATGTCATATTTGGAATATAGATATGTGTTAGAGAACACACAATGGACTGACCATACTATGAGAATATGCATGGTTAATGTAATTAGTGATTTTCATATGAATAACTTGATTGTTCCTATGACCTGAGGTCACCATGGATTCATGTATGTGGAACTGCATACTTTAATATGATCCCACGTCATCCGTAACGGGATGATCATTAGGGTCATCATTAGGTATGCACTGAATCATGATGAGAAATGTGAGTGACCAAGTTAGTATTTTTTGTTCCCCTCGTCAAGAAGAGATATCTCTGGGCCCCTTGATGAACCAGGATTGAGGGAAATGCATAGTCATGATCAAAATATATTAACATATGTTGTTAATATCATTTTGTATTTACTCAGTCTAATTCTCGATTAGGAAAGAGACTTTGATCAAACTCAAGGATGACATGATTCTATGCCTTGTGATCAAGACATATATCATAGAACAAAAGGAATAAGTTAACGTCTATTCAGATAGGTTTATGATCAATGATCATTTCATTTAACATGGGTAGTCATGACATAAGTTTAGAGGTCACTCATGTCCTCTTGGAACATTAATGGAGGTCATCAGCACCCATGTCCTCCAGTTCAGATTCCAATTTTCCTCAAACAAATCAAGACGAAACTCTCACGAATTCATCCACGTTTCTCCTTGCATCTTCCTGCTGAATTTCGAGTTCCAATTTTAACTCTAACATACTGAATTTAGTTGGTTTCTGATTCAGCTATTGACTTGGTTAAAACCGACAAATCATTAGCCAAAATCATACTCCGAGTCATTTTCGAATCGAATTGAGACCTCAAGTACCCTCCAAATACCTCATGTAAACTCACTAAATAAAAAAAAACTTTACCTTATTTGAGAAATTCGAACCAATTCTGTTCTAGTTCAACTCAGCCAAAATTTTGACCGTTAAAAATCATCCATTTTAAAACTCAGTTTTCTCACTCAATTCTTGATAATTTTATGAGTTACTTATATCCATGGAAAGAGGGAAAAAAGTAGAAAAGAATGGAAATGGAATTTTGTCAAAGAGAGGTCTATGCAGCAAATTGTGAGCTCGAGAATACTGCAGCTTTTAATTGGGAAATTTAGGGGCTGAACAGTGGTTTTTGCGTATTCCCGGCGTTCGCATTTGATTCAGCTCTGTTGGCCACTACAGAGAGGTCAGGCTCGTTGAGATGAGTCATTTGACATTAAGCATGTCCAATTCTGAGAATTTCGAAATTTTCGCGATTTTCGAGCTGAGTTAACTTGTCCTTCGACGTCACCTCCGACAAGATCTGGCTGCAGCCCTATTTTTTTTTTTTTGGTTAGCTAGAGTTTTTGTAGTTAATTATTGTTAAGATTTAGGGTTAATTAGGGTTAACTTGATTTTTTTGTTAACTAGGTTAAGATTTTTTGTTAACTACGGTTAATTAGTGTTAAGATTTTGTGTTAACTACAGTTAATTAGTGTTAAGATTTTTTGTTAACTAGATTTTTTTTTTAAGATTTAGGATTAATTAGGATTAATTGCCTTTTTTTATAATTAGAATTTTTTGTTAATTACGGTTAATGGTTGTTTTTTTTAAGCTTTACGGCTAATAGGGGTAAATTTGGGGTTAAGTAGGATTATTTAAATTGAATTATTTTGTTTGAAGTAAATTAGAAATATCGTAATTGAATTATAATTAGTTTTTGTATTTTTATTTAGGATATTAGCACTCGTAATGCACAAAGGAATGGAGATGGTTTTGGATCCGCCACGAATGCCGACAATGCGACTCAAAAGTCAAGATCCGTCATGCGGTTGGGTGATTAAGTATATGTTGTGCGTTTTTAATAATTAATAGATATTGTTATGTCTATGAACTTTTATTTCGTTTAGGGATGTATTTCAGATATGAATTGGTTTGTATGAATATACTATTGTGAATTTTTTGTGTTTTGTATTTTTTTTTTTATTTTGAATCGGTGGATTTAAAAAAATGAGGGTGCTGGAGAAAAAAAAATTGCAGATGAGGCATCAGGCATGGTCTGTGCCTGAAACTACTCTGGCAGAAAACACTTTCAGGCATGGGTTGTGCTTGAAACCCACTCGTTGAAAGGACTTTCAGGCACGAGCTGTGCCAGAAAAGTAAGGAAAATCAGAAAATTTGTACAGCTTTCAGGCACGGCCGGTGCCTGAAAACACCTCGCTGAAAGCCTTTTTAGGTACCGCCCGTGCCCGAAAGACACAGTGTCAGGTACGGAGGCACACCGTGCCTGATGTGAACAGTATAACCGTGCCTGAAAGGGAATCTGACACGGACCGCACCTGAAATTGGCATCTGCAACGACACCGTAAGGCATAGACTTTCAGGCACGGGTTACCATGCCTGAAGCTATCAGGCACGATTTTTGGGACTTTCTGGCACGGTTTACCAATGTGCCTGATACATACTCTTCCAGTAGTGTGAGACAAGCTACCTCTGTGTTATCTTTGACGTATTTAGAGTACGCGTCCCGGACAGCCCTTGTGGCTCCCTATTCTGGTTCCTCTGGGTAAGGCTCGTCTATGACATAGAGTTTATTGCCAGCCTTGAGAACAATTCTCAGGTTTCTAAATCAGTCAAGGAAGTTAGACCCATTGAGGTTATCCTTCTGAAGGATAGATCGCAAATTCAACTAAGTTGAATTGTTATTGTTTGCCATTATTCTACAAGTTAAAATGTAAAGTGCCATTATTATTTATTCACTGGAGTTATTTTGTTTTGGTGTTTCTTCTATTTTATTCCCACTATTTTCTTCAAATCAACCACCTTCAGTTAAATGAGGTTTCATAGTGAGTCAAGAAAATAGTAGCACTTTACATTGATTTGAAGAAAATAGTGGGAGTACAATATAAAAAACACCAAAATAAAACAACCCCAATGAATAAATAATAATGGCACTTTACATTTGAACTTGTAGAATAATGGCAAACAATAACAATTCAATTGGGTTGAATTTGCGAGCTATTCTTAAGAAGGATAAGCTTAATGGGTTTAACTTCCTTGACTGGTTTAGAAACCTGAGAATTGTTCTCATGGCTGACAATAAACTCCATGTCATAGAAGAGGCTTATCCAGAGAAACCAGAACAAGGAGCCACAAGGGCTGTCCGGGATGCGTATGTTAAATACGTCAAAGATGACACAGAGGTAGCTTGTCTCATACTAGAGACCATGACCTCCGAGCTTCAGAAGCAATTGGAGGACATTGGTGCTCACGATATGATCGTAACTCTCAAGGAAATATTCCAAGAGCATGCTAGAGTTGAGCGCTACAAAGCAACCGTCTCTCTAACCGATACGAAGATGGTTGAAGGTTCATCTGTGAATGCTCACGTTCTCAAGATGAAGAGCTATCTTGATCAATTCGAGAGGCTTGGTTCAGCTATGCCCAGAGAATTAGCTGTTGACATAATTTTCGGGTCGTTGCCTCCTAGTTTTAAGCAATTCATCATGAACTATAATATGCATCAGATGGAGAAATCCATCACCGAGTTGCATGGGATGCTTAAGAATGTAGAGAAGTAAATGAAGACAAATGTTGTCGACGACGTCCTAATGGTTCACAAGAAAAAGGGTAAGACAGAGCAAGGGTAAAGGCAAGGTGTTGCCTAAACCTAAGATCATGAAAGACAATGATGGAGTTTGCTTCCATTGCAACAAGGTTGGCCATTGGAAGAGAAACTGCCAACTCTATCAGGATGAAATCAAGAAGGGTAGTGTGAGTACTGCTTCAGGTATTTTTGTTATTGAAACTAATTTACTGACTCCTAAATCTTGGGTATTTGATACCGGATGTGGTACTCACATTTGTAATGATGTGTAGGGACTACAAAAGAGTAGAAGATTAGCTAAGGGCGAAGTCGATCTACATGTGGAAAATGGAGCAAGAGTTGCTGCATTAGCTGTAGGAACTTATTTATTGACTTTGACTAGTGGACTTGTATTAGTACTTAATAATTGTTATTTTGTACCTGCTATGAGCAGAAATATTATTTCTATTTCTAGCCTAGCTTTGGATGGTTATAAATTTGTTATTGAGAATAATAATTATTCTATCTTAAAAGATAATATTATCTATGAAAATGTTCTATTAGAAAGAGGTCTTTATTTACTAGATCTTAAGAAAGAGATTTACAAGTCCATCTATAACATTAATACTAAACGATTTAAACCAAATGACTCAAATCTGACATATCTCTGGCATTGTCGCCTGGGCCATATAAATGATAAACACATTTCTAAACTCCACTCTCATGGACTTTTAGACTCACTTGATTTGGAATCATTTGAGACGTGCGAGTCTTGTTTACTTGGCAAGATGACTAAGAAACCCTTCACAAAAGTTGGTGAAAGGGTCAATAAATTATTATGTCTCATACATACTGATATATATTGAACAATGAGTACGCCGGTTAGAGGTGGGTATCGGTACTTCATAACTATCATGGACGATTTCAGTAGATATGGTTATGTCTATCTAATGAAGCATAAGTCTAAATCGTTTGAAGTGTTCAAAAAATTTAAGAATGAAGTACAAAATCAACTTTGCAAGAAAATTAAAGCACTTCGATCTGATCGAGGAGGCGAAATTGTGGAATAGTTTCACAATTGACTCCTCCAGGAACTCCACAGTGGAATGTAGTGTCCGAAAGGAGGAATCGAACCTTATTGGATATGGTTCCAACGTCTTTTTGGGGTTATGCTCTTGAGACAGCTGCATTCATACTGAACAAGATTCCGTCAAAGGCGGCTCAAAAGACACCATATGAGATATGGACGGGGAATAGCCCCAAGTTGTCTTTTCTTAAGATTTGGGGATGTGAGGCTTATGTCAAACATCAAGCTTCCGATAAGTTCGGATCCAAATCTGATAAGTATCTGTTCGTGGGATATCCTAAAGAGAAAAGAGGATATTACTTTTATAACCCATCGGAAAATAAAGTGTTTGTTGCCCGCAATGGTGCTTTCTTAGAAATAGAATTTGTCTCCAGGAGATGCAGTGGGAGTAAAATACAACTCGAAGAAATTCGAGACTCGCCTACAGTTACAGAACCTGTGATGGAAGACCAAACAAGCTCTCAAAGAGTTGACAAGCTTGAAACACAACAAACTCAACGTAGATCTAGTAGGATTTGTCATGAGCCCGAGAGATACGGATTTCTCGTGTCTAATGATGATGATGTGACATTCATAGATGATGAACCCACATCCTACCAAGAGGCTATGAAGAGTCCTGACTCTCAGAAATGGTTAGAAGCCATGAGAGCCGAGATGCAATCCATGCAAGACAATCAAGTTTGGAATTTAATTGATCCATCTGAAGGCTTGAAGACCATCGGATGTAAGTGGGTCTTTAAGAAAAAGACCGAGGTGGATGGAAAGGTACAAACCTACAAAGAAAGGCTTGTGACGAAAGGTTTCAAACAGGTTCATGGTTTGACTATGACGAAACTTTCTCACCAGAATTCTATTAGCCATAGCAGCACATTATGACTGTGAAATATGACAAATGGATGTCAAAACAGCTTTCCTAAACGGAAATCTAACCGAGGACGTGCATATGATGCAACCCGAGGGTTTTGTCGATCCCAAGAATTCTGGTAAGGTTTGCAAGCTTCAGAAATCCATCTGTAGATTGAAGCAAGCGTCTCGAACCTGGAACCTTTGTTTTGATGAAGTTATCAAAAGTTTAGGTTTTACCAAAAGTGAAGGTGAGCCATGTATTTACATGAAGTTAAGTGGGAGCACGGTAGTATTCCTGGTGCTTTATGTAGATGATATATTACTCATCGGAAATGACATCCCAACATTATTGAATATCACGAAATGGTTGGGAGATAATTTTAGAGGTGGCAAATGGGCGGGTCGGGTCATATTTGGGTCGGGTCATTTGGGTTCGGGTTCTTTTTATGTCCGGGCCATATTCGGGTTTGGTCAACACGGATCGGGTCAGGTCGGTCTGTGATCTTGTTTCGGTCAGATCTTTTTCGGGTCAAGAATTTAACGGGTGAATTTTGGGTCGGGTCGAGTTGTATTCCGATCTTGTTCCGGCCGGTTTAAATGGGTTCGGATTATTTCGGGTTCGGGTTGATTTCATATTCGGGTCATGTGGAATTCAAGTCTCTTCATGTTTAGGGCAAATCGGGTTCAGATTATTTTATGAATTTCTAGAGGTGACAAAACTAACCCGAAACTAAGAAACCCAGTGGAGGCGTGCCGATGAAAAAACACAGGAGATAATGTGCATCGCTGAGTTGGGAAACCGCGTTGCGCCACGTGTCGAGCTACGATTCCCCCATTTGTTTCAATTGTTCCACTAAATTCGAAATATGCTCAGTATAAGAATTCGATGCACCTCTATCAAAAATCGCCACGTGTCCTCTCTAATCAGAATTTAAATGTTCAAGACACGTTTCTCATTCTGGTTTGCTGAATTCAAAATTTTCCTTATACGCGTCACCTGCTAGTTAGCCAAGATTGAAACCTCGTTCCCTTGATTTCTGTGCTGAACGAACTCTGAGAAGTATTAAGGGACACCTGTCTCGCTCGGATTGGTTGAAAAAGGCATTTGACCAAGGTTAACCAGATCTTGTATCGCATTTTTTGGGAGTTCTAGAAGGCTTCTCAAGGCGTGGTTGGTACCGTTGGATTAGTCTCGTCGCGCTCTTCGATTTAATACCCAGTTTGACCCCTGTAGGGACAGTTGACTTTCGGTCAACTGGATGATTTTCCGTGTTTGATTTTTCGTCTTTTTGTGGATTTTGTAGGTTTTGACTTGGATGGTTTGCGGGTAAGGGTTATAAGAGAATTGGAGAGGTGTGTGTAGGATTTTTGCGGAGAATTTGTCAAAAATTCGGCCATCTTTAGGCTAGGATTTGCAGATCGACCCTTTATTTGGAGTTGACTTTTCACCAAGTCATCAAAATATCCCTTTCTTGGTGTTTTTATCTGAAAAATCACACAAAAGTGTATTAAGAGTTTCAAAAATAATTTTTATTAATTTTAAACATTTTTTAACATTTTATGTGATTTAATGTTGAATTTTATGTGATAAAAACCATAAAAATATGTATAAAAATACACATTACAGTTGGATCGATGTAGAGGCTACAGTTTGACGATCATGTTAGAGATTGTGGAAAAATGTTTCACAATTAACTCTATACGAAACATCTCACGATGTGTTCATAAAGAAGATGATGAACCTTATTGGATAAGATTCAATCTATGGTAAGTCAAACAGATCCTATGAAATACTTGAAGGAATTATGCCCTAGGCCAAAGTGTTGGACTAGAGATTAGATTATGAGAAACACGTTTATTCAGTTCATATATGAATGAGTGTATGGGTGACTAATATATTCACATATATTAGATCGACCATGAATGACACTTCGGGTTCACGTCAACAGAATACGTGATTCTGATAGTAGAACTGTGAACCAACGAATGACATTCTAAATTGTCCCTAGTGATATGTGGGATGTTTATAGAGATAGACATACTTCAGGTAAGAAGCTACATATCCACACTAGTATATTCGCAGGCTGGATGATCATGTTTTGCTGATCATGGACATAGGGATGTCAAGTCTCGAATATAGGCACGTATTAGAGAACACGTACTGGACTGACCACACTATGAGAATATGCATGGTATATGTCATTAGTGATTCTCATATGAATAGTGTGCTTGTTCCTACGACCTGAGGTCACCATGGATTCCTGTATGTGGAACTGCATACTTTAATATGTTCCTACGTCATCCGTAATGGGATGATCATTAGGGTCATCATTAGGTATGCACTGAATCATGACAAGGAAAGTGAGTGACCAAGATGGGATTTGTTCCTCTCGTTAAGAGGGAGATATCTCTAGGCCCCCTGATGAACTAGGACTAAAGGAAATGCATGGCCATGCTCAAAATGGATTAACATGTGTTGTTAATATCATTTTGTATTTACTCAGTCTAATTCTCGATCAGGAAAGAGACTTTGATCAAACTCAAGGATGACATATTTCCATGCCTTGTGATCAAGACATATATCATAGAACAAAAAGAATAATCAAACGTCTATTTAGATAGGTTTATGATCGCTGATCATTTCATTTAACATGGGTAGTCATGGCATCAGTCTAGAGGTTACTCATGACTTACGATCTTTAGAGGATCGTTGCCATCGTTAAATGGAACCTACACGGTTATACAATGAACTCCATTCGTACGGGATGAAAATACCTCAAAAACAGTTATACATATGATGTATAAATTGGTGAACGAAATAATCAATTATTGGATAATTGATTGAACAAAACAGCATCATTCTGTTGGCAACGGAATAGTTCCTATATGAGGAACTGCATACTTTAATATGATCTTACGTCATCCGTAATGGGATGATCATTATGGTCATCATTAGGTATGCACTGAATCATGACGAGGAATGTGAGTGACCAAGATGGGATTTGTTCCTCTCGTTAAGAGGGAGATATCTCTGGGCCCCCTGATGAACTAAGACTGAAGGAAATGCATGGCCATGCTCAAAATGGATTAACATGTGTTGTTAATATCATTTTGTATTTGTTCAATCTAATTCTCGATCAGGAAAGAGACTTTGATCAAACACAAGAATGACATATTGCTATATCTGTGCACTAAATAATCACGTTTTGACTTAACGGCTCTGAATGAAACTCTTCCCAGCCTGTGCAGCTTCATTACCAGCACCGTTCCCTCTTCTGTCGCCACCTCAAATATATCTTCAAATAAAAAATAAATCAGTGCCACGTCAATACTGTTTTGTCTGAATTCTATATATATATATATATATATATATATATATATATATATATACACACGCACACACACACATACTGTTTGTTTGAATTATATAATGTTATATCATCATCTATATACTATTTTTGTCATCACGCTTCTGTTTTCTTATATCAGCAGCCAGCTTCATCCCATCGTTCTCCCGTCGTCACCTGCTCACCTGGTCTCTGTTCCACAAGAGATGTCTGGAAAGAGAGGCACTTTCACAATAAATTAAAGTTTCTTTGTGTGAAATTTGAGGAGTTGCTTTGTGTGCTTTCAAAGAGAAAATTAAAGCCGAGGAATTGCTTTGCGTGCTTTCAAATAATATCTCAAGGGTTGTTGTAAATTGATTGATGTGGTTATAATTGAGAAAAATTGTATAGAAAATTGTTATTGGAATATAAATAATGGAACTCCTTTTAATTCCATTAATGGCGGCTAGAGATGAAGTAGAATAAGTGCCTGAGTTTGTTGAAGAAGTGTGTTTAGAACTAGAACAAGCTAGAGGTCAGGTGAAAGCTGATTTATGCAAAGAAGAGGTCGATTCCACTTCAGGTGAAGTTGAAGAAGACATTGTTTTGGTTGAAAGAATTTTCTTAATGGCTAGAGATGAAGTGTAAGCTGATTTATCTGATTAAAATGCTGATTTGTCCATAGGAGGAGTAGAAGCTCATAATTTGAAGAAGATAATAATGGGATTATACGCCAAAATATTTATACGCAAAAATTGATGAAATTAATGAAGAGTTTGATTTTGTCGAGCTACAGAAAGGCGATAATGGCTTTTTTTGGGGAATTAGTTCTGCTTGGGTTTTCTATTTCAGACAGAGAAGAAAGGGCATGATTTTCTCAGCGAGTTGATGTTTCTAAATTTTTAATTGCCGTATGATTTTTGGCTTTTGTTTTCCAAGTTTTTGTCTGATCTTATTTTCCCAATTTATATTTGGATATTCTTTTTCCAAGTTTTTTTAGCAAGATTTTCTTTTCTGAGAATTTGATCTTAGTTTAAGTTTGAGAAAAGACTATTTTTGCCTCTCAACTATTCAATTAGTCTTTTTTGGCCCCCCAACTTTTTATTGGTCTCTTTGTGACCCCTCAACTATTGAATTAGTCATTTTTTGACCCTTTCATCCGTTAAATGCTTACATGTCCATTAACTTGACACGTAAGCGATCATTTGGTATGCAACTAGCTATGAAGCGGCAATTGTGACATGATAATTATTTGAAAAAATAAAAAAAAAAACTTAATCCCTCTTTTCACTCGTATTTTTTCTATCTTATAGTTTTCTAAAAAAAATTAATTAATGAAGAAAACTTCTATCGAATCAAGCTTAAGGGAACAAATTTTTAGAAAACTATCAAATAGAAAGAATACGAGGGAGAGATTAAATTTTATTTTTTATTTTTTACAAAATAATTGCCATGTCACAATTGTCACATCATAATTACATGTCAAATCATCACTTATGTGTCAAGTTAACGGACACATAAACATTTAACAGATGGAAGGGTCAAAAAAGAACTAATTCAATAGTTGAGGGTTAAAAAAGGGACCAATAAAAAGTTGAGGGGTCAAAAAGGGACTAATTGAATAGTTCAAGGGCCAAAAATAGACTTTTCTCTTTAAGTTTCTATCTTTATTGGGGAATAATTTCATCTTTTCATAATTTTGTATATAGTTCTTGCTAATATATTTTTAGGATTTTGAGCTAGATATGATATAATTCAGATAAAAAAGTATATATATAGCAATATATAAGTAAGACAAAAATAATATATATAAAGATGTGATATAACAATATATATATGTACTATAGATATAAGATAACAATATATACAAGTGATATAATAATATATAAGTCAGACAAAACAGTATATATATATATATATATATATATATATATATATATATATATATATATATATATATATATATATATATATATAACAATTTCTTCAGCCGATAAACAATATATATTAGATCCTTGTGTTGGAGAAGAAATGAGCGACGGGAAGGATATGGAGGAGGCGCACCGGCGGCCCACAACACGTCGCAAAGCATGACGTGTCGCGCAAGGGTCATTACCAGACCCCCCGTGATATCCAATTTCCCTTTAAAAATGGAACTCTATCTTTTTGTTGTTTTATTTAATTTTGTTAGGTCACAAATTTGGAATATAACACACTAATAGCAACAAACATTCAAGTTCACTTCCTTAACTCGAATACAACTTAATCCATCAAGCAAAATATCCAATATTTTTTCATTATTTATAATTGTTCCAATTTAAAATAATAAATAAATAAAATGTAAGAAAAAAGAAAATAGAAAATTAATTTTATGGTAAATTATTATTATTTATATTTTTTGATGTTTATATTCTTATATATTTTTTTCAACTCAAAATTTCTTTAATTCAAAATATAAATAGAAAAGACCCATCATAAAAAAACTTATTCAAATTTTATTTCCTTCAGCCAAATTAAGAAATTATATTTTAATTTTTGTAGTTTTGTGAAAACAATAGAAAATTGTGTTTTTTCCATGATTCGGACTTTTTATTTTGCGGTTTTGTGAAAATAATAAAATATTATTTCTTTCCATTTATTGTACCTCAATTCAATTTTTTTTGTATTGTGAAAATCAATAACAATGCAATTTTCTCCATGTATTAGATTTTAATTTTTGTGGTTTTGTAAAAAACAATACAAAATTCTGTTTTTTCCATGTATTACACCTCTTATTTTGTGGTTTTTCTAATATAACAAAATATTATTTTTTTTCATGTACCTCAATTCGATTATTTTGGTGTTGTGAAAATCAATAACAATGGAGATATTTCCATGTATTACATTTTAATTTTTTTGGTTTTGTGAAAAACAATACAAAATTGTATTTTTTCCATGTATTAGACATCATATTTTGCGATTTTATGAAAATAACAAAATATTATTTCGTTCCATGTATTGTACCTCCATTCGATTTTTTAGTATTGTGGAAATCAATAACAAGGAGTTTTTTCCATGTATTATATTTTAATTTTTGTGATTTTGTGAAAAACAATACAAAATTGTGTTTTTTCCATGTTTTAGATTTCTTATTTTGCGGTTTTGTGAAAATAACAAAATATTATTTCTTTCCATGTACTGTACCTCAATTCGACTTTTTTGGTATTGTGAAAATCAATAACAATGGAGTTTTTTCCATGTATTAGACTTTAATTTTTGTGGTTTTGTGAAAAACAATACAAAATTGTGTTTTTTCCACGTATTACACTTCTTATTTTGCGGTTTTGTGAAAATAACAAAACATTATTTTTTTTCCATGTATTGTACCTCAATTCGATTATTTTGGTATTGTGAAAATCAATAACAATGGAGATTTTTCCATGTAATAGATTTTAATTCTTGTGATTTTGTGAAAAACAATACAAAATTGTGTTTTTTCCATATATTACACCTCTTTTTTTGTGGTTTTGTTAATATAACAAAATATTATTTTTTTTCCATGTATTGTACCTCAATTCGATTATTTTGGTGTTGTGAAAATCAATAACAATGGAGATATTTCCATGTATTACATTTTAATTTTTGTGGTTTTGTGAAAAACAATACAAAATTATGTTTTTTCCATGTATTAGACATCAAATTTTGAGATTTTATGAAAATAACAAAATATTATTTCTTTCCATGTATTGTACCTCAATTCGATTTTTTTGGTATTGTGGAAATCAATAACAAGGAGTTTTTTCCATGTTTTATATTTTAATTTTTGTGATTTTGTGAAAAACAATACAAAATTGTGTTTTTTCCATGTTTTAGACTTCCTATTTTGCGGTTTTGTGAAAATAACAAAATATTATTTCTTTCCATGTATTTGTACCTCAATTCGATTTTTTTGGTATTGTGAAAATCAATAACAATGGAGTTTTTTCCATGTATTAGATTTTAATTTTTGTAGTTTTGTGAAAAACAATACAAAATTGTGTTTTTTCCATGTATTAGACTTCTTATTTTGCAGTTTTGTGAAAATAACAAAATATTATTTTTTTACATGTATTGTACCTCAATTCGATTATTTTGGTATTGTGAAAATCAATAACTATGGAGATTTTTCCACGTATTAGATCTTAATTTTTGGGTTTTGTAAAAAATAATACAAAATTGTGTTTTTTCCATGTATTACACTTCTTATTTTGCGGTTTTGTGAAAATAGCAAAATATTATTTCTTTCCATGTATAATTCGATTTTTTCGGTATTGTGAAAATCAATAACAATGGAGATTTTTCCATGTAATAGATTTTTGACCTGAAATCACTATAGTTCCTACATGATAAGTTTTTTGCTTTGGCATAATTCAGCATCATCTTTATCCGGATAATAATAAAGATTATTGTTGGAGATATAATAAGTCATGCGGAGGAATATGAGAGGTAGATACGGAATTTGTCCATTTTATATTATGAGAGAGATATCTCTTGGCCCCTTGACAATTATACTGAAAAAATGCATGCCGTGCTCAAATTAATTAATAAGGACTAATTAATATTATTTGTCTAGCCAGTCTAGTTTGGTTCAAGAAAAAATAATTGATCAGTATAAGGATGACATATTCCGTGCCTTATGATCCATACAGATATCATGTGACAAAGAGATTAAATACATGATTGTGCATTAGGTTTTGTTGAATCACAAACATTCATATAATTTGGATAATTATAATGTCTTGTTAGAGGCCGCTTATGATTTATGGCCTAGAAAATGTTCAAAGTTCATTGCCGACATTATGTCAACTTACAAGTCACATACAAAGAATAAATAAAATGGGCATAGAAAACTAAACATATTTATGTTTTTCAATTATCTTCTTTTAAATATTTATATGGAGATATAAGTATATTTAAACTATATTAAGTGATTGCACTTTATTTTTGGGCTCGGCCCAAAATTTGGAGTGTGGCGGTTGTAAAGAAGAATGAGATATTCATGACGAGGTCTCGCCGACATATTCAAGCATGACATGTCCAAACCAGCAAGACAAACAAAGATGTGATATTACCATTTGGATTTGGCGGTTTAGATATCAAGCATGACCAGCTAGCATGACTCACCATAGTTTCATAGATGTAAAGACATGATTAAAACTTGAAGCTTAAATTTGCATCATATGGTACGTGTCGAAATGCATGAGTAAAACTTGATACCTAATTTTACTACTAATTAAACTTGACAGCCAAGTATATACATGTATAGACATGTATATATATACCTAGGATGCATTTCATTTTTGAGATAAGAAAATATGGTTTCTCATTCAATAAAATAAAGAAGAGATAATTATGAAAGAGTGGAGGGATTCTGAAAATTATTTTCAGAAATAGTACTAGCATACACATTCCATTCCGCCCATCATTTGTTTGTTTGTGTTGATACCAGTAGAGGGTGGTGCCTGGTGGTAGTGACTTGGTGATCGTTACAAGCTGACGAGTTTCATAATCTCATCAGAAGGCATTTGTTGATTGACGTCACGGGTTAACCGTAACCTGAAGATATATTTATTATTCTTATATTGATTTAATTGATGTGCATGGGTCCTTGGTATAATACAATTGTGATGAGAATTACTTATGACATTAATCCATGTAGTATTCTCATATTGGGTCGGTCCTGTATAATATTCTCTAACATGTACTTATGATTTGATTTAGTATCTCATATTCATGATCAATAAAACATGATCATCAATCAGACCACATAGAGACATATCCTTATCACCCCATTGGCAACAGTACTCATGAGATCATAGGGTGTGAAGACTAGCGCGGGGCTCAGGTCCCGGTGTTTCGGAAGTGATTCATCCCTAAATCAGTCACCTTCACGATTGGGTAGTCATCAGGGCCTATGAATTCGTACGTGAGTCCCGATGGTAGCGTCCATAACTCTTTAGGCATCTTCGGGTCCTTCTTGATTGCTACACAAATCGGGTAGCGCTCGATGGGGATCCTTGGGTTGCATGTTGTGTACGTCAGATCCCTCTAGTTTTTTCATCTGTTATCTTTAGGCCTTGGGTCTCAGTCTGGAGGTTCATCTGATGTACCGAGTTCTCACTTTGCAGGCCCGTCAATTGTGCCATGCCCTCCGAACTCATAATCCATACTTTGTCCATGCATGTTCGGTTCGTCTGATTCTCCCGGATCGCCTGGTTCTCCATCTGGGTCCTCATTCTCGATCCTGATTCTATAACACATCTCCATCCGCGGTCTCGCGGAGTTCTTTATGAAGTTCAAATCCACCTTGTCCTCGCCAAATTGAATGATAATCACCCCTTCTTCACATCAATTATTGCACAAGCGGTCGTTAGGAAAGGCCAAGAAGAAGGAGAAAAGAAAGGCCACAAAGGAGGATTGTGAAAGAAGGTACAAGTCGCTCAATTTAGCCAAGGAGAAAAGAGAAAAATCAGGTTAGTGACTCTACCCACTATAGGAGGCGCGACAAGAAAAAGGAGACATCTGAATTGCTCAATTTAGCTCGGCAGTAAGAGGGAAAACTAGGCTAGTGTTGGTTTTATGCCCTAGGCATTTGTATATGAGACCTAGTTATATCTGTTGTGTGAATCAAACTTTGTATTTGTTTAGAGATATTTAAAAAAGTGCGTATTGGTTATTTTATTCTTTTGATTTAAAATAAACCTTGAATATGTTATTCAGCTTTGTATCATCAGAATATGTGATTCTGATAGTAAAACTACAGAGTAGTATGAAAAATATATTCGAAACCATCGCTGATCGTTTATAGGATATTTGTGGAGACAAATATACTTGCGGAATCATATACAATATAATTATTTAAGTGTGCAAGCTATAAATATACATCAGTATGTTAGTTGATTGATGGGCATGTTTTACTGATCATGAGTAAGTGTTACTAAATCATTAACATAGATATATATGTTGGAGAACATATATTGGATTGACCCACCGGGAGAATACCACATGGTTCGTGTCATTGGTATGTCTCATCAATAGTATTGTTATCCTTACACTTGACATTATGAAATTATGTACTTTAACATAATCTAACATTACCTTTAATCGGGTAACCATAAGGGTTATGATTAGGTACATAAGGCAACATGCGGAGGAATGAGATAGATCAAGATAGGATTTGTTCCTCTCGTAAATGAGAGAGATATCTTAAGGCCTCATGATGAGTTTGATTGAAGAAAATGCACGGCCGTGCTTGAATGAATTAATAAGGAGTTTTTAATTCCATTCATGCTTCGATCAAATTCAGGATCAAGAAACGTTATCGTACTACATAATGTTGACATAATCCACGCCTTATGGTCGATATAGATATCATCTAACAAAGGGATACAATACAAGGACAACACATAGGTTTGGATCGAATCATCGATATTTACTTAAATTGGGTAGTCATAATGGCTTGCTAGAGTCCGCTCATGATTTATAATCAGTTGTGATTTTTGCCAACATTAAGTAAACCTATAAGGTCACACACAAAGAACAACTGTTGAAATGTACATAGAAAATCATAACTTATGTGATAAGTTATATAAAAAGATTATATAGTTATTGCCACATATAATCCTACATCTTATATGATAAGATGTTTTATACATATGGTTACATAATAACTAAGTAAATAGGATTAAATGAACAAAGGCTCATCTTTGAAAAGGTTTCTCTTTGTTTTACACATACTTCTGGCATTGTCGTCTAGGACATATAAATAAGAAACACATTTCGAAACTCCATAAACATGGATTATTAGACTCTTTTGATTTGGAATCATTTGAGACGTGCGAGTTTTGTTTATTAGGTAAGATGACGAAAGCTCCTTTCACTAAGTAAGGTGAGGGTTGGTGAGTTATTAGAACTTATACATACGGATATATGCGGTCCAATGAGTACACCGGCTAGAGGTAGTTTTAAATACTTCATTACTTTCACTGATGATTTAAGTAGATATGGGTATGTCTACTTAATGAAGCATATGTCTGAATCTTTTGAATTGTTCAAAAATTTTAAGAATGAAGTAGAAAACAAGCTAGGTAAGAAGATTAAAGCACTTCGATCGGATCGAGGCGGCGAATATCTAAACCTAGAGTTTGACAATTATCTGAAAGAGTGTGGAATACTTCAAAACACACTCCTCCTGAAACACCTCAATGGAATGGTGTATCATAAAGGAGAAATCAAACTTTATTAGATATGGTTCGTTCTATGATGAGTCAAATGAATCTTCCTATATATTTTTGGGATTATGCCATTGAAACTGCCGCGTTCATTCTTAATAGAATACCATCGGAACTTGTTCAAAAGACTCCATATGAGATATGGACTGGGAAGAGTCCCACATTGTCTTTTCTAAAGATTTGGGGCTGTGAAGCTTATGTTAAACGTCAAATTTCTGACAAGTTATCACCAAAATCTGACAAATGCTTATTTGTGGGATATCCTAAAGAAACAAGAGGATATTACTTTTACAACCCGTCAAAGCACAAAGTCTTTGTTGCTCGAAACGGCCACTTTTTGGAAAGGGAGTTTATTTCCAAAGGAAATAGTGGGAGTAAAGTAAATCTTTCAAAAGTTCAAGAACCACATAAAAGCAATGAACAATCGATGGAAGAGCCACTAGAATCTTCAAGAGTTGAAGAGCCAATTGTTGAAACACAAGAGCTTCCTTGTAGAACAGGTAGCACCCGTCATGAACCCGAGAGATATGGATTTCTCGTTAATAATGAGGATGATGTAACACTCATAGATGATGAGCCTACATCCTACAAAGAAGCTATTACAAGCTCGGACTCCAATAGATGGCAAGATGCCATGAAAGCCGAGATACAATCCATGAATGATAATCAAGTTTGGAACTTGATTGATCCACCCGAAGGTATTAAGACCATCGGTTGTAAATAGATTTTCAAGAAGAAAACCGACATGAACAGTAAGGTGCATACCTATAAAGAAAGACTGGTTGCGAAAGGGTTTCGACAAACCCATGGTATTGACTATGACGAAACTTTCTCACCAGTAGTTATGATTAAGTCCATAAGAATTCTGCTTGCCATAGCCGCATATTATGACTATGAGATATGGCAAATGGATGTCAAAACATCAATCCTTAATGGGAATTTACTCGAGGATGTGTATATGACACAACCCAAAGGTTTTATCGATCCAAAGAATTCGGGAAAGATATGCAAATTGCAACGATCCATTTATGGATTGAAGAAAGCTTCTCGGAGTTGGAATCTTCGTTTTGATGAAGAAATCAAACAGTTTGGTTTCATCAAAAATGAAGATGAGCCTTGTGTTTACAAGAAGATTAGTGGGAGCGCGATTGTTTTTCTCGTACTATATGTGGATGATATATTACTCATCGGAAATGACATTCCCACATTGACAAATGTGAAAATATTTTTGTGAATATCTTTCGCAATGAAGGACCTAGGAGAAGCCGCCTATATATTGGGCATCAAAATCTGTAGAGATATATCGAGAAGGCTTTTAGGTCTAAGTCAAAGTACTTATATTGACAAGGTACTGAAAAGATTTCACATGGAAGACTCTAAGAGATGATTCATACCTATGTCACATGGCATATCATTGAGTAAGACTCAATGTACTACTAGTCAGAAGGAATGAGTAAGATTCTATACGCCTCGGCTATTGGATCTATCATATATGCCATGATATGTACTAGACCAGATGTATCATATGCATTAAGTGCAACAAGCAGATATCAGCCTAATCCTGGTGAAAGTCACTGGATAGCGGTTAAGAATATTCTTAAGTACTTGAGAAGAACTAAAGATTCATTCTTAGTCTATGGAGGACTTCAAAGTGAGTTAGTTGTAAAGGGTTACACAGACTCAAGGTTTGAAACCGACAATGATGATTTCAGATCACAATCAGGTTATATATTTTGTTTAAATGGAGGTGCGGTAAGTTAGAAGAGTTCCAAACAAAGCACGGTTGTGGATTCTTCGACAGAAGCGGAGTATATAGCAGCTTCGGAAGCAGTGTGGATGAAGAAGTTCATTGACGAGCTCGGTGTGGTTCCTAGCATCGCGGATCCCATAGTTATTTATTGCGAGAACAATGGAGCGATTGCTCACGCAAAGGAACTGAGATCGCACCAGCGATCCAAGCACATACTTCGTAGTTTCCATTTGACCAGAGAGATCAACAAGAGAGGAGATGTTGATATATTTGCAGAGTTGACAGTGATGACAATATCGCTGAGCCATTGATGAAGTCCTTTGCTCAAGGAAAACATGAGAGTCATGTTAGGTCAATGGGTATTAGATATTTATTAGATTCGGCCTAGTGCAAGTGGGAGATTGTTGGTTTTATGGACAAGGCCTTTGTATATGAGACCTAGTTATAACTGTTATGTGAATAAAATTTTGTATTTATTTAGAGATATTTAATAAAGTGCGTATTGGTTACTTTATTCTTTTGATTTAAAATAAACCTTGAATATGTTATTCAGCTTTGTATCATCAGAATATGTGATTCTGATTGTAAAACTACAGAGTAGTATGAAAAACGTATTCTAAACCATCCATGATCATTTATAGGATATTTGTGGAGACAAATATACTTGCAGAACCATATACAATATACTTATTTAACTATGCAAGCTATAAAAATACATCAGTATGTTAGTAGATTAATGGGCATATTTTACTGATCGTGAGTAAGTGTTACTAAATCATTAATATAGATATATGTTGGAGAACATATATTGGATTGACCCACCGGGAGAATACCACATGGTTCGTGTCATTGGTATGTCTCATCAATAGTATTGTTATCCGTAGACTTGAGACTATCTCGGTTTCCTACATATGAAATTATGTACTTTAACATAATCTAAAGTTACCTTTAACCGGGTAACCATAAGGGTTATGATTAGGTACATAATGAAACATGCAGAGAAATGAGATAGATCAAGATTGGATTTGTTCCTCTCGTAAATGAGAGAGATATCTTAGGCCCCTTGATGAGTTTCATTGAAGAAAATGCACGGCCGTGCTCGAATGAATTAACAAGAAGTTATTAATGTCATTCATGGTTCGATCAAATTCGGGATCAAGAAACGTTATCGTACTACATAAGGTTGACACAATCCATGTCTTATGGTCGATATAGATATTGTGTAACAAAGGGATACAATACAAGGACAACACATAAGTTTGGATCGAATCATCGATATTTACTTAAATTTGGTAGTCATTATGGCTTGCTAGAGTCCACTCATGATTTATAATCAGTTGTGATTATTGCCATTATTACATAAACCTATAGGGTCATACACAAAACACAACCGTTGAAATTTACATAGAAAATCATAACTTATTTGATAAGTTATATAAAAAGTTTATATAGTTATTGCCACATATAATCCTACATCTTATATGATAAGATGTGTTACACATATGGTTACATAGTAACTAAGTACATAGGATTAAATGAACAAAGGCTCCTCTTTGAAACGGTGGACTATATTGTTGGGGAATCCATAGCCATGTACGTTACATGCACAGCGGAACCTATGGATTCAACCTGTCCTAGGATCATCATTAAGGGAATAAAAGTACGAGATTAACTATTAAAATTTATACCTCGGATCATCCTGATCCGCGAGACGAAGAAAGGATTTATATCTGAACGTTTCTGACTTGCAACCTTTTCCTTCCTGAAGCTCGACTCCGCAAACCTCCTTGCTTCTCCTAGGGATGAAGATCGATTGCTCGTAAGTTCTCAAGTTAGAGAACCTCTACTCGTGAACACGCGAACTTTAGACAAACGGAATAATCGGACTCGGCTAGACGAGTTCGGAAATACTTTCCGAAATTACCTCACAAAACTCTCTCTCTCTCTCTCTCTCTCTTTTTCTGTATTGTGACAGCCTCTAAGGCTTCTGAATTATGTGTCTAATAGAGAGGGACAGCCCTTCTATTTATACTAGAGAGAGAGGCAAATGATTACTGAGTTACCATAACTAAAATCCCTAATCTGGGCCTATTCCGTTCTTAACGGACCTATTCCGTTCCGAACGGAATAGGTGTTTCCATGTATAAAACCATGACAGCCAAGGAACTGAAGTTACCATATCTATTCCGTTTTGAACGGAATAGTGCTGTATTTGCACAATCAATTATCCGATAATTGATTATTACGTTCGCCAATTTATACATCACATGTATAATTATTTTGAGGTATTTTCATCCCGTACGAATGGAGTTCATTGTGTGACCGTGTAGGTTCCATTTAACGCTGGCAACGATTTTCTAAAGATCGTAAGTCACGAGTAACCTCTAGACTGATGTCACTACTACCCATGTTAAATGAAATGATCAGCGATCATAAACCTATCTGAATAGACGTTTGTGTGTCCTTTTGTTCTATAATATATGTCTTGATCACAAGGCACAGTAATATGTCATCATTGAGTTTGATCAAAGTCTCTTTCCTGATCGAGAATTAGACTGAATAAATACAAAATGATATTAACAATACATGTTAATCAATTTTGAGGATGACCATTCATTTCCTCCAGTCCTAGTTCATCAGGGGGCCCAGAGATATCTCCCTCTTGACGAGAGGAACAAATCTCATATTTGTCACTCACATTCCTCGTCATGATTCAGTGCGTACCTAATGATGACCCTAATGATCATCCCATTATGGATGACGTAGGATCATATTAAAATATGGAGGTCCACATACAGGAATCCATGGTGATCTCAGGTCGTAGGAAGAAGTACACTATTCATATGGGAATCACTAATGACATATACGATGCATATTCTCATAGTGTGGTCACGCTTTCTCTAACACGTACCTATATTTCAGACTTGACAGCCCTATGTCCATGATAAGCAGGACATGATAATCCAGCCTGCGAATATACTAGTATGGATATGTAGCTTCTTACCTGAAGTATGTTTATCTCTATAAACATCCTTTATATCACTAGGGACAGTTTAGAATTTCATTCGTTGGTTCGCAGTTCTACTATTAGAATCACGTATTCTGATGACGTGAACCTGAAGTGTCATTCATGGTTGATATAAGATATGTAAATGTACATTCACAACCCATACACACAGATATATAAGAAACAGCCTTTATTGTATAAATAATAATGTCTTAATACATAATTCATTTCCTAGCACAAATACATTTGGCCTAGGGCACTAATCCTACATATATATATATCCAAAAGGCTCTCAGATTTCAGTCTATGCCATTCATAATTCTTATGCCATTTTGTTAGACAAAAGAGAGAGAAAGAGAAAACAGAGAAAATTCCAAATTTCTCTTTGGAATTTTCTGTGATTCAAAACATGAACAACGGAGACTAGCATAAAGGGGTTGTTCCATGCGGATACCGATAGAGGACGAAACGATTCATGGCATCTTATTGATTCGGTTGAATCTGTGAATGTCATTTTAGAGAATCGATTTGATTGAGAATCGAGTTGGTTGTGAGTCGTTTCGGTTGGAGAAGCGATTAGAGGCGATTTTAAACGAACGGGTGTGTGTGTGGTGGAAATCGACAATCATTACTAGTTTGTGCAAAAGGAGAAGAAATGCTCTACCGCTTCAAGTTTTAGATCGGATCAATTCTCAATCCGATAGGTATGAACTTTAAGTTCTTGTTTTTCTTTGACTTAATCGTATCTCATTGATCCGTTTCTTTTGGTTTTCTTGAATTTCTTGAATTCTTGAATGTCTTGAATCTTGAATCCACTTCCGCTGCGTCAAGAATACTCAAGAAATCCCAACAGCTAGTAACTCATCCCGCAACTGGAGGACTGGGGAGAAAAAAGTTCTAGTCGTTCAATGCAGTCAAGGAGAAATGATTATAATTAGACTAACGACTCGACTCGCGATAGGAGGCATGAATAGGAGCGAAAAGGGGACGCTCGCCGACCCCTCTCAACGCGACAAGGAGAATCCGTGATGGAAAAAAATGATCAAAAAATGAAAGAAACAGTCAATGAGGCGCAACCAAGAGGAGGAAAAGATACAAGTCGCGAATTAAGGCCGAGAAGAAGATGAAAACAAAGGCCGCGATTTACAGACAACCAACCAGAGAGTGAGCTTCCTAAAAGAAAAAGCCGGGAGAAAGAGAAAAACAAAGGGGCTTGCAGCTCGCCAGTCTAAATGGGACTGAGTACGGGTGCCCAAAATAAGGCTAAGTAGTGAGGAAGAAGAAAAATCAAGCCGGCCACCCACGATTAGGAGAAAATCCTAGCTAGTTTGAGACTGTTAGTTGGAGGTGAGCCTTTCGGAGTAACACTTGAACAAAAGTAGGAAGAGCTAAATAGGCCGAATTACAATTGTGCCGTGATAAGAAACGACGAAGACCCTAAATGCTGGCTTGTAAGAAATAAATGTTTTTCAATTGTTCAAAAAAAAATATCGATCACGAGTAAAATAACAAGAAGAGAAGAGCGACATCTGTGCTCGCGATGACAAGTATCCGCACGACAAAGATCAAGCTTGATGGAAAGACTTTCCCAGGCACAACGAAGATCAACCTTGTGGAAAAGACCACACCAGAAACCGACAAGGCAAATTAGACCGCCTTAGAAACACTGCAACTATGCCCGTGTAAAGGAGTAGCCGGCATGAGGATCAAACCCTGGTGGAAGAGAAGAGATTAATACCCCACTACTTATCTATATATAAACTCATTTCACCCATACACCAAAAAGAAAGTCTGTTAGGTTAGGCGTGGTTAACCGGGACCGAGCAATCGATCATCTTCACCGAGACGCACCCAAGGTCCAAAGGACAGCTCACCGAAGGAATGGGTCTTTTCACTCCGATGGATAAACGGTATTATATGCAGGGACTGAAGAGCGAAAAGGATGTGGGTGCGTGAGTGAGAGTGCTTGTGGGTTAAACGAATCACACAAATAAGATAAGCCGGACGTTTGGTCCGAAGTTGTGACTTGCTCGGGACAACAAAGAATAACCTTGGGAGAATGTGATAGGGGTATTTCTAGATGTTTACTGCCTATCATGTATCTTACTTTCTGCACTCTTACTTATTATTTTAGTGTACTTATGTTTCATTCCAATAATCAAGTTACTGTCAAGATCATGTGTGATTGCATAATTTATAGCAAAACTGCCAAAAAAGACGACAAAAGAGGCGCAAGGAAGCTGGAGTGTGATTGGAGCACATATCGCACCGTGGTCCACCCGTGGGCACGGTATCATTCGACCAGGCAGCGCGGAGCGTAACGATTCGCAATTCAAGTTAAGTGGCTCAAAGGTGTCCTAACAAGGAAGAAACACCAACGCCGAAATCACGGACTGATTGAAGATCTGATTTGCATTCATGAGGGAAATTCCAGCAATACTAGGCGGGCGCGATCAGGAAGGAGCAAATCGGGAAAGGATCAATCAAGGATTAATGCACGAAGATTTACAAGGATCTTTGGATATGTCTCCTGCCATCTGGGGACATTGGAAACCCATGGGGTCTCATCCCTATAAAATGACCTTTCATGGGACGGCTAAATTGGGGGCAATTCAGAGAGAGAAAAACACGGAGAGAGAGAGATCTGTCAGGAGTGCGGCGTGACAACGTGCGACTACATAACTGCATTAAGGAGTGTTACTTTCTGTATCTCAATATATCTTGATTTTGGTTTCCGCCCATTGATAATATATTTTGAGAGTTGTAATAGTTAGGCTAAGATGAAGATGATTTTCATGAGATTTATTATTTTGGTCAATAGTTCAAATATAAATATAACTAGCAAACACCTCGCGCATTGCGCGACATTACAGACCAATTTTCAAAATCAAACTGGCGGAAAAGTTTACATAAACATTTTAAATATATTAGATTGTATCGTCAGGGGATAATACTAAAAATGACTATAATAGACATGATAAGTTATGGCTATGTTAAACCATTACAATTAAAAGAAAGATGAAAGTTGGTAGATGTTTAAATCTTGAGATTGACGAAATCATGATCAATAGATCTATTCAATATCATCTGGAGACTTTTCCAATTAAGTGAATTTACTTGTGATTAGGAGGAAAAGAAGTTTGCTTGTAAGTTGCAACATATGAAGAAAGAAATTGTCATCAAATCAAGAAAGAATAAAAATAAGAAAGAGAATAGGACTTGATTGCTTTTGGCAGCTCAGATTCAAATTGTCTTAAAAAAATTACAACAAACATAAGTAGAATTAAATAGAATCACCATATTCATTAAAAAATAATAATTAATTTATCATGAAAGAAAAAAATGTGATCTTGGTTGTACGAATTTTGAGCAACTCCTCTTTAGTAGTCGCTACATATTCCATCCTGCCGAGCTTCCGATTTTTCAATTTCGGAACCCTAAATTATGTTAAATATATAAACTCAGTAACAACCAAAGGTCTACTCCCTACGTAAGATCTCACATCACATATCAGAGTAATAACCATGCATAAATATCATTAAGTGTAACAAGTTAATATCAGTCTAATCCCCGTAAAAGTCACTGCATAATAGTTAATGATATTCTGAAGTAATTAAAAAGAACTAAAGATGCATTCTTAATATATAGAGGTTTGGAAAATGAGCTCGTTGTAACTGGTTACACAGATTCTAGTTTTGAGACTAATATAGATGATTTTAGATCGCAAGCAGGTTATGTATTTTGTTTGAATGGAGGTGCAGTGACCTATAAGAGTTTAAAATAAGAAACTGTAGCTGATTCTTCTGAAGAAGCTAAGTATGTAGTTGCATCTGAAGCGGCTAAGGAAGTAGTTTGGATTAAAAAGTTCATTACTGGACTTGATATTGTTCCAAGCATTTTAAATCCAGTGGATCTCTATTGTGATAACAATGGAGCCATTGCGCAGGCTAAGGAACCGAGATATCATCAGCGATCCAAACACATACTCCGACGTTTTCATTTGATCAGAGAGATCATCGAAAGAGGAGATGTGAAGATATGCAAAGTAATTACGGACGACAATGTTGCTGATCCATTGACTAAACCTCTCATGCAATCAAAATATGAGGGTCACACTAGGTTGATAGGTATTAGATACGTGCTAGATATGGCCTAGTGCAAGTTGGAGATTGTCAGTAGTGTGCCCTAGGCCAATGAAAGATATATTATAAATACTATAATTTGAGAATTTTTCAATAATATGTGTGTATGTATTAGTTTAATATGATTAAAATTACATGAATAGATAATTCAACTAAATGTCATCAAGTATGTGACTTGAGAGTAAAACCTAGTACCATGAATTCTATTCTAAATTGTCCCTAGTCATTCATTACAATTATTGAATGAAGATTAGTAACAAGATAAACAGAGTGTTAGAGAATCCATAGCCATGTACGTTACATGCGCGGCGGAACCTATGGATTCAACCCGCCCTAAGATCATCGTTAAGGGAATAAAAGTACGAGATTAGCAATTAAAATTTATACCTCGGATCTTCCTGATTCACGAGCTAGCAACCTTCTCTTTCCTGAAGCTCGACTTCGTGAACCTCCTTGCTTCTCCTAGGGATGAAGATGTATCGCTAGCAAGTTCTCAAGTTAGAGAACCTCTACTCGTATCCACGCGAGCTTCAGACAAACGGAATAACCGGACTCCGCTAGACGAGTCCGGAAATACTTTCCGAAATAACCTCAGAAAACTCTCTCTCTCTATTCTGTATCACGACAGCCTCTGAGGATTCTGAATTGTGTGTCTAATAGAGAGAGACTGCCCTTCTATTCATACTAGAGAGAGAGGCGAACGATTGCTCAGTTACCTTAACTAAAAATCCTAAACTGCGCCTATTCCGTTGCCAACAGAACTATTCCGTTCCCAACAGAACTATTCCGTTGGCAATGGAATAGGTATTCCTTAATAGAAAACTTGGCAGTTAAGGTCATTATAGTTTCCATATCTATTCCGTTCCGAACGGAACTATTCCGTTGAGAACGGAACAATTCCGTTGACAACAGAATAGCATTGTTTTGCATAATCAAAAATCCAATAGTTGATTATTTCATTCACCAATTTATACATCATATGTACAACTGTTTTGAGGTATTTTCATCCCGTATGAATGGAGCTCATTGTGTGACCGTGTAGGTTCCATTTAATGCTGGCAACAATCTTTTAAACATCGTAAGTCATGAGTAACCTCTAGACAGATGTCATGACTACCCATGTTAAATGAAATGATCAGCGATCATAAATCTATCTGAATAGATGTTTGCTTATTCCTTTTGTTCTACGATATATGTCTTGATCACAAGTCAGGGAAGTATGTCATCCTTGAGTTTGATCAAAGTCTCTTTCCTAATCGAGAATTAGACTGAGTAAATACAAAATGATATTAACAACACATGTTAATCCATTTTGAGCTTGGCCATGCATTTCCTTCAGTCCTAGTTCATCAGGTGGGCCAGAGATATCTACCTCTTCACGAGAGGAACAAATCTCATCTTGGTCACTCACATTCCTCGTGATGATTCAGTGCATAGCTAATGATGACCCTAATGATCATCCCATTACGGATGACGTAGAATCATGTTAAATTATGCAGTTCCACATACAGAAATCCATGGTGACCTCAGGTCGTAGGAACAAGCACACTATGAAGGAATTATGCCCTAGGCCAAATTGTTAGACTAGAGATTAAATTATGAGAAACACGTTTATTCAGTTCATATATGAATGAGTGTATGGGTCACTAATATATTTACATATATTAGATCGACCTTGAATGACACTTCGGATTCACGTCATTAGAATACGTGATTCTAATAGTAGAACTGTGAACCAACGAATGACATTCTAAACCGTCCCTAGTGATATGTAGGGTGTTTATAGAGATAAACAAACTTCAAGTAAGAAGCTACATATCAACACTAGTATATTAGCATACTGGATGATCATGTTCTGCTGATCATGGACATAGGGATGCCAAGTCTGCAATATAGGTGCGTGTTAGAGAATACGTACTGAACTGACCACACTATGAGAATATGAATGGTATATGTCATTAGTGATTCTCATATGAATAGTGTTCTTGTTCCTATGACCTGAGGTCACCATGGATTTCTGTATGAGTAACTGCATACTTTAATATGATCTTACATCATCCGTAATGGGATCATCATTAGGGTCATCATTAGGTATGCACTGAATCACGACGAGGATTGTGAGTGACCTAGATGGAATTTGTTCCTCTCGCTAAGAGGGAGATATCTCTGGGCCCCGTGATGAACTAGAACTGAAGGAAATACATGACCATGCTCAAAATGGATTAACATGTGTTGTTAATATCATTTTGTATTTGTTCAGTCTAATTCTCGATCAGGAAAGAGACTTTGGTCAAACTCAAGGATGACATACTTCCATGCCTTGTGATCAAGACATATATCGTAGAACAAAAGGAATAATCAATTGTTTATTCAGATAGATTTATGATCGCTGATCATTTCATTCAAAATGGGTAGTCATGACACCAGTCTAGATGTTACTCATGACTTACGATCTTTGTAAGATCGTTGCCAGCGTTAAATGGAACCTACACGGTCACACATAGAACAACGTCTAGTCGGGAAGGAAATGCACTTAAATGGTTATACATATGATGTATAAATAGGTGAAGGAAATAATCGATCATTGGATGATTGATATAAATGATTGTGCAAAAATCAGCATAGTTCCGTTGGCAACAAAACTCAGCCAATTCCTCGGCAGCCAAGGTTTCTGATTAGGAAACCCTGTTTCGTTGGGAACATAATAGAACCGTAGGGAATAGGTCCCGGCTTGCCAGAGTCGCTAGTTCTCTACAAATAGGTGGTCAGTCTCGCGACCTTAAACAAGCACTACCTGTGAGTTAGCCCGGTACTTTCGGGATTTCGTATGGTTTCATCACATTGAAGCAATGTAGGGTGTATAACAATCATATCCATGTCATCAAGTGTCCATGTAATATTATTATCGCCATTAAGATCCATATATGATCCCGACAAATCCTCGGTTATGGAAAATTCTAAATCATCAATATTACCATCCTTTAAATCAAATATATCTCTCGGTTTATTCTTGACAACAACACGCCAATTACTATCCATGGACTCTCGAACATAAAAAACTTGTTCCGCTTGAGAAGCTAATATGAACGGTTCATTAGTCACGCGGTTTCCGTTCGATATTAGATTCTTAAAGTTCACAAGAGTATACCCAAAATCATCCATCTTTATACCCTTACGTTTTGCACGAACATTTGCCCAATCACACTTAAATAGTATAAGTTTAAACTCACCATAATAATTTAGCTCGATAATATCTTCATGTATACCGTAATATGTGACATCACCACTAATAGGATTTTTATCCTTAGCACTAGCAAAACTCCTTGTTCTTGCAGTTACCGCAACTCCACTATTTTGGGTTTTACGCTTTCTTTCATAAGTTTTAGTATGGAACCTAAAACCATTAATTATATATCCTTTGTAACGACGCGCAACTCTAAAGGGACCGAGCGCAAGAAAATGCACCGCTTTTGGTATATCTTCACTTTTTTCTTGAACTTTTTGCATTATCTACAATAATAAATATATTTATACAAATTAAATTATATAATTGTGGAATATTCAGTATATTTATATTCAAAATTTTGCTTCTTACATGTTCTCTAAACCAATTAGGAAAATTTTCATTGTGAATCCTCTCTAATTCTCTTTGTTTGGTGCGACGATGTTTCTTTTCACCATATCAAAGTGTATCCTGTTAGATGATTAGTAAGGTATTAACTATTATTTATATTTTAGTTAGATTAATTTACTTACTTCATATTAGAGGTAATGTAATCGCAATTGAATAACACATATCGATGCGCTTGAGCCCATGAAACATCATCTAATTCAAATGTGTCTGGTTCTGAAATACCTCTTCCATTTTCAACAAAAAGGTTTTGTGCAACATCATTAAAACAATCATTTCGATTATGGTTTGGCCAATTGAACTTCGTCTCAACACCTTCTAAATAATGTGAACAGAAATTCAAACTCTTGTCTGCTAGATATACTTCATTGCAAATTAACCCACCCATCCTAGAGATTTAAAAAAACAATCCTTACATTTTGCAAAACAACCCTTCAATTTATAAACAGCCTCCTGAATTTTAGAAAACAGCCCCTGCATATTTAAACATTTTGCAAAACAGACCCTGCAATTTATAAAACAGCCCTTGCATATTTAAATACCAAGATAACAAATTTTAGGACATACATGAACATGACTTTGACGATTATGATGTATCTTCACCTTCTTAGGCTTCAGTTCCTGTTGAACAATAAAAAAGTTTATTCAATAATTAGGTTAATATGAGCAATACTTGCTGAACTAACATGAATTATGTATTTTAATTTATGTACCTCATGTTCGCTACCTCAAGGCTAGATTGTGATGATGGTGCTTCATTTTGTTGGAAATCCTTTAGTTTGGGCATCCTCTCAGTCTACATTTTACATGAAATTCAACAAATTAACCTTAATTGATTTATATTGTTAGTACCGATATTGTAAACAATAGAAACATTTTTGTTACTTGACTACTCTCGGATGATTTTTTTCATTTTTGATACATGCTTTCTTTTCCTCGACTTTTCCAAATATTCCATACATTAAAGAAGCTTTACCATATTTTCCTTCATTTCAAATAATTCTTTTTTTAGCGTATTTTCATTATCTTGAGATACCTTAAGCATTCTCAGTGCTTGGCTACGACTAATATCTTCACCCCACACATCAGAAGGAGACGGTCCTAGTCCAAAACAACGGACATGACCAGGTTTTTCTTGTCCAGCAACTAAACCAAAAATGTCATCTTTTGCACCCTCTTTTTCAACTAATTTGGGATAAGCTCCCACAATCCCTCCAATTTGATCCTACAATATATGATACTAGCAGAAGCTTCGCGCTTTGCGCGAAATTTTGGAGCTTTTATGATATTAATCAATGCTCATCTTACATGAAGTACGTCAAGACTTAAAATATTGTAGAAAAACCTATTTAGTATATTTTACATAAAAACATGAAAAAAGTATTGACATCTCTTAATAGTGCAAGAGTCGTGTGTTTAATAAATGATGAAAGCTCATCCCCTCCTTTAAGGCTCGAAAGAATCCTTTCCATCTCTACCATATTGTTCTGGAAAACTAAAAATAACAACACTGATCAAAATATTGACTTGAAAATCCTCATATTATGGTGAAAGCCAAAAAATCTTGTTTTTGTGCTCATCTCGTAAAAGGAAGGAGAAATGACACATATCCAGTTTGGAAAAAATACTAATTGTACTTATTTTTAAGAATTTTTCATTTAGTATCTAATTTTATGCAAAATACAACCTGTCCTTATTTTGCAAAAATTCTTCTTGTTGAAGCAATGGCAAGCCCATTAGCACACCTACTAAGTTCTCATACATTTATAGTTGTTTGTAGTTAATTCGTCAGTAGTTCAAATTTCAATGCTTTTTGTACCAAATAATGTTACATGTTTCCAAATATCCCTAACTTATGATTAAGCTTATATGCTGCATGCAGTAAACATAGTCAAATTTTGCTTAAGTAACTTTCTCCTAGATCTACATGATCATACTATGTTATTTGCCAAAGAAACAAAAATAGAAAGCAAAGAATGAAATTGTTAAAATATTTAACATTACAACTAAGATGAAATATTTAATTGAAAATTATGACAATTATATAAAAGTACAAAATAGATTCAATAGGGACTCAGCTAAAACATCAAATTCAATTAACGCAAGGCAAAAACTCTGCACCGGTCTTTTCTTTTGAAAAATAAACTCTGCGCCAGAATACTTCCTGAAAAAAGAACCATCAACTTAAAAAATAGCAGTAAGTGACCTAATTGAGATATTTACTCACCAGCTTTGTACCAACCTTAGGCTCCATTGAAACATCAGCAAGAGAATCTGGAATTAACTATTTTGAAAATTTAATTAATCAATCAGAAGTTAGAACCCTTTGCACAAACCTGAAACAAAGGCATGTTATACCAGTCACACAACCATATATTTGCTGAAATGTCATACTTCTTTCACTCTTTCAACGGCACCAAACTGATTTTAACAAAAATTGTGAGAATCGTCCATACCGAACTAATGTGACGGAACCAACAGTAAATTATTTCAATTGATTTTGGTGGTTTTGGTGATGTGACTTGTTCTAGTGTAATAGCATATATATTGAAATTCTAATATACATATGCAAAATAAATAAAAATTTATAAAAATATATCCATAATAATCTGATACATGCATAAAAACTATTAAGTTACAATGTGAAATAAAAATTTCAAACTGACCTAGTAAGACATGCATCGATTATTCAGATTGGCCTAAAAAGAAAAAATATATACCGAATTTCCTTGAATTCATCACTTGCATCCTCTCAAATCCTCTCGCCACATTATTTGCAGTGAAAAACAAAATATAGTTAGAACTGAAGAGTAGGAAAATTTTCCACGTGTTTGTATTTGCTTTGTCTGTACCTAATTATTTTCCGACGTATAAAAATCATAAAATTAATTCAATTAAGAGACTTACTATTGCACCAATGGAAAGATAAAAATTGAAATTTAACTCAGCCATAAAATCCTAGTAGATTTACTGTATTTGTTGAAGAAAAGTTCAACCTTAATTTAATAAAAACAGATAAGAAGATGCAAATTGTGACTATGTGTTATAAATCCAATAACAAATCCGATAGGAAATATGAAATTCCATACCATTCTTATAACTGAAGAACGGTTCCAAAATGGATGTCCTTTTTATTGTTTATCTCGCCAAAGCACTTGTTAACAATCCACTGCAAAAGATAACATTCATGATGTTAATTTAAAATTTGAACTTTATTCAAGAAACAATAATTTGAAGGGGAATTTGCAAAAAAGCCCCTACATATGCCGAAATTGCAAGAAAAAAAACCTACATTGTTGCCAAACTTGCAAAAATAATTCAACCGTTATTTATTACTGTTAGGTGCGTGACTAAACATATGCTCTTTCGGCGGACACACTTTTTATGTTAAATGTAATTACAATTATTTACAAAATTATTTACATGCAAAATGAAAATAAAAAAATGAAGGTTAGAAAATGAAAAAAAGGTTAGGTTGTACCTAAATTTGGTACAATACCATAAGAAAAGAAAAGAAAAGAAAAGATAAAAGAAAAAGATTCATTATAATGACATTATGCAAAACAGTCCCTGAAAAAGATTTAGGGTTACATTGGATAGATTTTATTTATAAGTTAAGCCTAATTAAACAATTAAGACCGCAGTTATGAAATTAAGCCGAAAAAAGTCAATTTCTTTAAAACTACCCACTTATTTTGTAACAAACCATCAACTACGTTTACACCTATACTGACTTCAATTAAACCCAATAAAATCTCTATTAACCCAATAAATTAAGTCTAATTAAGCATCTAAGACCACAATTGATAGAGATTAGCATTAATAGAGTCAGATTTACTCATCATTGTCTTGTCTATTAAGGATTGTAATCAAGGGTAATAGCTAGGACTAAGATAGAATTAGGATATAGCTGTTGCAGTGCAGTGATGAGTCAAAAGAACCGTTAATTATCCTCTCCTATTCTTTTCAAACCTGTCAGGAATTTCTTATCCAAAGAACCAATCTTTCCCACAAATCCCAATAATATTCCACTGGATCACAAATTCAGAACTGAAAAGAACCAATCTTTCTCCACAAATCCCAATAATATTCTACAAATTCAGAACTGAAAAGATCAATCAAGATTCATTTCAATTCGATCAAATCTCATCAAGAAAACATCTCACACAAAGCACAATTTCTTCTCTAATTCAAGAAAAATCAAGGAGCAAACTCTATTAAGAGCTGCTTCGACCTGATTCCTCTCCATCTGATTCGGTTTCATCAATGAGCCAACTCATGTAGAGAGGCTTCAACTTGATTTGTGCATTTTTTTAACCACAGAGTGAATAGAAGAGAAAACAGGAGAAAAACGACCAAATCAAGGAGATGAAACAGAAAGAAGGCATCAAACCAGACAAAGTAGTGAGCGGGATCAAGCAGAGAGAGTGGAACGGCAAAAGAATAGGGTTCTCTTTGTCCGTTCTGAGCAAGATGAGGCCGATAAACGCTACGGGTTTGAGAGAGACCAAGCGGAGAGAGTGGAATGTAGAAAGTCGAGGCTGAGAGAGGTTAGAGGTGGGATGAGAGACGGACTTAGTGATGGAGGCAGGCGGAGGAAGCTAGGAGTGCCGGAGCGAAGTACGGGAGAAAAGAGTTTTGCCACGCATCTTTGAGAAGAGAGAGGAATTGGACTGTTTTTTTGAAGTGGCCAAAAAAAAAAAAAAATAAATAAATAATTAAGATAATAGCCTAGTTTTGAAAATATTTGCAAAAGTGGCTGTTTCGCCCGACCATTGGACGAAACTGAGATACTTTCGCCCAGTAACGGGGCGAAACACAGTTTCGTCCAGTGATTGGGCGAAACTGACACTGTTCACACTGTTTCGCCCAACTACTGGGCGAAACAGGTACTGTTCCGCCCAGTCAAAAAATAAAAAACTTTTTGCCAGTTTTGCCCGGTGACTAGGCGAAACTGGTACTGTTCACACTGTTTCGCCCAGCTACTGGGCAAAACAGGCACTGTTCATTTTTTTTTTTTTTGCCAGTTCCGCCCAGTGAAAAAAATAATTTTTTTTTGCCAGTAAAAATAATTCTAAATATTTCATTTATATTAGCAAAGAATTAATTAGAGGCATAATCATATCATTTTTCTCTAGAGCAACAGACAAATTATGTTCCTTATTTCTTCAATACCTGTTTCTCATGTGAAAAATATCTGTTATGTTCCTTATTTCTTCAATATCTTTATTTATCTGACAATATTTTGTGAGATCAACAGACAAATTATGCGTATATATTTATTAATTAAATAAAAGAAATACTAATGTGATTTGAGAATACAATCCTTCAATTAACAAATGCACTCAATTAGTTGGATTATGAGTTTTCAATTATCTATATGTTATTATTATATATGCAAAACTCTAGAAAAAAATGATATGATTATGCCTCTAATTGATTCTTTACTAATATAAATAAAATATTTAGAATTATTTTTACTGGCAAAAAAAAATGTTTTTTTTCACTGGGCGGAACTGGAAAAAAAAAAAAAAAAAATTTGAACAGTGCCTGTTTCGCCTAGTAGTGTGAACAGTGCCAGTTTCGCCTAGTCACCGGGCGAAACGGGCAAAAAAAAAAAAAAAAAAAAAAATTTGACTGGGCAGAACAGTGCCTGTTTCGCCAAGTAGTTGGGCGAAACAGTGTGAACAGTGTCAGTTTCGCCCAATCACTGGGCGAAGCTGTATTTCGCCCCGTTACTGGGCGAAACTACCTCAGTTTCGCCCAGTGGCTAGGCGAAACGGCCACTTCTGCAAATATTTTCAAAACTAGGCTATTCTCTTAATTATTTTTATTTTTTTTGGCCACTTCAAAAAAAAAGTCGAGGAATTGCCATGTTTGCCACGCGTCTGGGTGAAAAAGAGGCAATTTTACAGCCTTTCGATATTAATCCGATGGTGGAGATTTAAAAAGCCAACGTGGCTCAATATGGAGGCTGGAAAATTTTAAGGATTTGATCCTATTATTAATATTAATATTAATATTAATAATAATACATACAATAACTTCTTTTGCATGCTCATCAAGAGGCTCGCCGTTCTTGCGTGTATGTGTTCTTATGAACAACTCATGCCTCTTAGGCTCCTTTTTTAATTCCTTTTTCATCTGTATAAGAGAAAAATTAAATATTAATATTAATTCTAATCCTTATTCCAATGAATCAAAACGCTCTAATATTAATATAATATATTACCTCTTTTCTAACTCTTGCACCAGCTTGATTACTTAGAGAGACTTGGTTCGCCTCTTCCAAGGGAATTCACGGATGACCTGATTCTTGGATTGCTTCCTCCGAGGTTTGATTTATTCATTACTGAATATCGTAAGCGTCGGATGGTGTCGACGATCACGGAATTGCATAAGATGCTTAAACAGGCAGAGAAGAACATAGAGATAAAAGTTATCATTGATGCCCTCAGGATAGAAAAGGAAAGGGAGTCGAGAAGACAAGCCACATGGGAGAGCTGGATAAAGAGTGAGGGCAAAGTGTTGCCTAAATCTAAGGAATCCGAAGAAGTGATTGCATGTTCTATGCGTGATCACTGGAGAGGATGATATAAGATATGTCAAGAAGAAGAATCAATGGCTGTCATTTCAAGTATTCTTATTCCTAAATCTCTACTTGGATATTGGATATCCATTGTAATTCTCACATTTTGAATGTGCAGGATATTACTCAGAAGTAGAAGTTTAACTAGAGGAGAAGTCAACCTACGAGTGGGGAATGAAGCAAGAGTTGCTACATTAGCTCTAGGATTTTATTGACCTAGCCATTGTGGACTTGTAATGAAATAAATGTTATTTCTATGTTAGCGTTAAAGTGGTTGTAAAATTTATTATTTGGAATAATGAGATTTTCCTAGATTTGTCTATTTGAAATGTTCACTTAGAAAATAACCATTATATGCTGAATGATAAGTCTATTCCATACTTCTAGCAATGTCATCTAAGTCACAGAATGAGAATCGCACTTCTAAACTCCACCCTATGTGGAACGGTAGACTCATTAGATCTAGGTTCAATTGAGACGTGCGAATTTTATTTATCGAACAAGATGACAAGAATAGACAACCATAAAGGTTGAGTGGTTGTTGAGACTCATGCATACAGATGAACTAGGACTGAAGGAAATGCATGGCCATGCTCAAAATGGATTAACATGTGATGTTAATATCATTTTGTATTTACTCAGTCTAATTCTTGATCAGGAAAGAGACTTTGATCAATCTCAAGGATGACATATTATCGTGCCTTGTGATCAAGACGTATATCGTAGAACAAAAGTAATAAGCAAATGTCTATTCAGATAGGTTTATGATCGCTGATCATTTCATTTAACATGGGTAGTCATGACATCAGTCTAGAGGTTATTCATGACTTACGATCTTTAGAAGATCGTTGCCAGCGTTAAATAGAACCTACACGGTCACACAATGAACTCCATTCGTACAGGATGAAAATACCTCAATAACAGTTATACATGTGATGTATAAATGGGCGAAAGAATAAATCAAATATTGGATATTTGATCGCGCAGGAATTATTGTTCACGCGTTCGAACGGAACACATATGGTATGTGCTGATTTGTTTGGCGGACAAGCATCGTTTATATGGAAACGCTGGTCCGTTCGAAGCAGGAATTACTGTTCACGCGCAGGAATTACTGTTCACGCGTTTGAACGGAGCACATATGGTATGTGCTGATTTGCTTGGCGGACAAGCGTCATTTATATGGAAACGATGGTCCGTTCAAAGCAGGAATTATTGTTCACGCGGCAGGCAAAATTTGTTTCCTTAACGAAAGTTGCCATTCTTTCACCCCTCTCTCTAGTATAAATAAAGGGGTTGCCCTCTTCTATTCGACACACAATTCAGAAGCCTTAGAGACCGTCTAATATACAAAAATAGAGAGAGAGAGTTTTGAGTTATTTTCGGAAAGTATTTCCGGACTCGTCTAGCCGAGTCCGGTTATTCCGTACGTCTGATGTTCGCGTGGATACGAGTAGAGATCTCCTGCTTTGGAGATTAGCGAGCGATCTAGTACTTCATCCCTACGAAGAGCAAGAAGGTTTGCAGAGTCGAGCTTCAGAAGCCAGGAAGGAGAAGGAAGCAAGACGGAAGTTCGTTTAGACCTACATCCACTTCTCTCTCCCGGATCAGGAAGATCCGAGGTATAAATTTTAATAGCATAATCTCGTACCTTTATTTCCTTTACGATGATCCTAGGGAGGGTTTAACCCGTAGGTTCCGCTGCGCATGTAACGTACATGGCTACGGGTTTCCCAACAAAAAGAACCTTCACCATCCTAATAATTGGGAGTTGAAGTCTATGTAGACTTATGTTTGTAAGATAAAGTACATTGGTAAAATATTTAAAGAATACAATACGAATGAGATTTTATGCCTTCAGCTATATATTGAAGTGTTCAATATGTAACAAAGAGTTCTTGCTTATGGTATTCACTTGAACAATACAAGGACAAAAGAATAGATTATATACCTTCGACCATGTATATATTGAATATTCAATATGCAAGAAAAGGTTCTTGGTTTTGGTACTAAAATGAACAATGAAATGCACATGAATTAGATTCTATGCTTTCAACAATATATTGAAGGAGTTTAAAATACAATAAAGAATTCTTGCCTACGATGTTCATGCGCTTATCATCCGTTTATTGAAAGGTTCAATTCTTGATAAAAGGATGAATAAGATTCTTCAAGCCATACAATGTATTGTGCAATATGCTTGGAGCATAAGAGAGCAAATTATAGTCATTTCATAACTAGAATAAATATCTAAATTCTTATGAAGAACTAAGATATCCCGATCTATGAGGAGCTAAGTAGTGGTAAGAGATTACACTTTCCTAACATGGATCATTATCGCAATTCGTTTATTTTGAATGTAGTAATTTGGAAAGAGTTCCAAATAAGATACTGTAACTGAAACAAAATCATATTGTCCCTTTAGAAGCGGACAATAGGTATGCTTGATTCCAAAGTTGATCTTCGAACTAGGAGTAGTCCCGAGTGCTCTTAAAGCCTGACGATCTATGTTATGAATAAAGAGTTGTTCAGAATAGAGCAACAAAGATATAAGTACCTATTTCAGAAGTCCTCGACTAATGATAGAGATCAATCATAGACATTACAAGTTTGCAATGTAAATTTCTATAATATAATACGCATATATTTCCCACTAGTAGAACATGAAGGTCATGTTGCCTAATGAGTATTAGGTGCTTAGGATTGGCCTAGTGCAAGTGGGAAACTGAAGTAATTATGCCATAGGCCAAATTGTTCGACTAGAGATTAGATTATGAGAAATATGTTTATCAGTTCATATATGAATGAATGCATGGGTGACTAATATATTTACATATATTAGATCGACCATGAATGACACTTCGGGTTCACGTCATCAGAATACGTGATTCTGATAGTAGAACTGTGAACCAATGAATGACATTCTAAACCGTCCCTAGTGATATGTAGGATATTTATAGAGATAAACATACTATATGAATGGGCAAGAAGAGAGAAAGACATAGGTCATTCTTTAGGGAAAAGGGAAATAAAACGGACTCTACGGTTCATAGGAAATGGAGAGGATGAAAGACATGAATTATGGGGGGAATATTTCTGCCTATTAAATAAGATACTTGACCAAATTATCCTGTTATTTGAACGGCTGAGATTAAATCTTGTTTAAAAGCTTAATTCTGCTTTGGGTAGGAAATAAGAGCTCATAAAGATTTAGATTCAAAATTTATTTTTTTTAATGTGAGTATACCATTTCAGCATTAACTTACTTTTTTTAGCGAAATATAATGTTTCAAGGATCAATATTCTTTTCTTAGTGCTTCCATATTATTTTCGTGTGATTTAAGACATTTACAGATTTCACAATGAAAAACAAAAAAGAAGAAACATTTTAAAAATCTTTTTTTTTTGTCATCTCGATAGAAAAAAACGGAAACGATACCCAAACACTTTTTTTTAAGAAAAAAAAATAGAAGACAAGAAACAACAACAATAACAAATGAGTCCTAAATAAAATAATTGTTGTTGGAAAAAAAATGGTTCTCAGTTTTCAGGAAATGAAAAATATAAAAACGAAAATGATATCAAATGAGGCTTAAATCAGACCATTCTCATTTTTCACTAGTTATTATTACCACTAGCATCTGTAAAATGGGTCCACGAAGCAATGTTGCAGAAGTCGCTAGTCGGGATTAGTCAGACGATCTGAAAATTTCTGAATAGGAGACTAATCAGGATTAATCGGAATTAGTCGATTGGACCTAGTTGAACTGAATTTTTATATTTTTTTTAAATAATATTAACATTTAGACAAAAAAAATATCCTAAACTCAAAAACTAACAAAACATAAAATTCAAAGTTAAATACATAATTCCAATTAAAGCATAAATAATAATGTTCTAATAAACAACATACATCAAAGTCCAAACAAACAAAGAAAAGCTGAAAATTAAAAATAAAAAAAGATTTTTTGTGTTAAAATAAATGGGCCGGACTGAACATTAAAAGAATTGAAAATTAAAAAAAAAAATTTTTAGGCCTAGTCGGTTTAAAAGTCGGCCCACCGACTTTTACTCCCGGCTAGGCCTTTTTTGGGATGTTTATGGCCGACCAGCGATTAGTCTACTAATTTCTTTTTTGGCAAATCTGCCACGAGGTAATTGGTTGCAAAACACTGTTGTGAAGTAATGATATTTCACTTCTACTGAGAAGCCTTTACACAGACACTGTCGAAATTAGAGTTACTTGGTTGACTTCATACGAAGCTAATCTGATATTATTTTCATACGAAGCCTTCACTTCCCCTTTTCTAAATTCCAAATTCTCGCCATGGAGAGGAATGGGATAGCGAGGTCAGCAGCCACCTCACTCAATTCACGACCGCTCCTTTCCAAACATTGTTCCGGTATCTCCTCTCTCTCTCTCTCTCTCTCTCTCTCTCTCTCTCCCTCTCTCTGTATTATTATACTTAATTTGGATGGATCTTGCTTGGTTTCATTGCTCGGTTGGAAGCTAAATTTACTTTATTTCCTTTTCTTTTAATTGTTGTTGGCTCTGATTGTTATCAATTTGTATTCTTTTGCAATTCATGAATCTTAACTCCTGCATTTTTCCTAAAGCACATACAAAATGGACACAATTAGTAATTCGGCCAAACTAACTCAATAGGATTGGATTAATTGGAATCTATGGTGCTGTACATCTTTCTCTTCTTTCACAAATGCAGAAGTAAATAAAAGGAGACCCATCGGGATGAGGCACAAATACAAGGAATCAAATCCTTTCAATTTCAATAATGCAGGGGCCAGACATACTCTAGCACTCACCATATGGAGCTTGGTCTCTCTTTTTCTTTTACTCCATTTCCTATTCCAAATCACTGACAATTCCAAGAGAAAATTAATCCGAATCCACTCAAATCACTTATCAGTTGCTCCTGAATTAGAAGAAATTGAAGACGAACCGAACTTTCATTTGTCTCCCCCTCACAAGAGAAACCCCAGGGCTCTAAAACGCAGAGGACCAAAGAAAAAGCCCAGTTCTTTAATGTCAGAGTTTCTGTATGAATCTTCCGAAATACACTCAATACTTTTTCCTGATATACGACTAACAGTGAGCCCCATGAAGGAATAAGCAGACGTAAATATTAGTACAAATTTGAAGTACTTTTACCCGGGTCGGGTTTGGCTGGATACGGATGGAAATCCGATACAAGCGCATGGAGGGGGGATTTTATTTTATGAGAAGACTGCTACATATTATGGGTATGGAGAGAACAAAGATGGTCCAATGTACCATGTTCATCCAAAAGGATCTGCACGGGTAACTATTTAGATTTTTTAATTCTTTTTTCATTTTGACTTAAATAATACATGTGATATAATTTTCCAAGCTGGATATAATTGGAGTCAGCTGCTATTCCTCAAAGGAATTATGGGCCTGGAAATACGAAGGCTTAGTTCTCAAATCTGAAAAATCAAATCTCACCAATGATATCTACAAATCCAATGTGCTTGAACGCCCCAAAGTAATATACAACCAAAAAACATATAAATATGTGATGTGGATGCATATAGATGATACCATGGTTGGTGTTGCAGTAAGTGATACATCAACTGGACCATTTGAATACTAGGGATATGACTTTATTTAAAGATGATGATGGTGTAGCTTATATTGTTTATTCATCTAGAGATAATGTTGACTTTCATGTGGGCCCTTTGACTGATAATTATTTGGGCCTCACAGGAGTTTTCAAGAAGATACTGGTATGACCTGTTCTTCTATATAAGCTTTTTATTTAACATTCAGCTATATAAATAGTCATATTCATGTTGGGGAATTCATAGTCATGCACGATACATGCGCAGCGGAATCTATGGATTCAACTGTCCGAGGATCATCGTTAAGGGAATAAAAGTACAAGATTAGCTCTATAAACATCCTACATGCACTAGGGACAGTTTAGAATGTCATTCGTTGGTTCACAGTTCTACTATCAGAATCACGTATTCTGATGACGTGAACCCGAAGTGTCATTCATGGTTGATATAAAATATGCAAATGTACATTCACAATCCATACACACAGATATATAAGAAACAACATTTATTGAATAAAGAATAATGTCTTAATACATAATCCATTTCCTAGCACAAATATATTTGACCTAGGGCACTAATCCTACAGTCTCCCACTTGCACTAGGCTAACTATAAGCATCTTATGCCCATAGATCTAACATGGCACTCTACACATTTTAACATCACCCTTTCGTATGATTTCCCTGATCAGATGGAAGCGTCGCAGTATGTGCTTGGACCTTTGGTGAGATCTCGATTCCTTTGCTTTAAACGCCTCATTGTTGTCACAATATAGATCCACTGGTTCCGAGATGCTCGGAACTACTCTTAGCTCCTCCAAAAAGTTCTTTATCTAAACAACTTCTTTAGCCGCTTCTGCAGCAGCTATATACTCTGCTTCCGTTGAACAATCTGCTACAATATATTGCTTGGAACTCTTTCATGTCACTGCGCCTCTATTTAGGCTATATACTCGTCTGAGTCTGTTTGGAAACTTGCGTCGGTATAACCCTTTACAACGAGCTCGCCTTCCAGACCTCCATAGACTAGGAACATGTCCTTAGTTCTTCATAACTACTTAAAGATTTTTTTAACAGTTATCTAGTGACTTTCACCTGGATTAGACTGAAACATGCTTGTTGCGCTCAATGAGTATGACACATCTGGTCTAGTACATATCATGGCATAGATGATAGATCCTATAGCGTAAGCGTACGTGATCTTTTTCATGTACTTTCGCTCTTTATCACTCGTAGGACACTGTGTCTTACTGAGAGAAACGCCATGTGACAAGGGCAAAAATCCTTTCTTGGATTCTTGCATTCTGAACCGTTTCATGACCTTGTCTATATATGTACTTTGACTCAGACCTATAAGCATTCTAGATCTATCTCTGTAGATCCTGATTCCTAGCACGTAGGAGGCTTCTCCTAGGTCTTTCATCGAGAAATTATCTCCCAACCAGTTCTTGACATTCAATAATGTTGGGACGTCATTTTCCATGAGTAATATGTCATCTCCGTAAAGTACCAGGAATACTACCGTGCTCCCACTGAACTTCATGTAAACACAAGACTCACCTTTACTTTTGGTAAAACCAAAACTTTTGATAACTTCATCAAAACGAAGGTTCCAGCTTCGAGACGCTTGCTTCAATCCATAGATGGATTTCTGAAGCTTGCAAACCTTACCAGAATTCTTGGGATCGATAAACCCTCGGGTTGCATCATATGCACGTCCACGGTTAGATTTCCATTTAGGAAAGCTGTTTTGACATCCATTTGCCATATTTCATAGTCATAATATGCTGCTATGGCCAATAGAATTCTGATGGATTTAAACATAGCTACATGTGAGAAAGTTTCGTTATAGTCAATACCATGAACCTGTGTGAAACCTTTCACTACAAGCCATGCTTTGTAGGTTTGTACCTTTCCATCCACGTCGGTTTTTTTCTTAAAGACCCACTTACATTCGATGGTCTTCAAGCCTTCGAATGGATCAATCAAATTCCAAACTTCATTGTCTTGCATAGATTGCATCTTGGCTCTCATGGCTTATAACCATTTCTGAGAGTCAAGACTCTTCATAGCCTATTGGTAGGATGTGGGTTCAGCATCAATGAATGTCACATCATCATCATTAGACATGAGAAATCCGTATCTCTCGGGCTCATGACGAATCCTACTAGATCTACGTTGAGCTTGTTGTGTTTCAAGCTTGCCAACTTTTTGAGAGCTTGTTTGGTCTTCCGTCAAAGGTTCTGTAACTGTAGCTGAGTCTCGAATTTCTTCGAGTTACACTTTATTCCCACTGCTTCTCACGGAGACAAATTCTCTTTCTAAGAAAGCACCATTGCGGGCAACAAACACTTTGTTTTCCGATGGGTTGTAAAAGTAATATTCTCTTGTCTCTTTAGGATATCCCACGAACAGACACTTATCAGATTTGGGTCCGAACTTATCGGAAGCTCGACGTTTGACATAAGCCTCACATCCCCAAATCTTAAGAAAAGACAACTTGGGGCTATTCCCCGTCCATATCTCATATGGTGTCTTTTGAACCCCTTTGACGGAATCTTGTTCAGTATAAATGCAGCTGTCTCAAGAGCATAACCCCAGAAAGACATTGAAAGATTTGTTTGACTCATCATCGATCGAACCATATCCAATAAGGTTAGATTCCTCCTTTCGGACACTCAATTCCACTGAGGAGTTCCTGGAGGAGTCCGTTGTGAAACTATTCCACATTGCCTGAGATGATCCTCAAATTCCTGACTCAGATATTCGTCTCCTCGATCAGATCGAAGTGCTTTAATCTTCTTGCCAAGTTGATTTTGTACTTCATTCTTAAATTTTTTGAACATTTCAAAGGATTCAGATTTGTGTTTCATTAGGTAGTCATAACCATATCTACTGAAGAGTCGTTCGTGAAAGTTATGAAGTACTGATACCCACCTCTAGCCGCCGTACTCATTGGTCCACATACATCACTATGTATGAGTCATAATAAGTCATTGACCCTTTCACCAACTTTTGTGAAGGGTTTCTTAATCATCTTTCCAAGTAGACAAGACTCGCACGCCTCAAATGATTCCAAATCAAGTGAGTCTAAAAGTCCATGAGAGTGGAGTTTAGAAATGCATTTCTCATATATATGGCCTAAGTGATAGTGTATGTCGGATTTGAGTTATTCGGTTTAAATCGTTTAGTATTAATGTTATAGATGGACTTGTAATTCTCTTTCTTAAGATTTAGTACATAAAGACCTCTTTCTAATATAACATTTCCGTAGAAAAGATTATTCTTTAAGATAGAACAATTATTATCCTCAATAACAAATTTGTAACCATCCAAAATTAGACTAGAAATAGAAATAATATTTCTGCTCATAGCCAGTACAAAATAACAATTATTAAGTACTAATACAAGTCTACTAGGTAAAGTCAATAAATAAGTTCCTATAGCTAATGCAGCAACTCTTGCTCTATTTCCCACACGTAGGTCGACTTCGTCCTTAGCTAATCTTCTACTCCTTTGTAGTCCCTGCACATCATTACAAGTGTGAGTACCACATCCGATATCCAATACCCAAGATTTAGGAGTAAGTAAATTAGTTTCAATAACAAAAATACCTAAAGCGGTAGTCACACTACCCTTCTTGATTTCATCCTGGTAGAGTTTGCAGTTTCTCTTCCAATGGTCAACCTTGTTGCAATGGAAGCAAACTCCATCCTTGTCTTTCTTGATCTTAGGTTTAGGCAACACCTTGCCTTTATCCTTGCTCTTGTTCCTGGTCTTTTTACCCTTCTTCTTGTGAACCATTAGGACGTCGTTGACAACATTTGTCTTCATGTCCTCCTGTGCGTTCTTAAACATCCCATGCACTCGGTGATGGATTTCTCCATCTGCTGCATATTGTAGTTCGTGATGAATTGCTTAAAACTAGGAGGCAACGACCCGAGAATTATGTCAACAGCCAATTCTCTGGGCATAGCTGAACCAAGCCTCTTCAATTGATCAAGATAGATCTTCATCTTTAGTACATGAGCACTCACAGATGAACCTTCAACCTTCTTCGTATCAGTTAGAGAGACGGTTGCTTTGTAGCGCTCAACTCTAGCCTGCTCTTGGAACATTTTTTTGAGAGTCACAATCATACCGTGAGCACCCATGTCCTCCAGTTGCTTCTGAAGCTTGGGGGTCATGGTCGCTAGCATGAGACAAGCTACCTCTGTGTCGTCTTTGACGTATTTAACATACGCGTCCCGGATAGTCCTTGTGGTTCCCTGTTCTGGTTCCTCTGGTTAAGCCTCTTCTATGGCATAGAGTTTATTGTCATCCTTGAGAATAATTCTTAGGTCTCTAAACCAGTCAAGGAAGTTAGACCCATTGAGCTTATCGTTCTCAATGATAGATCGCAAATTCAACCCAGTTGAATTGTTATTGTTTGTCATTATTCTACAAGTTAAAATGTTAACTACCATTATTATTTATTCATTGGGGTTGTTTTGTTTTGGAGTTTCTTATATTGCACTCCCACTATTTTCTTCAAATTAACCACCTTCAATAGTATTGATTCAGAATCTTCAATTAAATGAAGTTTCATAGTGAGTCAAGATCCGTATTTTATTGAGCAGTAAGTGAGCTCCGGCACAACCCTTAATGCTCAACTATTTATGTAGCTACACTTTCTAATTGCATCATAAGCAACTCTTTCCTTTTATGGAATGAGTATCTTATACTCGGCGTATTATCCCATCTTGTGCCCTGAGCCCAAGTCCGATTTGCTTGCTCAGTTAAGTTTAACCATGTATGAGTATCGGTAAAGCAATTTCTAGCACACTCAGCTCAAGCATGACCTGTGCTAGTCACTACTTCCCGCGTGCCCCTTTCCAAAGTAAATCCCCCGCACGCCCAGCTCCGGCATGACCCATGTGAAGAACTGTCTAAGTACTGAGGGTTACAATGACATGGGAGGCACTTCATTACTTAATATTCTGAAGGATTTTGTTTTAGAAGTATAAATATAAACATCACCTAAACAAGATAAATATAATATGAACCTATTCCTCACGAGCGATCATGAGGCTCCTAATCCTAGATCTATCTCTAGATTGCAGGTGAATCTTCACGAACCCTTCGTTGTGTGTGTGCGAAGATCCAATACCATTTTCCGAAGATTGCGCCAACTGATATAATATCTTTCGTAACAACTATCTTATTGCTAGAAAAAGTAATTTATAATTTTGGACAACTTACAGGTTGTCATAATTATAACTTTGGACAACTCACTGGTTGCCATAGATATTAAAAAAAATTACAAGCATTCACACACAAGATTACATCACAGAACAATCACAAATCTAAGGCTCATACCATATTTATATATTTAAATTCCATGTATAACAAAAATTAGAGTTTCTTGCCAAATCAGCCATATTCCGTTCGAAACGGAACGGTTCTGTTCTGAACGGAAACAGCACTGAAAATCTCTGACAGGAAAACAGCCTATTCCGTTCTGAACGGAACATGCGCTGAAATTCTGTTTTCTTTATTTTAGTTCTGTTTCCAAAACAGATTTCGAAAAACTATTTCTCGAAACTCTAGGAAATCATAATATCCAATATTATATTTTCAGAAACTATTTCCGTGATGTTTTGAAATAATATTTTCAAAACCCTAAAATTTATTATACTAGAATTTACTAAATTTTAAATATGTAATCGACGATTATTTCATTAACGAATGCTCCGATACCTTTGTTGGGGAATCCATAGCCATGTACGATACATGCGCAGCGGAGCCTATGGATTCAACCCGCTCTAGGATCATCGTTAAAAGAATAAAAGTATGAGATTAGCTATTAAAATTTATAGCTCGGATCTTCCTGATCCGCGAGACGAACAACAGATGTAGGTCTGAACTATTATGACTTGCAATCTTCTCGTTCCTGAAGCTCGACTTCGTGAACCTCCTTGCTTCTCCTAGAGATGAAGAACTGATCGTTTGCTTATCTCCAAAGTAGGAGATCTCTACTCATATCCACGTGAACTTCAAACACACAAAATTACCGGATTCGGTCAGACGAGTCCGAAAATACTTTCCGAAAATAGCCTCACAATCTCTCTCTTTATTTTTGTATCATGACGGCTTCTAAGGCTTTAAAATTGAGTGTTGAATAGAGAGGGACTGCCCCTCTATTTATACTAGAGAGAGAGCCGAATGATTGCTCAGTTACCATAACTAAAAACCCTAATCTGCGCTTATTTCGCTCTGAACGGACCTATTCCGTTCCGAATGGAATAGGGGTTTCCATGTATAAAATCTTGGCAGCAAAGGAAGTGCAGTTACCATATATATTCCGTTCCAAACGGAATAGTTCCGTTCAAAACGGAACAGTGCTGTTTTTGCACAATCAATTATTTGATAATTCAATATTTCGTTCACCAATTTATACATCACATGTATAACTGTTTTGAGGTATTTTCATCCCATATGAAGAGTTCATTGTGTAACCGTGTAGGTTACATTTAACGCTGGCCACGATCTTGGCCACGATCTTTCCACGATCTTCTAAAGATCGTAAGTCATGAGTAACCTCTAGACTGATGTCATGACTACCCATGTTAAATGAAATGATCAGCAATCATAAACCTATCTGAATAGACATTTGTTTATTCCTTTTGTTCTACGATATATGTCTTGATCACAAGGCACGGTAATATGCCATCCTTGAGTTTGATCAAAGTCTCTTTCCTGATCGAGAATTAGACTGAATAAATACAAAATAATATTAACAACCCATGTTAATCCATTTTGAGCATGGCCATGCATTTCCTTCAGTCCTAGCTCATTAGGGGGTCCAAAGATCTCTCTCTTGACGAGAGGAACAAATCCCATCTTAGTCACTCACAATCCTCGTCATGATTCAGTACATACCTAATGATGACCCTAATGATCATCCCATTACGGATGACGTAGGATCATATTAAAGTATGCAGTTCCACATACAGGAATCCATGATGACCTCAGTTCGTAGGAACAAGCATACTATTCATATGAGAATCACTAATGACATATACCATGCATATTCTCATAGTGTGGTCAGTCCAATATGTGTTCTCTAGCACGTACCTATATTCCAGACTTCACATCCCTGTGTCCATGATCAACAGAACATGATCATGCAGCCTGTGAATATACTAGTGTAGATATGTAGCTTCTTACCTGAAGTATACTTATCTCTATAAACATCCTACATATCACTAGGAACAGTTTAGAATGTCATTCGTTGGTTCACAGTTCTACTATCAGAATCACGTATTCTGATGACGTGAACCCGAAGTGTCATTCATGGTTGATATAAGATATATAAATGTACATTCACAACCCATACACACAGTGTTGGGGAACCCGTAGCCATGTACGTTATATGCGCAGGGGAACCTACGGGTTTAACCCTCTCTAGGATTATCGTAAAAGAAATAAAGGTACGTGATTATGCTATTAAAATTTATACCTCGGATCTTCCTGATCCACGAGACGAAGAACGGATGTAGGCCTGAACGTTTCCGACTAGCAACCTTCTCCTTCCTGAAGCTCGACTCCACGAACCTCCTTGCTCTTCCTAGGGATGAAGAACTTGATCGCTTGATTATCTCCAAAGTAGGAGACTTCTACGCGTATCCACGCAAACTTCAGACAAACGGAATAACCGGACTCGGCTAGACAAGTCCGAAAATATTTTCCGAAATTATCTCTAAACTCTATCTCTCTATTACTGTATTAGACGGCATCTAAGGCTTTTGAATTGTGTGTAGAATAGAGGGGCTGCCTCTCTCTATTTATACTAGAGACGAAGGCGAACGATTTCTCAGTTACCATACCGAAAACCTAATTTGCTGCGCATATTCCGTTCAGAATATAACCCTTCCGTACAGAACGGAATATAATTTCCAAAACTGCGAAAATCTTGCTGCCAAGAAACTGGCACCTTCCGTTTCGAACGGAAGCCTTCCGTTGAGAATGGAAGTGTGCTGTTTTGCACAATCAATCATCTAATGATTGATTATTTCGTTGACCAATTTATACATCTCATGTACAACTGTTTTAAGGTATTTTCATCCCGTATGAATGGAGTTCATTGTGTGACCGTGTAGGTTCCATTTAACGCTGGCAACGATCTTCTAAAGATCGTAAGTCATGAGTATCCTCTAGACTGATGTCATGACTACCCATGTTAAATGAAATGATCAGCGATCATAAACCTATCTGAATAGACATTTGCTTATTCCTTTTATTCCATGATATATGTCTTGATTACAAGGCATGGAAGTATGTCATCCCTTAGTTTGACCAAAGTCTCTTTCCTGATCGAGAATTAGACGAAACAAATACAAAATGATATTAACAATACATGTTAATCCATTTTGAGCATGACCATGCATTTCCTTCAGTCCTAGTTCATCAGGGGGCCCCAGAGATAACTCTCTCTTAACGAGAGGAACAAATCCCATCTTGGTCACTCACATTCCTCGTCATGATTCAGTGCATACCTAATGATGACCGTAATTCCCGTTACGGATGACGTAAGTTCTTATTAAAGTATGCAGTTCCTCCTACAGAAATTCATGGTGACCTCAGGTCGTAGGAACAAGCACACTATTCATATGAGAATCACTAATGACATATACCATACATATTCTCATAGTGTGGTCAGTCCAGTACATATTCTCTAACACACAACTATATTCCAGACTTGACATCCCTATGTCCATGATCATCCAGTCTGGGAATATACTAGTGTGGATATGTAGCTTCTTAATTGAAGTATGTTTATCTCTATAAACATCCTACATATCACTAGGGACGGTTTAGAATGTCATTCGTTGTTCACAGTTCTACTATCAGAATCACGTATTCTGATGACGTGAACCCGAAGTGTCATTCATGGTCGATCTAATATATGTAAATATATTAGTCACCTATACACTCATTCATATATGAACTGAATAAACGTGTTTCTCATCTCTAGTCCAACGATTTGGCCTAGGGCATAATTTCTTCATACAGATATATAAGAAACAATCTTTATTGAGTAAATAATAATGTCTTAATACATAATCCATTTTCTAGCACAAATACATTTGGCCTAGGACACTAATCATACAATTCCAATATTAAACATGAGATAATTGCATTGATTTGCAGGTGAGGAAACACAGGGAGGCGCCAGTTGTATTCAAGCACGAAAATCATACTACATGATCACGTCAGGCTGTTCAGGGTGGGCCCCAAATAGGGCCATGGTCCATGCGGCTCAATCAATTATGGGTCCGTGGGAAACAATGGGAAACAACCCTTGTATTTAAGGAAATAAGGCCTTGAGGCTCACCACTTTCTCCTCACAAGGGACTTCTGTCGCCCCTCTTAATGGGTTACCGGGCTTGTTTATGTTCATGGCGGATAGGTGGAACCCGGCAAATTTGAAGGACTCGAGATATGTGTGGTTACCTTTGATAATTGGAGGAATTGCGGATGAGGCTATGGATTATAGCTTTGGCTTTCCTAGTTGGTCTAAGGTTTCAGTTTTTTGGCATAGCAGATGGAAGCTTCCAGATGGAAACTACCCTTAGTTGAGATTTGTTCAATTAAGGCTAGTTTACTTAGGTTGTAATATTAAAATTATGCCAATTTGTTACTTTTATGTTTGGAAAAGTTATATTATTCTTTTATTTATTTAGAAAGAAATTCATTTTGGATTTCTCCTGGTTTTCGTCATTTTCTTGATTTTCATCCTTTCACCTTTAATTATTTAATGCAAATTCATTTCGATACTTACAATTCACACATAAACCAAATTCGTTTTTTTTATTTTAACACATAAACCAAATTTGTACCATACAATTGCAACTTATAACAAAATTCTTACCAATATATTTTCTATTATACACACCGATTATTTTCATTCAGTACATTTGATTACAATCCAGTTTCTTTAAATAAATAAAAAATACAATTCAATTTGTAATACACACTAATTCCAAATTCAAAATATACACCTTTCATTCCAATTACTTTTGAAACCTCACTCGTGAACATTGAACCACAATCTCTAACCCTACAATTTATACCAGTTAGGTCTGACCTAACCGGTATGATTGGTGCCAGTTATGTACCAATTATTGAAAACTCATCTTTGGGTGTGGTCTTACTTATGTTGCAGTTGCTTCTAAAGATGAAACTTGCCAAGCTTGCCCCTGTTATACAATATCAAATGGAAATGCTTAGTTATTTATAAAAGTGGTTGTTTTCAGGTAATAAGTGGTTGTTTTCAGGTAAATAGGGTTTATTTTTGGGTAATTTATCTCAAGTCAACATTCATTACCCTTGTTTCAGAAAGACTGTTTTTCATTCTGCTCCAGTAACACCATGGTCTCTTGTTTGGCCAATTTCAGATATTTAGGATTGATTTAGGTGCTAATTTGTGTATATAAGGCTGAGTAGGACTAATTAGAAAAATTAACAGCAAAATAAGACATATCTCAACTACAATCCGTGCCCAATTACCAATAAAACAAGACTTCCAAGAGTAATTATAGTGAAATTACTTACCTTTCCAGTTTTGTGTCTCAATCCAGGTCTTGCGAACACAACAGAGAAGAGAGTCCAGTCTTCCCCACGTGAGATAACACGACGCTTGCGATAGAGAGCAAAAGTGGTCAAATTTCGTATACAATCTAATATTATATCTCAACTGGTATATGAATTTTGACCACTTTTGCTCCAAATTGGTACGAATAATATTAGATGCACAATAGGGCTTGTTTGATGTGCAAGAATACATTGGAAAAGAAAGAATTTTCTAGGAAATTAGTTTGATTCTTGTGTTTGATGGTTGAAAATTAGCGAGAAATAAGATTCTTGATGGAAACCAATTTCTGCGGGTCCCATGTGTTTTAGTGCAATTTATTTTCCAATCAAAATGGAGAGAAAACACATTCTCTCTTATATTATACTATACTATACTATACTATACTATACTATACTATACTATATTATACTATATTATATTATAACTCATCTCTAAGAAAATAAATTTAAATAATATTTTAATTCAAATAATATTTAATGTTTTAATTTTTTTTAATTTTTAATTATATATTTTATTTAAAAATGAATACTTTTATTTTTAAATAATATTTTATATTTTTTAAATAAATATTCCTTATTTTTTTTAAATAAACATTCTATATTATTTAAAAATAAATATTCTTTATTTTAAAAATAAATATTTAAACTTTAAATAATATTTTAATTCAAATAATAATGTAATGTCTTAATTTTTAATTATGTATTTTTATTTAAAAATAAATACTTTTATTTTTTAAATAATAATTTTTATTTTTAATAAATATTATTTATTTTTTAAAAATAAGCATTATTTATTTTTTTAATTAAATATTCTTTATTTTAAAAATAAATAATTTAAACTTTAAATAATATTTTAATTAAAATAATTCTTTAATATTTTAATATTTTAATTATATATTTTTATTTAAAAATAAATACTTTTATTTCTTAACAATATATTTTTACATTTTTTAAATAAATATTGTTTAAATAATATTTATATTTTTTTTATATGTTTTTTTTTGTAAATACTTTAACTAATTTTTGTATTTTCACATTCATATTTGTTAATCAAAATATATTATCCCCAATTATTATTATTGATGGAATTCAATTTTCTAAAGTAACATCAAATAATGCAAAAAAGAATTAAATTTCATAGGAATGAGATTGAGAGAATATCATTCCTTAGAATTTACTTTCTTTCCATGTTTTTCTCTCATATCAAACATGCCCATACTTCACCAAACCATGCAACCTTTTTCACGGGTTAAGATCAAAATAAGCCCAAATGTGCTAACAGATTGGGGTGGTTAGTGGTTTTGGGATCCTGTCAAAAATGCGTATTTTATGCCTTATAAGATTTACATGTAAATAAAGTTATTTCATGTACATGTATTTTAGCATTACATGTACGGATATACATGTAAACACATTCTCTAAGAGAGAGAGAGAGAGTGGAGGCTTCGACAGACCGATTCGAGGCGAGGAGAGAGGAAGGAAGAAAGGGCAGTTTCAACTCAGATTGGAAAGAGAGAGAGAGAGAGAGAGAGAGAGAGAGAGAGATGTAACGGAGAATGAAGATAGAGAATTTATAAGTCACGCGCATCATCAGATTTCAACTCCGAGCTTCAATCTCATACATCAAATTCAGTGGGGTGAAAGTAGGGTGTGATAGTCTGGGGATAATATAGAAGAAATTAGTTACTTAACCTCTCTAGAATTGTCGCCAAATTTACGATAAAAATAGTTAACCACCTCTAATATAGTTATTTATATTAATTTTTTATTTTTAATAATCATATAATATTTTAGATTAATCACATATAATTAAAATTTTAATAATCATTAATATATAATAATTACTTATTTTAATAACCACCTATTTTTTGAAAAAGGAATATGAATACCAAAATTTGGCGGTGATTATATGGATTGAGTATCTTATATCTATAAAAAATAGAATATAATTGTACAATATTATGCTACGAGTATAGTAGACAAACTTATCTTTTTATGGCTTGAAAAAGAGAGCATGGGTCAGGGTTTGTATACGAGGGGATTTAGGGAGCAAAATCGAAGAATGTCTCGAGAATCGCTTGGTGTGTTTTATCATTATGGTTTGCGCACGCTCTCCTCTCTCTCTCTCTCTCTCTCTCTCTCTCTCTCTTTCTCTCGCTCAATATATGAAGCAAGGATAATTGATTGGTTTGTTCATCTCAAGAACAGCGCATGCAGAGGAACAATTAAAAGAAGTTTTCTCACCTCAGACACGGAGGCCTGCAACCTGGCCTCTCCATCACAAAACAGGATTATGTGTGGCGATTGGGGTATGGCAATGATGGATGTTTTGGCTTAAAGAAATATTATTTTATTTTCAAATTAAGAAAAAGAAAGACATAATAATAAACAGAACCAGGACCATTCGAAGTTAGGTCTTTGGTTGGGAATTTTTCAAAAATAAAAATCTTTGGTTAGGCATATATATTTGTTGTACATTATTTTTTCGCATGTTGAGTAAAGTATTGTTACATAAGTGTTTACAGTAGGGTCATACACTTCTTCTACAACTGAAACAAAACAAATATATGCTCAAGTATTTTTTTTTTTTTTTAGGGAATGGCAGGCGGTCTGTTTCCTTCGTTTTCATTAAAACAAATTAAAGTTATGTTACATCGTGAGAAAGAATTGTTAGTTACATCTTTTCGAAAATAGAAACCGAAGGCACAAAAGGCTGGATACGAGCCCTATTCATGTGCAACTATGAATCGAGGTGATCGTTCCAAAAGCTGGCTAGTTCTCGTGCCTCTCGGACTATCCTTTTATGCGGTCGTCTTTTCATCGTGAAGATTCTCTTGTTTCTTTCTCTCCAAATCGATCACCACGTTGAGGTGCAGATGGAATCCCATTGGTGGTGATGTTCTTTATGAGTTTTGTGGTAAATATATATGCTCAAGTAACCCAGATTCTTGATAAATAATTATAAATGTTAAATTTATTATGAAATTTCTATAAATTCATATATTGCCTACTAAATCTTAATAAATTTACAAATGAATTTCATGATTTGATTGTAATTTATATGTGTTTATGTGGTGCCATTTCGTACGGCTGAAAGGGCAATGAACAGTTCTTATACGGACCGGACGAGATCCGAATCTCTCAATGCACAAATATTAAAGCAGTAAACGAAAATAAAAGCATACATAAAAGGCCTCCACCTGCAGAGGAAAAAAGCTACTACATTGCGAAAACAAAGCGAGACAAAGCCAATCCAAATTAAAGCCATCCTACAGACCTCAGTACAAAAGTAAAGAAAAAGATTACAAAAGCAAACCACAAAAAAGAAATAGAGAAGAAAAGAAATAAAAAAAACTCTTTCATCTCATCGATCTACCCAAAAAGCATGCACACCCGCACACATACACACACTCACCACGCACTAAAGAGAACAAGAGATTCCCCTCTCTTATATCCTCATATCACCATTCTCTGTTAAACCTTCCTCTCTCCTCCCCTCTCCTCCTTTGTTCTCTATTCATATTATGTGATGTTATACTCTACAATTAGTTCTACATGGATACACTGTTCAGGCTCGTAAGCCTGCAATCCTCTGATCAGCAATCCTACAATTCAAGTCGCACCTCCAGCAGTTCCCGTTCATCTTCCAAACAAAACTACAGCAACAGTACAACTAACAACAACTCCTACTACTATTATTCTAATTCTACCAATAACCAATACTATTTTCAAGAAGAATGCAACACAAACCCACACTATTATTACATGGATGAAGATTTCTCCTCCTCTTCCTCTTCGAAACAACACTTTCATGCTTACTCTCAGTCTAACACTAATACCAATCCTTCTTCTTCTACAACTCCTATTCTCACCCCTACTCAAACTCCTCCCCCTTCTTCTTCATCAACTGCCCATGGCCATTCTCTCTTTGACCCATCAGATTTCTCATATCCCCCAGATCTCAACCTTGATTATTTTTCATCCCCAACGTCTTCTTCTTCCTCATCCTCTAGCAAATGGGCCCCACAGTTACTAATAGAGTGTGCTCGAGCTGTTGCCACGCGAGACAGCCAGAGAGTACAACAGCTGATGTGGATGCTTAACGAGCTCTCCTCTCCTTACGGAGAAACAGATCAAAAACTCGCCTCTTATTTCTTGCAAGGCCTATTTGCTCGTTTGACCTCATCAGGCCCGAGAACTCTCCACACATTGATGTCGGCCTCGGACCATAACACTTCTTTCGAGTCAACAAGGCGTACTGCTTTAAAGTTCCAGGAGCTGAGCCCTTGGTCCTCATTTGGACATGTGGCAGCTAATGGGGCCATCTTGGACTCTTTTCTTGAAGTGGGGGTTTCGGGCTCTTCAAGCTCGGAACCACAAAAGTTTCATATATTGGATTTGAGTAACACATTTTGTACGCAATGGCCAACTCTTCTGGAGGCTTTAGCTACGCGGTCTTCGGACGATACGCCTCATCTGTCAATCACAACAGTGGTACCCTCTAGTGGGTCCTCCTTGGGCCCACAAAGGGTGATGAGAGAGATAGGGCAAAGAATGGAGAAGTTTGCGCGATTAATGGGGGTTCCTTTTAAGTTCAACGTGGTGCACCATAATGGTGATTTGTCTGAGCTAGACTTAGACAGACTCGATCTCTCAGAAGGCGGTACAGTCACTGCCATTGCAGTGAACTTCATCAGTACTCTGCATGGGGTTTCATCAGTTGGTCGGAGAAGAGAAGGATTTCTTAATAAAATACGCAGGCTTGAACCGAGAATAGTGACCGTAATAGAAGAGGAGGCTGATTTAATAGAAGAAGGTGGTGACGAAGAAGAAGGGTTTATGAAAGTGTTTAAAGAGGGATTGAGGTTTTTCTCTGCATATATTGATTCACTTGAAGAGAGTTTTCCGAGAACAAGCAATGAGAGACTTGCACTCGAAAGAGAAGTAGGAAGAGCAGTGGTTGACTTGGTTGCGTGCCCAAAGGAGGGATCAAGGGAGAGAAGGGAGGCCGCTTTGTCATGGACTAGAAAGATGAGGGCTTCGGGATTTTCATCCGTTGGATTAAGTGAAGATGTTGCAGATGATATGAGATCTTTACTTAGAAGGTATAGAGAAGGATGGTCAATGCGTGAAGCTGGAGACGAGAGTGATCAAGTTGGGTTCTTCCTTTCGTGGAAAGAGCAGCCCGTGGTATGGGCTAGTGCATGGCGGCCATGATTGAAGATATTAAGGTTTGGTTTTATTTACGTTTAGAATGTAGGTGTTGTGAGAAGAAAGATAAGAGAAGGATAATTCATTTTGAAGAAATTTCAGTTTTTAGTACATGATGTTTGTCATGCATGATAGTTGCTAGTTCTTCAAATTTTCAACTTTTTTCCTGAATATTTTTATTTTTTTTCTTTTACTTCTAAAAAAGAACTGGATGGGTTTTGTAATTTTTGTTGTGTATTTTCTGCAATTTATATCATTGATAGAAACCCTACCTTCAAGTCTTATTTTGTTCTAGAGTTTACATTCTATGATTTCTTATGCCAGTATATTTTTCGATTTACATAATTGTTCTGGAGGAGTAGCGAGACTAAGGTTTTGTATAAATTTTATAAGGAAAATATCATCTATTTCTAGATATAGCTATTTAGTTTGAAGCATATTCATTTATCATTTGACATTCAATGAAGAATTAGATCATCAAATTAACACAAAATTATGAAAGAAAAAGATTAAGTGGATGAATATAATTATAGAATGTCATTCGATGAGCTTACTCAATTTTAATCAAATGTTTGTTGAGAAGCAACTCAATATTTTCTCAGGAACCATTCAAACACCAACTAACACGTAGAGTTCAGATTAAATGGTTTAGTTCACAACGGAAGCACTTCCAACAAAGAGAATATTATTGAAAGCAAAAGGAACAAAGCCACATCTGAGTGGAGGCCACACTCAAGATTAGGTTATATGGGTTAATATCTTCGTTAGTTTAGATCAAGGGTTTAATCAAAATTAATCTTCTTTATATTGAGAAGCGTGATAAAGAGGCTCCCACAAATTTCCAACTTGATTAGTTTAATAAAACAAGATATTCTATGATAATGATATAAAAAGTAGATTAAGAAAATGAATTTTTATGATAGTGATATAATGAGACAGAATAAGATAAGAGGGTTAGGTGATAGGGTGATATCATGAGGAAGAAACGCCGGGATTTTGTAACTTGTTGAAAAGTCAAGGAAAAAGAAAAAGAAAATGCACCAATTATTCATTTGACATTGCCCCTCTAAAATCATTCTTGTACAATATTTCTTAAATTCAATATATACCTATCTATCTCTGTAATCACAATAGATGGAAGGGAAGGGGTCGTTATCGCGAGGAAAGAAACAAGAGAGCGAATCTTAAGACTAGTTTTAAGACAACCTTTTTCCATTTTTCAGTATACCCTTTTTCTTTTCTTCATATAGAGAGAATACGAGCCTTGGCTTTCTAGCTATATAGAATAATAATCCACATCAACGTCTTTTCGATTCAGAACAAAATTACGTATTACTTTCTCTATATTCACAATTCCATTTTTAAAAAAGAAAAGAAGAAAAGCACACTATCAGTAATTTTCCGGGAAATGTGGTGAGGAGTGTGAGACTAGAATGACCGAGTCAGATCATGTTCTGTATGGGACCATGGACAGAGCTGCTTTTTAGGGTTTCTATTCCCACTATCGCCATTAAAGCATAAAAACATCCATGCATGCACGGCGAGGGTGGGGCTCCATGGCCCAAAAGAGACCAAGAATTGCTAGTGGGTTCTACTTTTTAGGCCGGTATGGTAAGGAATAGTCCGGTATGGCATGGCACATATATTTTCCTTTTTTCCTTTGTTTAACTGAGAAATGATCTTTTTAGACCAAGAGGTGCATGGTTGATTAACAATCAATATAATGTAGTCAAGGTTAGATAGCGCGTGAGAGAGAGACAATCATTCATGTTCTCTGGTTTGCGCCCCACTTTGCAGCTGAGCTGAGGGTGACCGCACCTGCCCTTTGCATAGGGTTTGTAAGGAGACTCAAGATCTTTTAGTACCTAACAAGGACGATTTGGTTAAGGTTTCAAAGGCCCAGATCAAACCCGATCCGACTCGATCAATGCACCAATATTATTTGGATTCCCCTAGTTCATTACAAGATATCTTATGTACATTTAGCAACAGCTCCTTGTCAAACATGTCGATAGTGTTTTTCATTTTTTCCCTAAGCATGTTGCTAGTTGCTACTATACATGTGCTTATTAATTTTTTGGTTAAGGTTTCAAAGGCCGAGATCAAACCCGATCCGACTCGATCAATGCACCAATATTATTTGGATTCCCCGAGTTCATTACAAGATATCTTATGTACATTTAGCAACAGCTCCTTGTCAAACATGTCGATAGTTTTTTTCATTTTTTTCCCTAAGCATGTTGCTAGTTGCTACTATACATGTGCTTATTAATTTTACAAATCGATTTTCTACCACACATCTGTAATAAATGTTCACTCGTATAATGATGCAACATACTACAAAAATTTGTAGCAATTAGTATTTGTATTTTGACAAAGAACTGGCATGATTTATACACGGTTGGTACGAATTAGAGAAATCTACAGTAGTGTTTTTCTCCAAGGCATATTTCTATATTAGACAAATATTAAGGCTTGGTCGCGTGCCTAATGTCAAGACGATAAACAAATGATGTCTTTGTACTTATAGTTTCCTTGAACTAAAAGAAAGCCTTCAATATTCCATTTTATAAAGAATCAAAAAGAAAAGAAGAAAGTTTCCAAGAGAGAATCCATGGCAACATCATCCAATTCCCACGCCAGACAAAAAAGAAGAATTGCTACTCTTTGGGGGTTTCTCATGATGAAACCTTCAAACACCAGAAAAGAATAAGATGAATTTCTTATTTCAAAGGACGATTGCCTTTTGTTTTGTTTTATCATTTACTATGCAGAAATTCATGGCATGTGAAGGCAGTATATCTTAATAATTTCATTCGTTTTGGTCTAAAAATAGTGTCAAAGAAACCATAATTCAGAATTTATTTCTTCAAAAGATAATCAGTTATTATAGTTATACACAACCATGATTAAACCAAATTAAGATGGATAGCCAATGCGGAAACCAGCTTACAAATAATACGCCTCATTAAAACAATGGTGTGCACCACATCAGAACCAAACAATTTCAAGCATACAATCAAATCCTTGAAAAGCAAACAAATACAACTCACCTATCAGGATCCCTCTGGTCAACAACCTTCCCTTGACCACCGGCTTTCTTATCCTTGCCAGCTGGCGCAGGCCCCACCTTATCCATCTCATTATGTTCTGACGAATTTGCCCCTGCACTCATCTCTTCATCATCAATAGGCAATGTCCTTTTAGACCCCTCTAATGCAACCCCCAAAACAATATTATCTTCAAAAGAAGGCCTTTTAACCTGCTCCTTTTCACTTTCACCCTTACTATTAACATTATTACTATTACTACCATTACTATCTACTCCGGTCCCAATTTCAGTTCCATTAGCAGTTTCCACGTTGGTCTTCTTGTTCTGCTGTTTACTGTTACTATTATTATCAGGGTTATTAGGAGATGATTCAGATTGATTAACGGGTTTGGAGTCAGATTTGTGGGGTTGGGTTTTGGGTTTTTCATCGCCGTTAATTTTGACTTGGGGTTCGACAAGGAGGAGTGGACGGCTGGATGGGTTTCCAGCACGGTAAGTCTCAGCATATGGAATATTCTCCATGTCAGCATCTCCATAGTATTTTTGAACCGTCCGGATCGGAGTTGCCAGTCTTGCTCTGTGGTGACTTATTACTCGCAATAGATCCAATAATATCGATTCCTGTTTTTAATCACAATATCACCTTTATTTCTGGTTCATAAAAATGACGCATGCTATACATATATAGAAATGACACACGTGTATAGAAATCTTGTATTTACCTTCACACAAAGGTATTCTTCAAAATGCGAGGTTTTCACAAAGCACGATATAAGAATCTGCAGAAGAAAAAGGTTACACTCTATTTTCTATTTTTCCCTTAAATAAACAAAGTACTTGATAAAACTTTTAATTGATTACAATATGAAGTGAAGAGGAGAGGAACTTACTAAAAGAGCTTGATTTTCGGGATTAATGTTTTCCAAGAAGACTCTTCTGTGCAATCTCTGTTGCTCGATCTGAGGATGCTTCGCAAGAACCTTCCTCATATCCGCCACAATATTCTACGCAAACCAATTAAAAACAAATCAAAACACAATCATGGTCGCTAGAACAACTAAAACGAATAAAATTAATAAATAGATGAACAATGAACTGACATTGATTTTGCTGACGTCGAGATGGCTAATGGCAAGATGGGTCTTGATACGCCAATGAGTTTTCTGACTCAAATTTCTGACGACACTGACGGTGAATTTATGATTTGGAATGTGAACAGCTTCCCTATCGTCCCCTCTTATTACAGTTGGCGACCACCACCCCACATGCTGACTCAGCACAACAACCAAATACAATGAGAAGGAAAAAAGAAAAAAAAACGAAAAAAAAAATGTTACAAATTACCTCAACAGTTCCGGAAACTTCATAGCCCTCGATCTTAGTTTGAATCCATTCATTCACCACAAACGGCCGCGTCGCGTGAATCATCACACTTGATAAGAAATTTGTAAATATCTGCATAACAAGAAAGAAAGGTGTTTCACAAAGGAAATAAAAAATATGAAATAAATGGAAATAAATAAATGAGGTACCTCACGACCAGCAAGAGTGATAAGGACGGTACCAAGACCGCCAGCTGTCAAGCCTTTCTGAGTGGACATCCCCAGTAATTCCAAGAATAATATCACTGCAGCGGCCCATGCTGCTGTATACACTGCTTTTGAAACAAATTGGAAACCCATCTGAAAAAATCAATACAAATTATAATTAACTCTATTAATTATAACTTCACAAAATTAATGAAAATCCTAATGAATGAGAGATCTTAAGATCATACGTTTCTTGCTTCATCAGAGGAGCCGACCTTTGATTCCACAAAGGACTTCTGGGTCTGCTCAATTAAGCTGCAAAAATTAAGAAAAAAGTACTTGATACTAAAAGCATTCATGATAAGATAAATATTTAAACAAATGATATAAATATTCCAATATTTATTTACCTTGTAAAGCACCAGGTCAAAGCTAGGACTGTAGATAAACATCTGAAAAAATGAACAGCACGTAGTTTTACTGCTTGGCTCGCTTCCGAAGGAAACACAACTGGATCAAATGCTCTATCAAAAAAATATTAATAAATCAATTAATAACACATATAAGCATGATGAAATAGAAATAAATGTGTATGAGTTGCAACTGACCTGCAAATTAATGTTGTTCCAGTCCAAAGGAGCAAGGGCTGAAGATACGATCTAGAGAAATGGTACGTTTTACTCTTTGTCCAACTATTTTCAGTCTGTCAGAAATTAAAACCATGAACACAAAAACCTTCTGAGGATTTAAAAAAAAGATAGCGTGTAACTATAAATAAAATATTAGATGGACATACATGAAAAAGGTTTCTAATGCTATGCATGAGAGGCACAAGTCCCCATGCAGCAAAAGCAATTAATCCTATTGCCGGAATTACTTGCACTGTAACAGGGCTTGCAGAAATGGCATTATATGACCTGTTAATAGTAATTATAGATAAAAAATTTGTCATTTTTCCAATTTTAACAAAGTAAAGTAAATAAAATGCAACAAAAATAGGTAATATTTGGACCTAGTGAATGCTAAGGAGGTGGACTTGACTAAAGGAATGCTTTGCAGAGAAACAGGTAGAGCTGAGGCTCTAACCCTCACAGGATTGATTCTGTATATTGGCTTGTAGCTCTTATTTATTATTTCTCTCTGCAAAACGATTAGGGTTGATTTTAGAAACTGAAAGTTTAGTGTAGCTTTAAGAAGGATGAATTACCAATTATTATTAACTAAAGAGAGAAAAATACCAAGCGAAATGAAGAGACATGTAGAGTGGACATGTCGCGCCAGCTCTTCATCTCTGAACTCTGGGACAAACAAAAGAAAATAAGCAATTAACAAATTAAATAAGTACTCAAATGGAAGGAAAAAATAAAAAGTTTACAATATAGTGAATATACTACCTTAAATTGGTTATTTCTGCCAAATTTTGAAATCACGCTTGCTTGATGCAACAAAGGGAGAGAGGCTCCAAGAGCCATTCTTGAAATAGTTTACAAAAATTGAACAATTTTGATCACAATCAGGTCTCATTAATAGTTCATTCTAACAAAACCAGCAGCCTTTTTTCAGATCTTTATCTAAGCCCCAACTTATGATCACTGCATGAGCACAAAAAAGGAAGATAAATCCTAAAAGAATGTCAAAAAAGTAGGAGATTCAAAATAATATCCTAGATATAATTTAATTAGTAAACAGGACAGAAAAAAGGCATGCTATTGATCTTACTCCAGCTGAACACGAATAGGAAGTAAGGGAAATTTTGAGTCAAACATTCTCATCTCATGCTTAGAAGTTAGGATCAGAACAAGAATTCCTCTTGCAGCAAATTATCAAAATAATTTTGCCTCTGATTCGCAATCAAAGCAAGAAACTTGGTCAAACTAAAACTATATTAGCTCAATAAACTATAGCCTAAGCTAGCTTTTCCAATTTCAGTTTATCATACTGCAAAATGGATGGCTTCCCTTTTCCAATTTCAGTTTAGCATAGTACAAAATGGAAGGCTTCCCTTTTCCAATTTCAGTTTACCATAGAATAAAAAGGAAGGATTCGCGTTTTCAGTTACAATTTATCATGTTATAAGAAGGTAGGCTGGAGGAAGTACCTTGAATCGAAGAGAGATCAAGCAATCAATCAGTATACGGTTGATTGACGAGCGGAGAAATTGAAAAGGGGTGGGGCGAAACGAGGACGGGGATCTCGAGTAGGAAAAAAGAATGGGGGCGGCGGATTAGAATGGTCGTCGATAAGCACCTAACCTCGCGCGGCGTGCGGCGTGCGGCGTCGTTCTATTCTACACGATTCGATCTCCCTTACGTGTCTCCTTATCCGCCTCACTCTTTTTCTTCTGAGAAAAGTCTATTTTTGCCCCCCTCAACTATCAAACTAGCTCATTTTTGATCCCTCAACTTTTTACTAGTCCAATTTTAGTCCCTCAATTATTCAATAAGTGCATTTTTGGTCCTTCCATCCGTTAAGTGCATATGTGTCCGTTAAATTTGACACGTAAGCAATGACGTGGCATTAGTAACGTGACAAATGTTTGAAAAAAATAAAAAAATTATTAATTCCCTTCTTTTCATAAAATATTATTTTTATTAAAAAATGTATATTTTTTATGCATGTTTATTTGTTAAATAAAAATTAACACGTTATTGTGTATGTGTTAAGAATATATGTCACATCATTGATTACGTGTCATATTTAACGGACACTTAAGCACTTAACGGATTGAAGGACCAAAAACCCACTTATTAAATGAGGGACTAAAATTGTACCATAAAAAAGTTGAGGGACTAAAAATAAACTAATTCAATAGTTGAGGAGATAAAATTGAACTTTTCTCTATATACATACATATACATATACATTTATGGGAGAGGATCAACTACCATCTAATTAGTCATCTATTTAGCCATCCCTCATATCCACCGTTGATCAAGTTTAAGATGAAAGGCTATGATTTCTCTCCCATTAAAATAAAAAATCGGGTCTAACCCGTTAAGAAAATAAAAAGAACCCGTTAAGACCCAACCCGTCCCTTCTTCCTTATCCCTCTTCTCCTCACGCCCTCTTCTCTATCTGCTCCGCCGCTCTCAACTTCCTCTCTGCCACACGAAGCAACCGGCGCCGCCCCTCTCTTCTTCTCCTTTCCGCCGCATGCCCTTCCCTCTCAACCGGCCCTCTCTTCTCCCCTAGCACGAAGCAAATTCTCACAATCCTAAACCCTAGCCGCAAGCACTCTCAAATCCGACCCTCTCCTGTCCACGAAGCACCCCACAGCCTCTCTACTTCATCTCTTTTCTCATTCTCGCTCCTTCTTTTAAGTAAGTTTCAATTCAAACGTAAACTATTCATCTCTATCTCACAAACCCTACAATTTAGATCCTATTTTTTTACTCTAATTTTTTTCTTAATTTCTAGGAATGACATCCGGTGAGAGCTGTAATGGAATCAATCTTGAAGTAAATCTTGAGGTAATGTATATTAAATTTTTTATCAAATATATATTTTATACTATTTATTCCAAAAAAATATTATATACATCTATTTGAGGTAAGTATGACCACATATTAGTGGTAAGGAAGTGATGGAATATTTGAATATTTTAGGGTTTAAGCTGTTGGAAAATTCCATTCTTTATGATAGACCATTATTAAATTTGAGGATAAGCAAGTATATATGCTCAGTAAAGAGAATGGAGGTATGTTGCTTAAAGGGATAATATGCTTGACAATATGTTTTTTGAGTAATTCATCATAAAAAATTGATTTTATAATATTATTTGATTGATGAGTATAAGAGCGAATTATTTAAGGATAAAATGGACAATTCGGATGAAATTTGGTAACTTCAGTGAAGATTTTGTCAGCTGGTGTCGTAACATATGATGACTTAATGACCTTAATGATTTTTGAAAATAATAATTTAAATGTACATAAAAATAGATATTAAGTCTATTTATCAATCTTTTATAGTTTTGAAAATACTCCAATTCGGCACTTATTTTGACCAAACCAATAATAATAAAAAAAGGTTATAATGTTCATGACGGGCGCAGATTTACCTACGTGCAGCGTGACAACTTTATTTTTGAAAATCAGTATATATATATATATATATATATATATATATACAAATAAAAAACAGTAGATAATATATTAAATACAATAATTAGAATAGAAAACTGATATTAAAAAAAGTTAAAAAACAGTGTATAAATCCTGAAAATAGTATATAAATATATATTTCTTGAAAACATATATAGTTTATATAAAATAGTATGTAAAAACACAAAACAGTACACATAAATACAACATATATAATAACTTAGAAAACAATCTGATAAATTTGTTTTTTGTGTTATATATATATATATATATATATATATATATATATATATATATATGTATATATAGTTTTGAAAAAAGTATATATAACGGAGATTTAAATAAACGAAACGGATATGCACTCACGCACGTCGTGATTTCTATCGCCGTGAAATCAGATTTCTTAATGTAAAAGTTAGTGCATAAATTAGGATTAAATCATTAAATTGCTTTCTGAAAGTCTGATTAAGCAAGTAAGGAATTCTTTTTGTTGCCAAAAGAGAGATCTTTAATAAATTAACACAAAAGCATAACAAAGAAAGAATAAGAATACAGAATTTGTTTTTTGACACCTCTGCTCACCACCTTTATCCTAATTCTTCTTCTCAATAAAGTTGCATTATAGTCTACTTGATGTCTATTATTATTCCCTATATCAATATCAATTTCAGGTGTTTTTTTACATATATGGCAACATCTTATCTGATCAAAATGACTGAAATATTTTTAGAAAACCAATAATTTGAATTTAATTTAATCATAACTTGAATGATCCAAAATCTAAATAACACAAAAGAAAGAGTTGTTTGTTGAAGAAATGTCACAATAAAAAGTATTTGTAAATATAATTATTCATATTTTTTGAGTCTGTACAAATAATAATCTCAAATCTTAGAGATTTTAGTAAAAAAAAATTAGAGGTCAATAATATATTTTGACATTGTTTTCACAAACTTAAAGCCTTTATTTCTGGCCCAATAAAAAAGAAAAGTATAATATAGTCTTTTTCTGTCAAGCCCAAAATCAATTTAGTTAGTCAATTTAGCCCTTCAAACTCTCATAATTTCCTTCTCTCTCTCTCTCTCTCTCTCTCCGCCGCCGCCGCCGGCGAAATTCCTCTTCTCTCTGCCTAATCGAATCCTAGTAAGTTCTCTCTCTCTACAGTGTGGCAAAGATTTGGTTTTATCTCTTATTTTGTTATTTTTTTTCAATTTTTTCTTCTTTTTTTAGTTCTAGTTTTTAGAATAGGATCACAGTTTTCCTTTTTGGACTAATTTCTTTTTCCTTTTTTTGCCCCTTTATGCTCAACTAACTAACTTTGCTTTGAATTGCTATGCAGGAAATAATAATGATTTAAGCAATACTGTGATGAGTTTTATGCCTTAATTTATTCCATGGATCTCTCTCCTTTCAAATTGGATATCGATGAATTGCTCAACAATTTTACACAGGTTTTGGAAGATTAAATATATTAAATTTTCCAATTTTGTTTAATTTTATTTGCTTATTTATGACAAAATAATAATTGTTTTTGAATTGCAGGGCAATTTCACGAGCTTTGCTGATTTTAAGAGAATATGGAAGGAAAAGAAATTCTCTTACATTTTTGCATCTAAGCCCTCTAAAAATTCGGCCTTTTTCATGCAGTCCCTCTACGCCCATTGCATCGGTACGAAATATAAGAATCTTATTATTAATTTATCATATTAATATTACCAGTTTTGTTACACAAAATCAAATATTGCAATTTCTGTTGTTATTCTGAGGTTTTGGTTGGTACAATTAAGCCCTAATTCTTGGTTAAGGGCTATTATTTATAATAACAAACTTATTAAATATGCTTTAATTTTTATAGTCCATATGTTAATTCTTGCTTAAGAGTTCTTATTTATATTTTATAATAATAAATTTGTTAACTATGCGTTTATTTTTTTAGGCCATATGGATTTAATGGAACATTTATCACATAAATTTGGGGCTCTTTATTGCCTCTATTGCCTCTATGAAATTCAGCCTTTTAAACCAAGCTTCAAAATCTATTTATCACTCGGTATATTTCATTTTTTATTATTTTTTTGTCTCAATTTTCCCTACATTTGCAATTAAAGAGCAAAAAATCCAAAAAAAAAATTATTTAAAAAAAAATAATGATTAAATCTAAAATATTTTTTAATAATTCATCTTTTTAGGTGATTTGAAAAAATTAAAAGATTTGGTGATTGAGGCAAAGAAAAACAATGTGAAAACCGTACCTTCTCTTGTAAAAAAAATGTTGAATAAAAATATATTTTTATTCGGATTTGTTGACATGATAAATTGGCCGGCTCGTCAGAAACTCGACGAAATTACGAAACAACAAAATCGGCGAGTTGAAATTGCGTACGAAAAGTAAGTTGTGTGAAATTTATGGAAAAGCCCTTGTAGAATTTATAAATTGCAAAAAGGCCCACAATTTGTGCATATTGGAGGAGCTTTTTGCAAATTATTTTATGTCTTTGTGTTTATTATTTTACATTTATAAATGACAAGTTTTTTTTTTTAGTTTTTAGGGTTTAGGATTAAATGGAGGGGTTATTCTACTAAATTTATTTTATTTTTTTCCTTTTTTTTAACAGCTTATTTACAAATAGTAAAATTGAAAGATATCTTCATATGGATCTGGTAGGCCAAGTTCTTTTTCTTCTTTCTTAAAGCCAAAATTTATTAGATATTTAAAATATTCTGATTTTACTATTTTAGGGTTTATATATTTCATTATTTTAGGGTTAATATATTTCATTATTTTAGGGAGTGGATTTAGAGTTAGAAAATCTGAAGAAAATGTCATCTGATTATGCAAGAGCAAAGGAAATGGCAATTCAAGGTAAATTAAAGAATTAATAAATTTATTATTTTTCTATTTTTTGTTATTTCTGTTCATTTCGTTACAAATATGTTTCCTTGTGTTAAATTTTGTTGGGTTTCAATTGTTCATATTTTCTCATTTTTTTTATTCATGTTTTGTTAAAATAATAATAATAAATTTGTTATTTTCCTATATTTTGCTATTTTTGTTCATTTGTTTTAAATTGCTTGAACCTTGTTGGGTTTCCATTTCATTTTTATTTTTTATGATTTTTGTTCTTTCTTTTTTGTTTAATAGTAATAAACTAATAATAATAGTTTGTTATCAAAATTTTAAAAATAATAATATTAAATTTCTAATTTATCTATTTTTTGTTACTTTTTCCGTTTGTTTTAAAGGCCGTCTCATTTTGCTTGAATTTTGTTGGGTTTTAAATTTTATCTTTATTTTTATTTTCTCATATATTTTTTTTTTCATTTAAAAGAGGCGAGCCAAAGTATGGAAACAGAGGACGTGAAGAACATAATAACAGAAAATAGAACCACAGATAAAATAGAAGAAATTTGCGGAAAATGGGAGGGCCAAAAAGCAAAATTTTACGAGAGAACTGGATTTAGTAGACCGAATCAATTAATTACAATAAATGATGATTTTGATGAGTTAGAACAACTCTTGAATGACTAATGATTATGTTTTGTGATAATATATTAATATTACGTCATCATGAGATTATGAATCACATTTTTATGAAATTGTACATGGTAGTGATTATCAAAAAGCTCATTATTGGAATGATGTTTATTATTTTATCTAAAATTTGAATGGTTGAAACTAAATAAAAATAAAATGATAAAAGGATCTTTTCTAATTAAAATATGTTAACTAAGAAAAAATAAAGTAAACTTCATCCTAGGTTAAACTTTATAGTTTTGACCAAATATTTGATTCATAGCATAATTAGTTAAAAAATTTGCATGTGTTGTAAGAGAAGTGTTTCAAGTTCCCGTAAACACAATTATATAGTGCATATTACATATTTAGTAAAAACTCTCAAACTAAAGGGTTAAACATAAAAAAATACTGAATATGAAAAAATAAATGTATTTTTTAAATAAAAAAACTATTTTGACTATTTAGTACACTTTTTAGATAAAAAAAATTAGTATTCGGAAAATTTATTGAAAAATTTATATTTTCATAAAGATATTCATCAAAAAACTTTATAAAAGAAATATTTTAGAACATATTCATTCCCGAGTGTATTCTGTAATATTGCTCTAAACAATAACATTAGCCCTAAACAATTGATATTTGAATCATATTTAGTCCACCTAATCCTATATTTAGGATTGAAATAATTCATATAAACCTTAAAACCTATATATATTATTGTAATATATTTTCAAATATATATTTTTGTATTTCTTTATATATATATATATATATATATATATATATATATGTTAAATATAAAGTGCAATTTTAATTGAAGAATAATCTATATTGTTCAAGTGTTCAATGGATTGTGGTCTCCTAGAATATAATGATGAATGCCTGTAGTTAGAAATTCTAGAAGTTTTTTAGTTTATCAAAATAATATTTATTATAAACGCATGTTTAGTATTAATTATCATGCATATATTAAAATTAGTGAGTAAACCTAATTATCATGCATATATTAGAATTAATGAGTAAACCTATAAATAGATGGGTTTGTTACGTCATTTTTGTATCCATCAAAAAATAATCAGATATTGTAATTCGGATGGGATTAAATACTTTTCTCATGCCCATCAAATCTGACATCACTGCATCCATCACAGTTTGACAGATTTTTCGGCCTAATCTACAGAGGATCATTCCAAATTTAAAGACAACCTAGCAAACTCAAACACTGACTTTGCTTTACTTTTGCTAGTTTCACTCCATCCATCCCCAAAAAAATTGCAAAAAGAGTAAAACAGAGTTCAAAGATGCAAACATTAATTTCTCAACCATGGAGCTTGCTGATTAGCGCTTTCTTCTTGTTTCTCCTATGGGGCACTTTGCGAGCTCTTGAATGGGCATGGTTCAGGCCGAGACGCCTGGACCGAGTGTTAAGGGACAGGGAATGAGAGGTACTGTGTATCGGCCTATCGCTGGAGACATGAAAGAGAACTCTCGGCTCAACAAAGAAGCATGCACCAAGCCGATGCCTCATTCGCACGATATTGTCCCTCGCGTTGAGCCTTTGTTTTATCGAACCATAAAAGAACATGGTGAGGATGAAAGATGCAATTTTAGTTTCTTCTTTAGAAAAATTAAGTTGGTTCATTATATAGTAATAGTTGTACATAGTGTTATCTCAACCAATAATGTATTTAAAAACAGATTAGAGGGGCAGCCGCCTCCTAGATTTTGAAAGAATATCACCACGAAATTAATCTAGTGGTAATGGTACCAACTCCATTTTTTTCATAGATAAGCGGTTCGAATTCCGCATCTAACATGATTGATTTAAAAATTTAGGTTACGACATATGAGTTCATTCTAAAAAGAACGAAGCAAACGATCATTTGTAGTTCTTTCTCATTTTTTTTCCTAGATTTTGAAAGAGCAGTATATATATATATATATATATATATATATATATATATATATATATATATATATATATATATATATATATATATATATATATTATCATATTTTGCCAGAGTTACAAACTCTTAGATTGCTCTTAGATTTTTGATGTAATTTTTATTACACTCCTTCAATGATTTTAGTCAAGATCAGCCACCGATCTCAACATGTATAGAAAAGAATAATTTCAAGTCAAATTATTGGTTTTCTTTACTTGACATTCTTTGGCAAATTCAAGAATGACTAATATGTTTGTCAATCGGTTTTGTGGTGAAAGACTCCCAGGTTGAGCTTTAAGCGTTCAAAATTTTGCCAAAATTAAAAGTGAAAATGAAGTTATATTTATTATTAAAATAGTGATTTTTCTTTTTTGCTAAATATGTTGACTTAATTTCCACAAAAATGCAAGTAAATATTCTTTTACATGGTTTGGGCCGTATCCAAGAGTTATAGTCACAGACCCCGAATTGGTGAGAGATGTTCTTTCAAATAACGTCGGTCACTTTGCCAAACCAAAATTCTCATCACACGTGAGGGTAGGAAAAGATAGGTTATTGCTATTTTGCATGTCTTGAGGAGATAGAAAAAAGAATGAGCCAAGAATAGCGCCCGTAGTTGAAGAAATCCTTAAATTACCAAGGATTGGTCAGAAACAGCTTATGTTTTTTCTCTGACCCCAACTTTGAACACTTGAATCTCTCTAAGTTTTTATCCAATTGCCAGATTTCTTTTTGTAGAATATTCGCCTTGTTGTCGACTAACAGTTGTTCTTAGCGAATTTTGCATATTGGACCCTTATTCAGATAAAAAATGATTTTTTTTCTGCTGTCTTGATTCGGCTAAGGGGAGAGAGAACATATTTATCAACTTTTTCTTCAAATCTTATCACACGTGAGGGGTAGGAAAAGATAGGTTATTGCTATTTTGCATGTCTTGAGGAGATAGAAAAAAGAATGAGCCAAGAATAGCGCCCGTAGTTGAAGAAATACTTAAATTACCAAAGATTGGTCAGAAACAGCTTATGTTTTTTCTCTGACCCCAACTTTGAACACTTGAATCTCTCTAAGTTTTTATCCAATTGCCAAATTTCTTTTTGTAAAAGATTCTCTTTGTTGTCGAGTAACAGATGTTCTGCACGAATTTTGCATAATGGACACATATTCAAATAAAAAATGATTTTTCGATATGCCGTCCAGATTCGGCCAACGGAAGAGAGAATGTATTTATCAATTTTTTCATCAAATCTCATCACACGTGAGGGGTAGGAAAAGATAGGTTATTGATATTTTGGATGTCTTGAGGAGACAGAAAAAAGAATGAGCCATGAATAGCACCCGTAGGTTAAGAAATCCTTAAATTACTACGGGTTGGTCAGAAACAGCTATCATTTTTTCTCTGAGTCCAACTTTGAACGCTTGGATCTCTCTCAGCTTTTATCCAATTGTCAGATTTCGTTTAGTAAAATATTCGCCTTCTTGTCGAGTAAAAGATGTTCTTTGCGAATTTTGCATATTGGACCCTTATTCAGATATAAAATGATTTTTTTTTTGCTGTCCTGATTCGGCTATAGATATTAAATAAAATTACAAGCATTCACACACAACATTACATCCCAGAACAATCACAGATCTAAGGCTCATACCATATTTACATATTAAATTCCTTGTATAACAAAAATTAGGGTTTCCGCAAAATTCAGCCTTATTCCGTTGGGAACAGAACTATTCGTTCTCAACGGACCATGCGCTGAAATATTCATGAATTTCCTGTGTTACTCCGTTCTCAACGGAACTATTCCGTTGGGAACGGAGACGTGCTGGAAATTCGTATTTCCTTTAGTTTTAGTTCCATTTCCAAAACAGATTTCGAAAAACTATTTTTCGAAACTCTAGAAAATCATAATATCCAAAATTATATTCCTAGAAACTATTTCCGTGATGTTTTGAAATAATATTTTCAAAACATTAAAATTTATTATACTAGAATTTACTAAATTTTAAATATAATCACCGATTATTTCCTTAACGAACGCTCTGATGCCACTGTTGGTGAACCCGTAGCCATGTACGTTACATGCGCAGCGGAACCTACGGGTCAACCCGTCCTAGGATCATCGTTAAGGAAATAAAAGTACGAGATTAGCTATTAAAATTTATACCTCGGATCTTCCTGATCCGCGAGACGAAAAACGGATGTAGGTCTGAACTTTTCTGACGTGCAACCTTGTCGTTCCTGAAGCTCGACTTCGCAAACCTCCTTGCTTCTCCTAGGGATGAAGAACTGATCGTTTGCTTATCTCCAAACTAGGAGATCTCTACTCGTATCCACGCGAACTTCAGACAGACGGAATTACCGGACTCGGCTAGACGAGTCCGGAAATACTTTTCGAAATTACCCTCACAAGACTCTCTCTCTCTTGGTATTACGGCTGCATCTAAGGCTTCTAAGTGTGTATATAATAGAGGGGGCATGCCCCTCTATTTATACTAGAGAGAGGGGTGAAAGAATGGCAAGTTTCGATAAGGAAACCCTTCCAGCCGCCAGAATTCCGGTCGGCCGGAACCTGTGTTCCGGTCGGCTGGAACAATTTCAGCCTTTGTAAAATTTAGTTCCAGTCGACCGGAACTTGTGTTCCGGTCGGCCGGAACAATTTCAGCCTTTGTAAAATTTTAGCATCTAATGCTTTATTCTTTCACCAATTTATACATCACATGTATAACTGTTTCTGAGATATTTTCTTCCCGTCCGAATGGAGTTCATTGTGTGACCGTGTAGGTTCAATTTAACGCTGGCAACGATCTTCTAAAGATCGTAAGTCATGAGTAACCTCTAGACTAATGTCATGACTATCCATGTTAAATGAAATGTTCAGCGATCATAAACCTATCTGAATAGACGTTTGTTTATTCATTTTGTTCTACGATATATGTCTTGATCACAAGGCACGGTAATATGCCATCCTTGAGTTTGATCAAAGTCTCTTTCCTGATCGAGAATTAGACTGAGTAAATACAAAATGATATTAACAACACATGTTAATCCATTTTGAGCATGACCATGCACTTCTTTCAGTCCTAGTTCATCAGGGGGCCCAGAGATATCTCCCTCATGACGAGAGGAACAAATCCCATCTTGGTCATTCATATTCCTCGTCATGATTCAGTGCATACCTAATGATGACCCTAATGATCATCCCATTACGGATGACGTCGGATCGTATTAAAGTATGCAGTTCCACATACAAGAATCCATGGTGACCTCAGGTCGTAGGAACAAGCACACTATTCATATGAGAATCACTAATGACACCATGCATATTCTCATAGTGTGGTCAGTCCAGTACGTGTTCTCTAACACGTGCCTATATTCCAGACTTGACATCCCTATGTCCATGATCAGCAGAACATGATCATCCAGTCTACGAATATACTAGTGTAGATATGTAGCTTCTTACCTGAAGTATATTTATCTCTATAAACATCCCATATATCACAAGAGACAGTTTAGAATGTCATTCGTTGGTTCACAGTTCTACTATGAGAATCACGTATTCTGATGACGTGAACCCGAAGTGTCATTCATGGTCGATCTAATATATGTGAATACATTAGTCACCCATACACTCATTCATATATGAACTGAATAAACGTGTTTCTCATAATCTAATCTCCAGTCCAACACTTTGGCCTAGGGTATAATTCCTTCAAATTGTTCTCAAGAGTGAAGGAAAGTTGTATGTCCTTGAGACACCCATCCCAAATCCACCGCTTTCGACCCCGCTTCTAGAGTCGTTCAACATACTTATCAGAAGTGTATTGATGATTCTGATGAGGTAGCCTCGATGATGTTAGCAGGACTGAAACATAAGCTTCGGAAGCAGATAGGTTTTATGGATGCCTATGATATGATCAAGGCACTTAAGGAAATGTTCGGAAAGCAGGCTAGTATTCAGCGCTACAAGGTCACCAAGTTATTAATCAAGAGCAAGATGGCTCAGGGCTCCTCTGTGGATACTCATGTGTTCAGGATGAGAAGCCACATTGATTGCTTAGAGAGACTTGGTTCGCCTATTCCAAGGGAATTTGCGGTTGACCTAATTCTTGGATCGTTTCCTCCGAGCTTTGATTTGTTCATTATTGAACATCATAAGCGTCGGATGGAGACGACGATCACGGAATTGCATAAGATGGTTATATAGGCAAAGAAGGACATAGAGGCAAAAGTTGTCATTGATGCCCTCAGGATTGAAAGAGAAAGGGAGTTGAATAGACAGGCCGCATGGGAGAGCTGGATCAAGAGTGAAGTCAAAGAGTTGGTTAAACCTGAGAAATCCGAAGAAGTGATTGCTTGTTCTATGTGTGATCACTGGAGAGGAGGATGTATGATATGTCAAGAAGAAGAATGAATGGCTGCCATTTCAGGTATTTCTCTTCCTAAATCTCTACTTGGATATTGGATATCCACTGTAATTCTCACATTTTGAATGTGCAGGATGCAGGATATTACTCAGAAGTAGAAGATTAGCTAGAGGAGAAGTCATCCTACAAGTGAGGAATGAAGCAAGAGTTGCCACATTAGCTCTAGGACTTTATTGACTTAGCCATTGTGGACTTGTAATGAAATAAATGTTATTTCGACATTAGCATTAAAATGGTTGTAAAATTTATTATTTGGAATACTAAAATTTTCCTGGATTTGTCTATTTGAAATGTTCACTAAGAAACTAACCTTTATATGCTAAGTAATAAATCCATTGATTCCATACTTCTAGCAATGTCATCTAAGTCACAGAATAAGAATCGTATTTCTAAAACTCCACTCTATGTGGAAAGTGTTGGGTAACTCGTAGCCATGTACGTTACATGTGCAGCGGAACCTACGGGTTCAACCCCCCCTAGGATCATTGCCAAGGAATTAAAAGTACGAGATTAGCGATTAAAATTTATACCTCGGATCTTCCTGATCCGCGAGACAAAGAACGGATGTAGGTCTGAACTTTTCTGACGTGCAACCTTCTCCTTCCTGAAGCTCGACTTCACGAACCTCCTTGGTTCTCCTAGGGATGAAGATTGATCGCTTGCCTATCTCCAAAGTAGGAGATCTCTACTCGTATCCACGCGAACTTCAGACAGACGGAGACGAGTCCGGAAATACTTTCGAAATTACGCTCACAAGAATCTCTCTCTCTTGGTATTACGGCTGCCTCTAAGACTTCTAATTGTGTATCTAATAGAGGGGGCATGCCCCTCTATTTATACTAGAGAGAGGGGTGAAAGAATGGCAAGTTTCGATACGGAAACCCTTCCATCCGCCAGAGTTCCGGTCGGCCGGAATAATTTCAGCCTTTGTAAAATTTAGTTCCGGTCGACCGGAACAATTTCAGCCATTGTAAAATTTCAGCATCTAATGCTTTATACTTTCACCAATTTATACATCACATGTATAACTATTTCTGAGGTATTTTCTTCCCGTCCGAATGGAGTTCATTGTGTGACCGTGTAGGTTCCATTTAACGCCGGCAACGATCTTCTAAAGATCGTAAGTCATAAGTAACCTCTAGACTGATGTCATGACTACCCATGTTAAATGAAATGATCAGCGATCATAAACCTATCTGAATAGACGTTTGTCTATTCCTTTTGTTCTATGATATATGTCTTGATCACAAGACACGGTAATATGTCATCCTTGAGTGTGATCAAAGTCACTTTCCTGATCGAGAATTAGACTGAGTACATACAAAATGATATTAACAACACTTATTAATCCATTTTGAGCATGACCATGCATTTCCTTCAGTCCTAGTTCATCAGGGGTCCCAGAGATATCTGCCTCATGACGAGAGGAACAAATCCCATCTTGGTCACTCATATTCCTCGTCATGATTCAGTGCATACCTAATGATGACCCTAATGATCATCCCATTTAGGATGACGTCGGATCATATTAAAGTATGCAGTTCCACATACAGGAATCCACGGTGACCTCAGGTCGTAGGAACAAGCACACTATTCATATGGGAATCTCTAATGACATATACCATGCATATTCTCATAGTGTGGTCAGTCCAGTACGTTTTCTCTAACACGTACCTATATTCTAGACTTGACATCTCTATATCCATGATCAGCAGAACATGATCATCCAGCCTACGAATATACTAGTGTGGATATGTAGCTTCTTACCTGAAGTATGTTTATCTCTATAAACATCCTACATATCACTAGGGACAATTTAGAATGTCATCCGTTGGTTCACAGTTCTACTCTCAGAATCACGTATTCTGATGACGTGAACCTGAAGTGTCATTCATGGTTGATATAAGATATTTACATTCATAACCCATACACACAGATATATAAGAAACAACCTTTATTAAATAAATAATAATAATGTCTTAATACAGAATCCATTTCCTAGCACAAATACATTTAGCCTGCGGCACTAATCCTACAGAAAGTTTAACTCACTGGATCTAGGAACAATTGAGACGTGCGAATTTTATTTATCGAACAGGATGACAAAAATGGGTAACCATTCATAAGAACTTAGATATTTATCCAAGTCATCAAATGACTATAATTTGCTCTCTTATGCTCCAAGCATATTGCAGAATACATTGTATGGCTTAAAATTCTTATTCATCATGTTGTCAAGAACTGTTTCTTGTATTGAACCTTTCAATAAACGGATGATAAGCGCATGTCTTCACTATATGAACGTCGTAGGCAAGAATCCTTTCTTGCATATTGAACTCCTTCAATATATATTGTTGAAAGCATAGAATCCAATTCATGTGCATTTCATTGTTCATATTAGTGCCATAAACAAGAACTCTTTCTTGCATATTGATTATTCAATATATGGCTGAAGGTATAAAATCTAATTCTTATATCCTTTTATTGTTCATGTGAATGTCATAAGCAAGAACGCTTTCTTGCATGTTGAACATTTCAACTTATGGCTGAAAGTATAGAATCTCATTCGTTTATCTTTTCATCATTCATATGAACACCATGAGCAAGAACATTTCTTGCACATCAAATTCTTTCAATATTTTACCAATGTGCTTTATCTTACAACCAGAAGTCTATATAGACTTCAACTCCTAACTGTAAGCTGTTGTATTGCAGGAAGATTGTTATACTCCCACTGAATTTCTTGATATCAAGGTGGTCGCATCTATTTTGATTAAGTCAAATTCTTCAATTTACTTTGTCAAATAGATTCATCCTGAGATGCTTGCTTTAATCCATTAATGAATTCATGAATTTACCTTTCAGAATTCTTGGGATTACAAAACTCTTGCCATGTATCAAAGATGCATCCACAGTAAAGTTCCTATAAAAGAATGTGAGTTTTATATCCTTGTTCCATCATTCACAATCGCATTGTGCTTTGGAAGTTAGAATTCGTAATAGCAACAAGTGAGAAAGTCCTTTTACTATAGCCCATATTATAGCTACTTTCTTTGCTATTTTTAGGTTATTCATGTACTGTATGCAATGGTCATCAAGCCATTGGATACTCCAATCAAATTCCAAACATGATTGCTTGTATATGCGTTGCTTGCATCTCAATTCTCATGGTCCAACCATTTTAAGAACATTTTCTCTTCACAATCTCCTCAGTAGAAAGTCGACTCATCCTCTATGAGCATCTTTTATGAGAGATCATATATCTTAGCCTAACGTCTACCAGGTCTGTGAGGAGGACTTTATGTTTCAAGTACGGCCTCATCAACTACTTGATAGCCTCATTAATGGTTCATTATTAGTATGTGGACCTCGAACCTTTCGAGATGTATTATACTCCCACTGCTTCTTTAGGAGATGAGATCTCTTTAAAGAAGTCTGAATTATGAGCAGCAAACAATTTGAACTCGTAATGGATGTAAAACAATATCAAATTGATATTCCACAGATATTTATGAGATTGTTCTGTTGACATCGTCAAACCTTTTGACACGAGTCATACTTCAACCTTTAAAGACAATTTGGGACTATTCCAAACCCATATCACATATGGTGTCTATTTGAACCTTATGATATTCAAGAGTATAAACCTATAAGAATTCTTGGAGGCATAGACTGAATCTTATCCAATAAGTTTCATTTTCTTCTTTATGTGCACATCGTGAGATGCTGCATATAGAATTAATTGTGAAACCCTTTTCACAATTTCTAAGATAATTGTCAAACTATTGACTCAAATACTTGTCACTTCGATCAGATCGAAGTGCTCTTATTATCTTGTCAAGATGATATCGAATTTCATTCTTAAATACTTTGATTTCAAACCTTTTACTTAAAACACTTTAATATGAAATTCTGATATTCCTTATTTCTAGCCGGCTTGCTTTTTGTCTCTCGTGCATCTATACGCATGAGACTAACCCATCAACTTTGTGATGGTTGCCCATTCTTGTCATCCTGTTCGATAAATAAAATTCACACGTCTCAATTGATCCTAGATTCAGTGAGTTAGACTTTCCACATACGATTGAGTTTTAGAAATGCGATTCTCCTGTTCGATGACATTGCTAGAAGTATGGAATCAATAGACTTATTATTTAGCACATAAAGGTTATTTTCTAAGTGAACATTCAAATAAATAAATCTAGAAAAATCTTATTATTCCAAATAATAAATTTTACAACCACTTTAATGCTAATATAGAAATAACATTTATTTCATTACAAGTCCACAATGGCTAAGTCAATAAAATCCTAGAGCTAATGTAGCAACTCTTGCTTCATTCCCCACTTATAGGTTGACTTCTTCTCTAGCTAATCTTCTACTTCTGAGTAATATCCTGCACATTCAAAATGTGAGAATTACAGTGGATATCCAACATGCAAGTAGAGATTTAAGAAGAGGAATACCTGAAATGGCAGCCATTAATTCTTCTTCTTGACATATCTTACATCCTCCTCTCCAGTCATCACGCATAGAACATGCAATCACTTCTTCAGATTCCTCAGGTTTAGGCAACTCTTTGCCTTCACTCTTGATCCAGCTCTCCCATGCGACCTGTCTATTCAACTCCCTTTCCCTTTCAATCCTAAAGGCATCAATGACAACTCTTGCCTCTATGTCCTTCTCTGCCTATTTAAGCATCTTATGCAATTCCTTGATCGACGTCTCCATCCGACGCTTATGATATTCAGTAATGAACAAATCAAAGCTCGGAGAAAGCGATCCAAGAATCATGTCAACCGTGAATTCTCTTGGAATAGGCGAACCAAGTCTCTCTAAGTAATCAATGTGGCTTCTCATCTTGAACACATGAGTATCCACAGAGGAGTCCTGAGCCATCTTGCTCTTGATTAATAACTTGGTGACCTTGTAGCGCTGAATACTAGCCTGCTTTCGGAACATTTCCTTAAGCGCCTTGATGATATCATAGACATCCATGAAACCTATCTGCTTCCAAAGCTTAGGTTTCATTCCTGCTAACATCATCCAGGTTATTTATCAGAATCATCAATACACTTCTGATAAATATCTTGAACGACTCTAGAAGCGGTCGAAGGCGGTGGATTTGGGATGGGTGTCTCAAGAACATACAACTTTCCTTCATTCTTGAGAACAATTCTCAGAGTCCTGAACCATTCAGGGAAGTTTGTGCCATCGAGCTTATCCTTATCATGGATAGATCGCAAGTCCGCAAATTTCGAACTCATTCTACAAGTTTAATATGCAATGTAAATTTTATTATTTAAAATTAGAATTATTCTAATTTTGTTTTATACATTATACTCCCACTATTTTCTTCAAATCAAACACCTTCAGTAGTATTGATTTGGAAACTTCAATTAAATGAGGTTTCATAGTGAGTCAAGATCCATATTTCATTGAGTATTAAGTGCACTTTGGCTCAACCCTTAATGCTCAACTATTTAGGTAGAAACACTTTCCAATTGTATCATATGCAACTCTTTCCTTTTATGGAATGAGCATCATATGCCATGTGTATTATTCCATCTTGTGCCCTGAGCCCAAGTCCGACTTGCTTGCTCAGTTAAGTTTAACCATGTATGATTATCGGCGAAATGGAGTCCAGCACACTCAGGTTTGGCATGACCCATGCTGGACGCCATTTTCCGCATACCCTCCTTTACAAAGACAATCCCCATATGCTCAGTTTTGGCATGACCCACATGGAAGATTGTCTAAGTACCGAGAGGTTCAGTGACATGGGGGGTACTTCCTTACTTAACATTCTGAATAATTTTGTTTTAGATTTATAAATATAAACATCACAGAAATAAGATAAAATATAGTATGAACCTATTCCTCACGAGCGATCATGAGGTTCCTAATCCTAGATCTATCTCCAGATTGCTGGTGAATCTTCAACGAACCCTTCGTTGTGTGTGTGCGAAGATCCAATGCCATCTTCCGAAGATTGCGCCAAGATCCTTGCCTTGTAGTGTTGATAAAATATCTTTCGTAACAACAATTGCTCGAAAAAGGTAGTTTACAACTTTGGACAACTCACTGGTTGCCATAATTAATAAATAAAATACAAGCATTCACACACAAGATTACATCACAGAACAATCACAGATCAAAGGCTCATACCATATTTACATATTAAATTCCTTGCATAACAAAAATTAGGGTTTCTCGCAAAATCAGCATTATTCCGTTGGGAACGGAGACGTGCTGGAGATTCGAATTTACTTTAGTTTTAGTTCCGTTTCCAAAACGGATTTCGAAAAACTATTTTTCGAAACTCTAGAAAATCATAATATCCAATATTATATTCCTAGAAACTATTTCCGTGATATTTTGAAATAATATTTTCAAAACCCTAAAATTTATTATACTAGAATTTACTAAATTTTAAATATAATCGACGATTACTTCCTTAACGAACGCTCTGATGCCACTGTTGGGAAACCCGTAGCCATGTACGTTACATGCGCAGCAGAACCTATGGGTTAAGACCTCCCTAGGATCATCGTAAAGGAAATAAAAGTACGAGATTATGCTATTAAAATTTATAACTCGGATCTTCCTGATCCGGGAGAGAGAAGCGGATGTAGGTCTGAAGGAACTTCCGTCTTGCTTCCTTCTCCTTCCTGGCTTTTGAAGCTCGACTCTGAGAACCTTCTTGCTCTTCCTAGGGACGAAGAGCTTGATCGCTCGCTAATCTCCAAGGTAGGAGATCTCTACTCGTATCCATGTCGAACTTCGGATAATCGGAATAACTGGACTCGGCTAGACGAGTCCGGAAATACTTTCAGGAGGCTCTCTCTCTTTCTCTCTGTATTACGGCAGCCTGGAGGCTCTGTAATGTGTGTCTAATAGAGGGGGACTGCCCCTCTATTTATACTAGAGAGGGAGGCGAATGATTGCTTTGTTATCATAACTAAAACCCTAATTATGGCGCTTATCCGTTCCCAACGGACCTATTCCGTTGCCAACGGAATAGGGTTTCCTAATCTGAAAACTTAGCTGCCGATATATTGGCTGAGTTCTGTTGCTAACGAAACTGTTCCGTTGGCAACGGAAAATGTCATTCGTTGGTTCACAGTTCTACTATCAGAATCACGTATTCTGATGACGTGAATCCGAAGTGTCATTCATGGTCGATCTAATATATGTGAATATATTAGTCACCCATACACTCATTCATATATGAACTGAATAAACGTGTTTCTCATAATTTAATCTCTAGTCCAACACTTTGGCCTAGGGCATAATTCATTCAGCTTGAATCAAGGAGCAATTGGAGGTTCAAATCGACTCAAGGAAGATACCGGCTGGCCTTCCAACTAATGGGTTTGATCCAATTCTCTTTTAATTTCTTGATTTGAATTTTAGATCACAAGAACTCAATTTGTAATAATCATGATGAAATCTTGTCAAATTCTTGTTTTTGTGAATATGTGGGAGTAGATCTAGATAGGGAGGGAAGTTTATGAGTTGTATGCATGAAATCTTGATTTTAAAGCTTGTAATTTTACTGAATTTTTGATGAATAGTCATGAACACACAATTTTTGAATAATTGGGAGAAAATTGCTTAGCTTAGTATTTTTCATCAATTGATCTATTAAATCTAGAGTTATTGGCTTGTTAATCATCTAGAATGCTTAGCTTAGTATTTGTGTGATTAATTTGGAGTTGTGAATTATTAAAATTCAAGTTTGTTTAAAAATGGATGTTTCGAGATAAACTCGTTATTAAATCAATTTTCTTGAGTAACTTTTAGCTTAGATTGCTCAAATCAATCATCTAAATCTGTGAAATTGTACCCTAAGTGATTAATGATTGTTATATTTCATGAATTTCCTATAAATCCCTATTTTTCAACTGAAAATTAAACCCTAATCCAGTTTCTGTTTTGCTGTTATTTTTCTCTGTTTTTTTCAGTGATTTCCTTCTAATTTCATATCCAATTCAGATCTAAAAATGGATTTTAAAGTTTATACTCGTTTATTTCCGCTGTGTATAATCCATAGCAACATTAAAAAAAAAAATATATGCAACTATATTATTATAGGTAATATTCTATGATTATAATCATGATGTCTTAAATATTGATTTAGTATGTCTAAATTAGATGTGCCCTAAGAACAGGATTGCCCAAATTAGTACCGGTACCAACCAAAATAACCCCCCCCCCCCCCCCGTCAATTTTATCATGAACTAAGTGGAAAAAAGTGCCACATCATCCTCTATTTGTGTCCCTTGGATAAGATGATATGGCTTAGTATGATCCATTGATTTTCAGAATAATATGATTGCTTGTCGCGATTTATGTTGTACTACTTAGGTGGAATTATATGATGGGCTAATATCGTGTTTGTGTTCCATTCAAGATTGGTGTGTGATATGGGGTATATAATAAAATTGATTTTCAAATATTTTCAAATAGTTTCGATCACAAGTGTACGATCTACGCGTAGTACTTTGGGTGTCGAATCCACAGCAATATGTAGTTAATTTTAGTTTCTAGTTCGGACTGAATCCAGAGCAATGTCGCTTATTGAGTCGCGGATTAGGTTGTCACGATCCTGGTTTGCGGTAGAGGGTAGTTGAAGTTGATAAAAGAGAGATCTAGGGCTCAAACTCTTTAGTAGTTCTCTGTCTGATTTCTTTCATCTTCGTTGGTATTGCATTCATCTCGTCTTAGTAGAGGGGTTCTTTCTTCGGGTGACGGGTTTGATTATCTGTCTTGCGCTCATGCTCTATTGTCTCGAGAGGCTATCACTTAACCACATGATCGTCTAGAAGCGAGGGCCTTGAGGGGTTTCCTTTCTGCGCCAACTTGTTACAATCGTCAAACCCCTTCCTTGTAACGCAAGGGGCTCTCACTTATCTTTGCACAGCGGGACTATAACTCACCCTCCTAAAGCAGATTTTCTTGCTCTCCTAACTCCACGACTCAGTCCCCGAACTAGAACGGTACTTCTGTACTCGCTCCACCAAGTCTTGTCTCCGCTGGTCTTATCGGCAGGCTTTCACGATGTCCTGATGGTTCAGAACAAGCCCTCTTGAGAAGCAGCCGAAGGTTATTTTGTTTTGTTCTTTTAATTTACTTTTATTTATATTCCTTTACATTATTTTGTAGGAAATGTTAGATTGACCATTGGAAAGCAGCTTACGCAGCCAGGAGAGTGCGTAGAAAAAATGCACTCTAACGTGGCCCGTGGCAAAATAAACCTCGGTAGATGTACGATGTACATGTTGTTCCCGGTTTGATAATGTTTAAATCTATTCCGTAATTACTAATCTTCTTTGAGTTAAATGAATAAGATCAGATTTAAAGAGTTCAAGATGGTGGATACGTCATATTTCAGAAACTTTAGAAGTCCTCAGGCGCGCCCAAGTTCAGTTGTTTTTGTTGAGTGTTTTTCTAGTTTTGTTTGTTGTTCCACTAAAGAGATAAATTCAAGTTTTTAAACTTTCCTGCAGCTCCCTTCGAATGGATCGTTTGTCCATTCGAACGGACAAGAATAACGCTTTCGACAGAAGTTTATGTCATACTGTTAGTTCGAATGGACAAAACTGCCAGTTCGAATGGACAAGAACAAACTCTTTTGACAAAAGTTTTTGTCATACTGTCAGTTCGGACGGACGAAATAGTCAATTTGAACGGACCAAAGATTTTTTAGTCGTTTTACTTAGATTTTGGTATTTATGAGTTTTCTATTTTACTGTCAGTTCGAATGGACCTTTAAGTTTCCTATTTTACTGTCAGTTCAAATGGACCGTTCCGTCCGTTCGAATGGACCAAACAAATTTTCTTTTTAAAAGGCTGATCCTTCCCTCTTTAAAAGGGAGCAGCCCCAATCCATTCTTATAGGGTTTTTTCAGCAAAATTAAAGAGTTCTCTCTCTCTCTCTCTCTCTCTAGTGATATACTAAATTACTCTATAATTAAAGTGAGATTAAAGAGAATTTAGTGAGCGACATTTAAGATCGGTTTGTTTAGTCTCAACGAATCGCTACGAGTTTGTAAAGCGATCATTGATTTGAGTCTTGTAAAATACTATTTGGATTAGTGGATTAAGGAGCTGAGAGGCATGCCCGGAGAGTAGGTGCTCATGAACGCAACAAGGATTGCTAGCGAGAACGGGTCATTATAGCTAACGCAACCGCTTAGCCGAACATTGTCAACAGAACTATGTGTTATGTATTTCTATCTATTTTATTTATTCTCTATTTTAATATCATTATTTCAATTACTATTTAGTAATACAAACCATCCGCCTAAAAGTCAAATAACCTAAAGTTGTAGAACTCTAAAAAGTTAAATCCACACTTCCGCACGAAATTAGGCCTATTCACCGCCCTTTAGGCCTTAATTAATCAACACTACAGTGACCGAGGCATCTCCTAGACCAAACGTCCTACTCCTACCGTGATAGAAGGGTAAGATACAGTTACCGTAGAACTATCTCGATGCAAGGGTTGAATTAAAAGCCCACTAAATCAATTAAATGTATTTTCAATACACGGACCTTTCTTCTTCCCCAAACAACCCAACCTAACCTTCCAAATTGAAATTTTCCTTTTCAAAACATTCCCACAAAAAACACTGATTCAAACCCTTATCTACCCTAGCGGAGAAATAAGACCTGAGATACTCATGCAAAAAGTTCGATTGGAAAACTCTCCCTAAGACAGATTAGACCAATGAATTTTGGGGAGAAGATAGTAAGGCACATTATTAAATACGTCTCCAAGGGTATGAACAGAGATAATATCACCTGCCGTGCACAAGTTGCCATGCTCACCGAGGCCATGTGGGCACGAATCGTATTGGACAATGCCGAGAAGGGAGACAAAGTGTTTGATATCAGGGCGATGATAGGATACGAGTTCCCGAAGGTCGACGGAGAGAGGATAAAGTGTTTAATGACAAGATCCGATGACCTAGCACTCCCAAACCCACAAAGGATCGACGTCTTCGACAGAAATAAATGGAGACCGCACATATAGAGAGCCGAGGAGGGCGAAGAAGAGAGAGTAGGAACAAGGAGACCATAGGAGGCAAGCATGAGCGAACCGACTGCCCCAAGTCAACTGAGGGAAGTACTTGATTGCATGCGAAGGTGCGAGCAAAAGATCGACCAGGTAATGACAATGGCAACTCAGCTTGGGATAATACAACCACTAATGGTCGAATGAGTGGAGCAAACGAGTAACTGATCTACCAGATTTACGACTGGAATGTCAGACATAACCACATTCAACCGCCACTACCTTTGGGCGGCAAATGAGTGAGCCTCTCTTTCTCCCTCTCCCTCAAGTTTATTTTTCAATATTTGCATGTCCCAAGAATACGACAAATTCTTAAATTCGGGAGAGTTTTCTACCCTCCATTGTTTATACCACGTGCATTAAATTTATAATTTGCATGTCACCTTTTTATTTTCATACCTTCATGTAGTTTAGTTTGCCATTGCATGCATTTTAAATTAACAAATATAAAAAATAATAAAACCCGCTAAAGATAAAAAATAATATATATATATATATATATATATATATATATATATATATATATATATATATTAAAATAAAAATAATAGTAATAAAAATAATAGTAATAAAAATCTACTGACCAAACCTGTGTAGTGCACCAACTTTACCTTTATCTAAAGTCGTGAGTATAAGCCGAGATTAAAGTCAGTGAAGTCCCCGCCATCTCTGAACGAACTCTGTTTGCTCAACGCCTAGTGCTTGGCCAAGTGAGCAGGAACAATTGCAAGGACCGACCTCAACCTCTAGACCCCGAGCCTATCTTGCACTCATATTATAAACCGAACGATATTCCAAACATGTTAGCGACTGAAGAGTGGAAATTGGCACGGTTTTGGAGAAGGAGGATAGGGTGTTACGCGAAGTACAGGGAATGTGCAGATTGACTAACTTGGATTTCGTTGACACACATTACCGGAGGATAAAGGCGACTCAACAAGTTCTCGGGGCAACATCACCGGGCCACCAACCCCAGATCATCACAAAGGTCAAGTAAGCCAGTCTTCTTGTAGGTTAGGATCTTCGGAGAAAGAGAGAGTCACTCTTTAACTGCTTGAAGTAGATGGATCATCAAAAGCAATGACTCACATGAGTCCCGAGTTCGAACCTCGCCTCCGGCAGTAGTGTTTGACACTTGTCCACTTCGGCCAATTAGTTCTTATATCTTTTGAAGCACGTCAAAACATTAAAAAAAAGATTAGTCCAACGATAATACTTATTGCAGCGACACCACGAGTCCCAAGTTCAAACTCCCCTCCGCCCTTTTTTTGCTTAATTTCAGTATCTTTTATTTTCCCTCAAAATTGGCTTTAAAATTTATTGAGCACTTTAAAACACAAAAGATCAATATCCCAACGAGAAACTTATGGCATGGGCCAATGGCAGTGCCTCAATGAGTCCTGAGTTTGAACCTTGCCACCTCCACTTTTTGGCTCGCTGAGATCCAGTTTCAAACTCACAACCCCAATCGCTCAATTTCCTATATTTATTATAAATTACCATGAAACATTTTTGCCTATATGGCCAAAAATATATAAAATTACGTTATATCTTCATATAGCAACATCTAATTTGTTTAGTCCTATACAATAGAAATTACATTTTATTCTATTTCTTAATTAAAATCATGTTAGAACAACAATTGTATAAATTTTGTTAGAACAATTGAAAAATTTCCCAACATTATTTTGTATCTGCTTCTACAGAATGTTAAAATACAATTTTATTATCACATGATATGAAAATATGGACTTGCACTTGCATATTTACTTGAGATTTATTTAAAAAGTTCTTTTGTAACATGTACACATCAACTAAAATTAAATATCGTATATGCTCTTTAAACATAAAAAAGTACATTTTCTTATTAAATTATATATCCAACGCGAGAGAAACCCTAGTTCTTATTGATTGAGAGGCAGATTACATTATCAAGAAGGGATAATACGGAATGCTAAGCAAATTGACAACCATGTAAAAGAACAAAAGGAGAGAATTTGTGAAATTTCAGACCAGCTATTAAACCAGACAAGGTAACAAACAATGTCAACGAGATTCAGAACAGACTAAAACAAAAAAACAGACAAAAATGCTCAAGTTCATATAACTACCAAATGAAACTCTCATCTTCTTGAAACAAAAGAAGTACAAACAAGTAGAAAGTTGGCCAAGTAATTTAAGCTCCAACAATCTCAGTTTCGGTCTCCATTGCGACATCTTCAGCAGGTCTTTCAATCTTCGTCCCAAGGTCCTCCTTGTAGTCCCCATGAACCTGATAATTACAAAACATAATCAGTTCAATTCATTTTTAATACATATGACTAATAATATGTTGACAATTAGGAGTGTACTTTTCAATAATTTTGTTAAAAAGGGAATAGAATTTTACCTCCATGAGTTTGCCTAAGTCAAACTTGGGGGCCTTCAAGATCTTGACTTTACGGATGAAGACATTCTGCAGGGGAAAAATGCTGGAGGTGGCCTTCTCAATCTCTTTTCCAATTGATTCTGGGATGAATTTAGAAACCAATTCCTTCAAGTCACAGCTTGATGCTTGGTTCACCATTATCTCCCTCATCTTACGCCGAATCTAAACCAAACATTAAACGAATAAATCAATTAATCAGAACAAACATGTTCATTGATTGAGATGTGAAAAATAAATAAGAGGGGGGCAATTAAGTAACCTGTTTGACTTGGCTGCTCTGAGCATAGCAAGTACGCTTGACCTGATTGGGGCGTCTCTTGGTGAATCCAATGCAGAACATGCGCAAAGTGTAGCTGTCTGTGGTTTTCACATCAACATGTGCCTCAATCAGAGTCTGCCACTTCCTCACCAGAGATCTCAGCTTGTCAGTCGTGAAATCCATTCCCTGATACAATAAAGAAGAGATTGCCAAATGATAATAACAGAAAAATTTAGTAATTATGTAAAATATAGGGTGAGAGATTGAGATGAATTATTACCCAGAAGTTGGTGAGGACATTCTTGCCCTGCACGTCCTCAGCACGGAGACGGATCTTTCTGAAGGCCTGATCCTCGTCACCACCCTGTAGTTCTGCCAAGTTGATCTCAAACACTCTGTGCTTCAGACCCTCTGACGCAATCTGAAATCAAAGGTACCAAAGATTTAAGATAACAGGATACAAAAAGGCAGATATGAAAGACTGTTGATGAATTGACAATTATGGTCTGAAATGGATTATATTTACAGGGAAGTTTCGACAAAAAAGAAAATACTGACCTTGGTACCCTGGGTCCTAGAGACGAGGGTTTTGCCAACGTTCCTGGTGTTGAAAACCGTCGGCGCCTTGATGTCGTACCAATCTTTCTTGGAAAACGGATCAACCCTGTACAAAGATCCAACAAGATGAAATCATAATTTGAAAACACTTCAAATGAATATAAATTGAAATATAAAGGAAAAGAACAGGTAGAGGTAGCTTTACGTCTTCTTCTTGCCTCCCTTCTTCCCCTTGGAGATCCGCTTGTTCTTTCTGAAATGAATCACCAGCGATAAATCAATACATCAAATCAAACAATAGATGTGGAACAGATGAAAATGATTTGAGAAAAGAGCTAAGATTACCCGACGGCCATTGTGTTTCTGAGGTGCTCCTGCTGTCGCTGCGAGAGAGTTTGGATTCCGGCGGCGGGCTTGCAGGTGCGAAAACCCTGGTTTATGATTTGGGGAGCCTTTTATAAGGGCGCTCTGGTAGAAACGGACGGTTCAGATTGGTAGATTACTAATCGGGTAGAAATTATTATCTCTCAACTTTTTAACAAGGGTCCATTAGCCGGATTATCTGTGGCAACATTTATATATTATTCCTTCTAATATAGAAATCTTATCATTTGGGGGATTTTTGACACCTTTGATATTTTTTGATTTTTTGCGAGCATTGCTAAATGGATCCATATAAAATGAGTCATTTTTTAACTCTGGATTAAGATCAGTAACAGGCCGGCCCACAATAAAGAAATTGTTAAAGCGCACGAGATAGACTTATATTGACAATGGTGATACCCTATGTTGCACCGATACGGATACGGGTATCGTATCCGATACGATACGGACACGGCGATACGGCAATCTTGAAAAAGCTCCGGATACGATACGGCGAATAGTAAAATTAGTAACGTTTTTTTTTTTTTTTTTGTAACGGTTCTTTAATAAAAACCGTTACTAATAGTGTAATTAGTAACGGTTTTTCTGAAAGAACCGTTACAGATATAGACTCTTTGTAACGGTTCTTTTATAAAACCGTTACAGATATAGACTCTTTGTAACGGTTCTTTCATAAAACCGTTACAGATATAGACTCTTTGTAACGGTTCTTTTAAAAAACCGTTACAGATATAGACTCTTTGTAACGGTTCTTTTATAAAAACCGTTACTAATTCAAAATTAGTAACGGTTTTTATAAAAAAACCGTTACAAAGTTGCTTAAATAGTCCAAATCGTTACAGATTTTTAAAAACCGTTACTAATATTAAAAAACTGTTACTAATCTGTAACGGTTCTGTAGTAAAAACCGTTACTAATTTATCAAAAAATCATAATCCGCCGCCCTGCCGTGTCCAATCCGTATCGCTCCGTGTCCAAGCCGTGTCCTATCCGTGTCCGTCCGTGTCGGGCCGTGTCCCGCCGTGTCCAAACATTTTTTTTATTATTAAAATAATACGATACGCCACGTGGCGTATCGGAAACGTATCGGAGCCGTATCGGTGCCGTATCCGTGTCCGATACGTATCCGATACGCGTACGGCTGCTTTTTTGAAGTATCCGCGTAACATAGGTGATACCAAATGATATATATATATATATATATATATATATATATATATTTCTATTTTCTGTTGAATAAATGTGGTGGGATTAATAGAGTTTTGTTCCGGACTATTAAAATGGTCAAAACATACATATTTTCTTAATTTTTTTAACCTCCGTTAAAATGAACACTCAGTCTCCATTTTCTTTTCTCCATCTTATTACCTTCAGTTTAGTCTTCAATGGAGATTGAGTACAGCCTTCAATGGAGGTAAAACCTTCAGTTTAGTCTCCATTTTCTTTTTTAACGGAAAGTTTATTGGCAAGATTGAGATAAAAAGATAGACTTTAACCAGATTTTGTATTCTTTTTTTTTCTTTCCATTGGATAAAAAAACTTAGGTTCCGACTGAGATTTTGAAGCAAGCAAGAAAAGAAACAGTTTGGAGCAAGAAGAAGAAGAAGAGAATCAATCGCTGATTTTGAGAGAGGTAATTTTGTCTCTCTATGTTTAAAATACTTTCTTTTTAGTGCCGTAATTACTTCTTATGGCTTCTTTTGTGAATAAATATTAATTACAGGAGGTTCGTGTTAATTAGAAGTAAATTGTTCGTGAATTAATGGCAATTATGGCTGAAATAAATTTATTTAGGTCCTACTTATGGAAACAATTGTGAATTAGCTTAATTAGGATTGATCTACGAGGTTTTAAGGTATAATTAAAAGCTGAATTATTGGCAGTTAGCATTTAATTAGTAAGTTACACAAATTCAATTGAAGAATTTAACCATTTTGACACCAGTAAGAATTAAATTTCCTCCCTTTTTGAAAATTCCACCGAAGTAATAAAGTAATTTTCTTTTTATTTAATTGAGAGGTTAGCAGGAGGCTCACTGTATTCATTTCATTGAATCATTTTATCACACAGCATTAGGCATGCATTTGAATGCATCCTAAAAATTGCATGCTATAAATAGAAGCCCTAAACCCTAAACTAATGAAATAATCGCAATAATTAACATACGAGAAGATGAATCAGATGCTTTACAATAAGAAATACTTTTGACTGTAATAAGAAAAAGTAATCTTTGTTTTCTCAGTCGCAAAATAAATTTGAAAAAAAAAATATTGTAGAAATCTTATTTTTCCCTATTCTAATCTTTATGAGATTAGATGAATATTTTTTTAACCTTCACTTAATTTATCTTCAACATTCAATCCAATTGATTTTTTTGGACAAAATATATGTTATTAATTTTTAGTTTAAGAAAAAAAAAATTATGTATATTTGTTGTTTATATAGGTAAGAGAGGTTCTACTTAAATTAGGTACGTTAGCTAAAAATAAATATAGATGTGTTAAATTGTATGCATATTTGTTGTTTCATATGGCTGAAATGTCTGACATAATCCCTCTCTCAGAAATTACGGATAAATTGGACAGACCTACGATTGTTGCTCGAGTGCTTAAAATGTGGAATGTTTACAGCCTAAAATCGTCAAGTAATGTATTCATGAATTTCATATTGCCAGATTCTGAGGTACAAATCTATAATGTTTTTTTATAATTCTAGGAATCAAGTTAAAACAATTAATATGTTCTTAATAAATAACATATATTTTTATTTTTTTCCTTATACTTCTAGCAAAAATAACATTACAAACTTTAAATTTGATAGGGTACAAAAATTGAAGGAAGCATGAAACTTGATGACGGGAAAAAAATTTCAAAATATATGACAAAAGGAGATGTTTATATTTTCTCTAGATTTCGGATTAGTCCAACTAAACCACAATATCGTGTTGTCAACCATCAATATATTCTAAATATAAATCTTACGACACAAATTAAACCGGCTCCCTAGAAATATGAAGACATACACTAAAAAAAAAAAAAAAAAAAAAACATCCTTCGATTTTTGTAAATTTGAAGATATTGGTACAACTATAACAGGCGACAATGTAGGACTTTTTTTTTAAGTGGCAAAAAAAATAATAATTAAGAGAATGGCCTAGTTTTGAAAATATTTGTAAAAGTAGCCGTTTCGCTCAGTAACGGGGCGAAACAGATCGAAAAAGATTACGCTGGAAAATGCAATAACTATGCCCTGTTTCGCCCAGTGGTGGGACGAAACAGACTATTTCCAAATTTTCACCCCAGCGCTTAACCAGATTAAGAAAAAAAAAAAAAAAAAAATATATATATATATATATATATATATATATATATATATATATATATATATATATATAGGGCGAAAAAGACTGTATATATATTTTTGGGCTGAGCCGACTTAGGAAAAAATATATGCAGTCTGTGGGGCGAAACAGACTGCACCACCAGCCAAAAAAAAACCGAAAAAAAGCCAAAAAGAGTGAAAAATTAAGAGAAATATGGAGAAACAGATTTTTTAGCCTTTTTACATGGAAAAAAATAAAATAAATCTGAAGACAAAAAAAATGATAATAAACAACTTATTTTTATCTAGAATTTCTTTTTCAGATTAAAATGACAATTTAGCTTTTTTTAGTGGGTAACATTGATTTAATATGCTAGGATATATGTGAAATCTCAGTTTTTTTAGGTATAGAGTTTCGGGTTCAGATATAAGATACTAGAGAATATTTACTTTTTCAGATTGAAATGACAATTTAGCTTTTTTTAGTGGGTAACATTGATTTAACATGATAGGATATAGGTGGAATCTCAATTTTTTTAGGTATAGAGTTTAGGGTTCTGATATAGGGTACTAGAGAATATTTACTTTTTCATATTGAATGACAATTTAACTTTTTTTAGTGGGTTCAATTGATTTAACATGCTAGGATATAGGTGGTATCTCATTTTTTTTAGGTATAGGATTTAGAATATATGATTTAGATTTCTATTTAAAGAGTCATCTTATTACACTTGATCATCAACAAATCAAATCTCATAAGTCTCTCTTGCAAACTTCTTCTTTTTCTCTCTTTCTCCCTTTCAAGAAGATGCCACAAAATTCTGAAATTTTTCTATATTACAATGGTCAAATTGTTCAAGATTCGAGCTGATACAATTACTATCCACATGAAACTGTTTTTCTCCCGCGTAGTAGAAATAGAAATTATTACAGATTGTGTTTAGAAATTTATACTACCACCGGTTGGCCTAATAGTGACGATCTTAAAATTAGTGGTAGGTTTCCTTACCGTATAGATGATAGTTTGTATTTTAAGATATTAAAAATTTCGAATGATTCACAGTTAGCTAGTTTTGCTCAGTACATCAAATATGGTGACTACGGTTGGCCTGAATTAGAAATATAATTTGAACGCATCCAAACTAGAGAATCCTATGTAGGAACTAGTAGTAGATCAAATGTAGCTTTTCATGATGACAAGCCTAAGAGGTTAGAACCTGTAATAAATCGTGATAGAGTGTTAAGAACTGGTGTTGAAGATTATCAGGAAGATGGTGTTGAAGAGTTGTTTCAAAATGTTGAAGAGGACGAATATGATGAAGATGAAGTGCCAGAAATGGAAGAGGGCGATGAACCAGAAATAGATGTTATGAACAATTACACGGAAGTGGGTGAGATGGTTAGTGTAGGAACGTTTGGCAATCCTCCGGCGAAAGAGTTTGAAGATACTACTATGTGAGAAGAAGCGAAAATCGATATCTTGTATGGTAAGAGCATGCATGTAAGTGGCGATGATAGTTTATATGAGGGACAGACGTTCGACACGAAAGAAGAGCTACAATCGGCCATAAAATTATACAGCGTCAGGCATCACCGAGACTTTGTAGTCTCCAAATCAAACAAACGCTCTACACCGTAGTCTGCAAGATAAAAGCTGACTGCTCTGGCTGTGATTGGAGGCTATATGCATGCAAAAATAAACGACATGTGTTTGAGATAAAAAAATTTACACAACCACACGTATGTGTTAATCGACAACCTAACAACGACCACAAACAGTTAACAAGTGTATTTATTGGAGGACTAATTCTAGATGTCATTAGAGCGAATTTAGCAATTAAACCAGTAACTCTAGTGGAAACCGTCAAATTAAAATTTGAATATACCATATCATATTGGAAGGCTTGGCACGCAAAGCAACACGCGCTTAGATTCTTGTTTGGCGATTGGAATGGGGCATATAATTTGCTTCCTGAATTGATGGCAGCAATATATTCAGGAACTCCTACTACCGAATATTCATTTTGGAGAGGTCCCAAAAATCGTGCTGGTGAGGAAGAGTTCGAAGGTCTTTTTTGGGCATTTGGTCCTTCATTTAAAGTATTTGAGTTTTCCAAACCTGTCATAACAGTAGATGGAACATTTCTAACCGGAAAATATCAAGGATGCTTATTGATAGCGATCGCCAGCGATGCAAATGGTCAATTATTTTCCTTAGCTTTTGCTTTAGTTGATAAGGAGAGGGTAGAAACATGGGGTTGGTTTTTTGGGTGTTTGGGGACTTTGATCAGCCATCGTAAAGGTTTATGTGTGATTTCGGATAGGGTGCCGAAATAATTCGCGCAATGAAGGACGACAGATTGAAATGGAAGGAACCTAACAGCTATCATCGTTATTGCATGCAGCATTTAGAAGTAAATTTCAGTAGCGCTGTAACAGACAAAGCATTGGTTCCATTGATTGTACCACTAGTTAAGGCGCCCACCAAATTTAAATTTAAGAAGTTGTATAAAGTATTAAAGGATAAAAATAAAGAGGCGTGGAAATGGTTAGATAAGAAAGATAAATCAAAATGGACGTTCGCGTATGACACGGAAGGTCGCCGGTGGGGCATTCCTACTCGTAATCATGCAGAAGTGATGAATTATGTTTTCAAGGGTATGAGGAAGCTACCTGTTACGGCTATTGTGATGGAGATATTCTACAAGCTGAATACTTATTTTGTCAACAAGCGCGAGAAAGATGCAAATATGGAAATGAATAATAGAATGTGGTGAGATGAAGTGATGGAAAAAATGGAGAATAAAACCGTTAAGGCGCGTGCGCATCAAGTCACTACCTTCAATGTCATAAACGGTGTTTACGAGGTGATAACAGGACCTAGTGGTTCCAAGACAGGGGGAGAGAGGTTCCATGTTTGTAATTGTCAGAAACCGATGCTATATCACTACCTTTGTTTGCATCTCGAAGCAGTTTGCATATGCAGAGGTGTTTGTTTTGAGTATTTTATACATCAACATGTTTCTCTGGATCACCTTAAGCGTACATATGAAGAAAGTTTTTATCCGATAAAGGATAAAGAATAGTGGGTTGAACGTGAAAAAATTTACAATGGTACGTTGATTCCTCCTGAGAAATTTATAAGGAAAAATGCCCATGGAACCAAGAGGCGTGGTAGAAGACAGGAGAAACGCTTTCATAATAGTATGGACACCATGAAAAATGCAGATCGTAGAAAGCATTGCAACATTTGCGGAGTAGCAGGGCACACGAAAACAAAATGTCCGAGAAGGTTATAGTGTTTTATGTATTGTAGTTTATGTTTATGTATTATATTTTGTAATGTTTATGTATTGTAGTTTGTAATATTTATGTATTGTAGTTTGTAATGTTTTATGTATTGTAGTTTATGTTGATGTATTATAGTTTGTAATGTTTTATGGATTGTCAGCTCTCGGTTTAAATATTCCAAATAAAATAAACAAAACATAGTCCAAATTAACAAAACATAGTCCACTCTCGGTTTAAATATCATAGTCCAAATTAACAAAATATAGTCCAAATAATACAATCCAAAATAAACACAGTCAGTAATGCCAGAATCCTCCTCCTCCTGGTCCTCCTCCTCGTGTTCCTCTGTGTCCTCCTCCGCGTCCGCATCCTCCTCCATGTGTTCCTCGTCTACCTCCTCCTCTTCCACCGTGTCTTCCTCCTCTGCGTCCTGGCTGAGGCTGAGGCTGGACCTGAGGGTGAGTCTGAACCTGAGTAATTTGACTGACTCCTTCATCTCTTCCTCCTCCCCCTCCTTCGTCTCCTCCTTCGTCTCCAACGTGTTCGATGATCGAATCCCAATCGAAGTCGCCGTTATATTCATTACTTTCCTTCATGCTGCTCCTGATGCACCCTAACAACTTTTTCAATTTTCCTGGTACATCTTGGCACTCGGCTTTGAGCGCTTCGAACCCATGTTTGCAAGCCTCCAAAAGAAATGTATACTAAAAAATAATATTTGAATAATGTTAAAGAACTAAAATAATATGAATAAATAATAATATAAACAATAGTCAATTATTTTCATTACCGCTTTTCTTTTCTGCGGAACCATCGGATGGTACGATCTTGTAGCATGCGGGATATCTGACTGCACATGAGGATCGGTTGCCACTCTATACCAATTCCAGTATGCATCATACTGACTAGGGTCGTATGGCCGCCAGGAAGGAATATTTATTTTTCGTTCCAAGCGTTTCACTTCCCACTCAGCCAGATAATCTGAATGTATGGTAGGCCAATCACCTTCACGGTAGTTTATGATATCGTGCAATTGTTTGTCGTACTCGCAATTTGAGGGTGCTTCCATCGCATACCCGAACTGACGCAACACCCGCTTCGGACGATGCATCTCGACAATTCAGAAATAGATCAATGGCACTGTAAAAAGCCCCATAGTTTTTTCATGTTCAACTATCGGCGGGAGTATATGACGGAATACCACATAAGGTGTCCAAACCACCTAAGTGTCGACCAAACTGTCGAACTGATTGCGATGTGTTGGCAAATGCCGATGATGTGTTATCTCCGCATACTGAGTATAATCTTTCCATATAAAACCAACCGTAGGTCTCATCTTCATCACCATCATTCGCCATATCCTGCAGTCCCTTGCGTACATCTGTAGGAACCGGTCGTCCGACAATTATATGTTCCCACGCCCACAGTTGCAGCAACATGATACACCCTCCCATATTTTTTACTTTCTTATGACTACCTTTACACAATGCCCTATAAAGGTACGCCAGAACTCCACTACCTCATGCCTATCTATCTAACACCAACATGTCCTCTAATAAAAGAAGAGACAGTGCCGAAATACAATCCCCCGAATCTTCCGTAAATAATACATCCCCACATAATGCAAACATGTAGGCTTTACAATACTGCTCGACTTTCTCATCTGGGGCATCAGTTTCCAAATTGGAAAAATTATTTTTCAACCATGTTCTTTTAAATACAATTTTGCTTTTCCCCTTTCCCTTGAACTCCAATTCCAGGATATCTTTCCCGAGTAGTTGCCCGACCTTTGCTTTCCAATCAATATCTTTATTATTTAAACACATTGCCTCACCGTCCGTTTGCATTCCCAACAAACACGAAACGTCGTCTAGAGTTATGGTAATCTCACCAACGGGCAGATAAAACGTATGTGTTTTCGGTCTCCAATGTTTCTGCAAAGCGCTTATCAGTCTGCTGTCGTAATCCAGCCAACCCATCCAGACAGTTTGTAGTAAGAAACCACACCTTAATAGCTAGGTTTTCTATTGGACCTTAACTAAAATATATACATATCATTCTTACTTTTTTGGTATATGTTGAGATTGTTGAGCTTAATGTACACATGGACTGCAATGGTTGCGAGAAGAGAATACGAAAAGCAATTAATAGACTTGATGGTATGTAATATTATGATGTATTCGTGTTTTCATGAACAAAAAAACATGTATTCATGTTATTATTATATAGTTATTTTTATAACTATACATAATATAAAAGTTATTTTTATGTACTAGGGGTGGATAATGTGGAAATAGACATGGATAAGCAAAAAGTGACAGTAACTGGATACGTAGATCATCGCGAGGTTTTAAAAGCGGTGAGGCGAACCGGGAAGAAAGCTGAGTTCTGGCCATGTCCTTATGACTCAGAATATTATGCTTTTGCCATGCAGTATTTAGAAGATGAGACGCATGCATCTACGCATAAATTCTATCAACATGGATATAACTCTACCATGCATGGTTATTTCCCTGACCCGGCTTATTCTGTAATAGTTGATGATGATACCGCATGGATGTTTCATGAAGATAATGTTCATGCTTGTGTGATCATGTAAATAATAAAGATTAAAGAACACGATGCAATATGTGACTAGTGAATATAAGTAATAACTATTGATATTCAATAAGCGCAAATTGGATGAATGATAAGCCAATTTGCATATAAGAGAATATTTTTTTATCATAGCATATAAGAGAATATTAGTATTTCATCTACTTTGTAGGACATACTCTTTTGTTATGATAAGTTTTAAATAATTTGCTTCATCATTACTTTATGCAGCAAATAGATTTTTCATCTATTGACAAAAAAAATATTTTTGAGGTGACAAAAAATTTATTTAAGACGCGAGCTGCTAAATTTTAGCTGTGGTACTATCTCTACTTGAAAAAGAACTCTCGTCACAAAATTCAAAAATATTCAGCAGACCTGTGGTACTATCCCTTGAAAATATTTCAATAATATAATTATTCAGAAGACTTGTGGTATTATTCTTTGGAATATTTAGAGACCAAGGATATTTTCTAAAACTGAATGAGAAACGGGCAAAAAGTGCCAAATTGTCAAAAAGTGCTTCCAATAATTAATATATTGCGGTCCTGAGAATATACTTCATCCTTTTTCTACGTCAAATCTTCAAAAAAGGACATACCGATCGTCCCATGGAACCTGCAGAAATATAAATATATAAAAATTTTTAAATAAATAAAATCAAATAATATAAAATAAATAAATAAATAAAACTAATAATAAATAAATAAATAAAATATACGTAAACATAAATATATAAAATATATAAAATAAATAAATAAAACTAATAATAAATAAATAAATACATCACATATATAATATTTTTTAAATAAATACATACATACATACATACATACATACATAAATAAATAAATACATAACATACATATGATTTTTTTAACTTTCTAAAAAATATTTATAAATAATATACTAAAAAAAATATAAATAATATACTAAAAAAAATATCTATAACAAAAAAAATATATAATTAAATAGCAGAACTTCGTGTTGTTGGTAGCGCATGGGATTGATAGTTACATCTCCGGATTCGCTGAATTCGCTCGCCTTATGCATGTTTTGTTGTGATTTAAGCGCATACTTTGGAGCTTCTGGGTCGGACATAGGTGGCCGACTAGGTCCCGCGCCAAATGACATCTTTATTTAAAAAATAAAATAATAAAAATAAATAAAATAATATTAATAAATGAATAAAACTAATAATAAATAAATAATATAAATAAATGATTTTTTTAACTTTAAAAAAAAACTATGAATAATATACTAATAAAAAATATCTATAACAAAAAAAAAATATAAATACATAATCCTAGACAAGAAAAATAATTAATAAAATAAATATATACATAACCTAAACTACAAAAAATAAGTTCAAAAATAAATATGTACCTAAACTAGAAAAAATATTAAAAATTTACTTTCAATAATTATATTTTCTTCTTCTTCTCCTCCTCCTCCTTCTTCTTCTTCTTCTTCTTCTTCTAACCAAATCAAAAAAATCAAGCAAATCAAACAAATTAGAAACTAATTTTGAGCAAATATCTTAGTTTATAAACCTAATTTCAAACCAACCAAATAAATTGAAAACTAATTTTGAGCAAATAACTTAGTTTATAAACCCAATTTCAAACTAATTTCAAACTAATTTTAAATAAATAATCAAAATTAACTAAACCTAAACTTAAAGAAATCAACATACGTGTTTAATTAGGCAACCTCCTTCTTCTTCCTTCCCTCTCCTCTATTCTCCTTTTTTTTCGCCTCCTTTTCGCCTTTTTTTCGTTGATTCGAAAATTTTCGAAATTGAGTCGAAACAGACAGAGAGCAGCAATTATTCTGCTCTCGCCCCACCAGCGGGCGAAACACACTGTTTTGTTATTTTTGGGCTCACTTTTTGTGGGCTCAGCCCAAAATATGGAAAATACGTGTTTCGTCCCACCATGGGACGAAACAGACTGTATATATATATATATATATATATATATATATATATATATATATTTGTGAATCTGGTTAAGCACTGTTTGGGGGGGGGGGGGGGGGGGGGAGGGGGCGGATTTGGAAATAGTCTGTTTCGCCCCACCACTGGGCGAAACAGGGCTTATATATATATATATATATTTGTGAATCTGGTTAAGCATTGTTGGGGGGGGGGGGGGGGGGGGGGGGGGGGAGGATTTGGAAATAGTCTGTTTCGCCCCACCACTAGGCGAAACAGGGCTTAATTACTGCATTTTCCAACGTAACCTTTTTCCGCTCTGTTTTGCCCTGCTACTGGGCATTGTATGTGTGTAATAATTTACTTTTATGTATTTTTCTTTCACTGGTATGGACATCTATTCATCTATTTGTATGTGTTTTTTTAGACTTTGTATGTATTTATATCTTACTGGTATGTGTTTTGCTTACACTGGTATGGACATATATTCATCTGAAATGTGTTTATTTAGATTTTGTATGTATTTTTAAAATCTTGAGAAATTGAATGGGAGCTATTGGGAGGTAGGAGAAAAAAATATATGCTTAATTTTTACGGGAGGTAATTTGGGAGCTTTTAATAATGTCACAAATATGGGAGTTGATAGGAGGTAGTAAAATGGGAGTTCAAAATGATTTTCTAAATACTTCCCATTTAGGTGCCACGTGGCACGCTATAATTGATCGGGAGGTAGGGAGCCACTAATTATGGAAGGTAAATAGCCGTTCCCAAACAAATTTTAGTGTACCGCTCATGTTCAATAAAACAAAAATATAATATATACTTTTCTTTCAAAAAAATTCTACTATAGTTATTACTCTTAATATTCTCAATATATTCCAATACTTAAATAGAAATAAAAAATAAAAGTTTCACTTTTGTACATACTGAAGCATTCCAACTAATATTTTTTCTTTTTTAGGAGTAGCAAACAGAAGGGTAAAGAGAAAGAAAAATAAAATAGCAAATGTGATGAAGATACCTTATGGTTATATATGTAAATATGTCCTGCAAGATGCAAACTGAATATGTATGTAAATATCTTCCTTATCTCATATTTTGCAAGGAATTCCCTTTTGCAATATTGGCAGAATTCCTGATTCATGTTTATATTTTTGTAAAAATGTTCTCTTTAGTGTGGAATGTAATATTAGTGTTGTTAGCAGTACTATAGTTCTCACTGTCAATATAAGTATGGAGAATGGAGGTTCATCCAGTTGATTCTTCTTGCTTTCTTATAATTTTAAATTCATATTTTACTATTTTAGTCATTGAATATATGCAGTCAATACACACATAACTCATATTGTCATTAATAATCCTTTTTATACAAAATTTTAAAACATTTAAAGTTATCCTAAGGCAATTTAACTCCAGCCCACATTACAATTTACAAGAATAATAAAAAATGAGAAGAGAGTTTGTTTGTATTTGTTCCTTAGATACCATGACATATATATGATATTAAAAATTAAAATTGTTCAAATTATTTGAAGGAATAAAAATATAGTTTATTTTCCTAAAAAATATAGTTTATTATATTTATTTATTACATTATGATTAATATTAATGCATTAATAGTGACAAGTAATATAGTAATCATACATTATCATAGCTTAGTAACAATTAATAATATTATTACAAATGTATTAATTAATGATAGATATTATGAGATTTTATTATCCATGTAACTACTAATTTTTATTTTAAAAGAAAAATAGTGTAAGCATGTGGTTGTACAGGTGTCTCTTAAAAATAGGAATACCATGGTGGTATTACCACCGCTTCTTCCCTTTAGGATTCAGCAATCTTATTCTATCTCACTTTTCTTGCTAATTATCTCGCATATTCAAACTGCTCTTATCCTATTTTCTATTTTTTTTTTTTTTTTGAGAAAATTTGGAGGGGGCTTAATATCCCCCTTCCAAATATTTTTATATTTATTTATAATATTTACAAAGTTGTTTGTCCCTTACACAATTTGCATAAAAGAAAAAATAAAACTAAAACTGGGCCATATTTTCTAAACCAGGCTAGGCCCGGAAAATTCCCCTATAATCATATACATGAAATCCCGGAATGTAAAGCCTGGTTTTTCATATTCTAATTATTAAAACCTCAAAAATAAAATCTAAGCTCAACAAATATCTAGTTTTTAGGTCATTCCGACCAAAAATCCTTATTACATCCTTATCTTTCTCTCTCTTCTTCGTTCTCTGTTTGTATCGCCTGGCGGCGGCGCAGCCAGTCTATAAGGTCTGCTCTCCTCCAATTCGCCACTTTTCTGATGAGGTCCAACTCACCCTTAACCTCCTCTACCAGCTCTCTACTGCTTCTCTTCTCTTATGTAAATGCTCTTCTACATCGCTCTCGCCATAAACAAAACACCGCTCTCGCCATAAACAAAACAGAAATAGCATCACAATCTGTCTTAGACCTGCATCGCCTCGTCCCTCCTTGACAGATCTGTGTAGATGAGTGAATGGATCGGTAGTTTGAGATGCTGCAAGTTCTTGCGAGAGCTGAAACCAGACATGCTCAATGAAGCAGCATTCACCTGCAAGGTGATTAGCTGATTCTAGGGCTTTATGACAAAGATAACACCTGTTGACCAGATTAATCCCCCTCTTCATTAAGTTATCTTGTGTAAGTACTCTGTCCTGATAGAATAGCCAAAAAAATATTCTCATTCTTACTGGTAATTTAACTGACCACACCATTTTTAATGTATTTGAGGTATGAACTCCCATTGAGATGGTATGATAAGCACTCCTTGTAGTGAAATCCCCCTTACTACTCCATCGCTATCTTAGAGCATCTGTTTGCTGAATTAAAATGACTTGATTTAAGAGCTGTTGCAGGTTGAGCAGTTCTTGTTGGGGTTTGAGAGAGATGATCTCTTTAAAGACCTCTTCTAATTCTTGAATCCTTTTAAACTGATGGACTGTACCTCTGGTTTCTTCAGCATGAGAATATACGGCAGGAAATCTCTGGCACAGTATCCCTTCACCCCAATTACTGTGCCAGAAACTAGCCTTTCTCCCATCTCCAAGTTTAATCTCAATACTTGCTAAAAAGAAAGGTATGAATTTCTTTATTTCTATCAAGAAGTAGGAATCAGCATTGTTTTTGTGACTTTCCCCTCCTTCTAAACTGAGATTACTTACTACTGCCTCCATGGCAGACCATTTTCTTCATTAAAATATTTCCAAATTATTTTAAAAGCATAGCATTATTAAATGTTTCTAAATTTAAAACTCCAAGACCTCGTCCTTCTTTAGGCCTGCACACTTTTTTCCAAGAAATTAAGCTATAACCAATTTTTTTATGTCCTTTCCAAAGAAAGTTTCTCCTGATTTTATCCATCTCTTTTATTGCCCATTTGGGAAATTTAAAAACTGAAAAATAGTATATTGGTAATGAGGATAAAACAGAATTAATTAATACTAGTCGTCCACCAATGTTTAATAAAGATCCTTGCCACCCTTGTAATCTTTTTTCAAACTTTTCAATGATTTTTTGAAATTCAAATTTTGTGGGTTTTTTAAAATGAAGTGGGTATCCCAAGTATCATAGGGGCATTATGGTTTGAGGGCATCCCAATTCATCGGAGATTGCTTGAGAGTTTGGATGGTTTTCTGGAATAGTACAAAAATCTGATTTGTCATAGTTTATTTTTAAACCGGAGCTATTCTCAAATGTTTTCAAAAGAAATTTCAATCTCTGAATTTATTGAGTCATCTGCATAAAACAATGAGATATTTATGTTGGCAATTGATTTTTCCAAATAGTTTTCTTTAGTCAAATTTTGCAGAAACCCTGGCTAATGAATCCATTGCTAAAATAAAAAGATGAGGAGACAATGTGTCCCCTTGTCTCACTCCCCTTTCATGTGAATAGATTTGCCTAGCAAACCATTTAGTATTATTTTAGCAGCCCCTTTCGAAACATACTCTTTAATCCAATCAAACCACCACCCTTTAAATCCTCTTATTTCCATTACTTGTATTATAAAATCCCAGGATATTGTATCAAAAGCTTTTTGAATATCAAGCTTTAAAGCATAAAAGAGGTTTATTTTCATAATTTGCCGTATGTGCCACTTCTCTAGCATAACTATAGCAATCAGAAATGTTTCTTTTTTCCAAAAACCCCAACTGATTGGGTAATATTAATTTATTTATAACCAGTTTTAATCTATTAGCCAAGACTTTAGAAATAATTTTTTGTACACAACTTATTAGACTTATTGGTCTTATTGTCTTTATCATTATTAGCACCTTCTTTTTTCGGGATTAAAGCAATGTGAGAAACTGAGAATTCAGCAAGGCCTGAATTTAAGTTGTTACATTTTATCAAATGAAATATTTCCTCTCTTATCAAACTCCAATATTTTTTAAAAAATTCGCCATTAAAACCATCGGGTCCTGGGGATTTATTACTTTTCCATTTTTGAACAATCACATCTATTTCTTTTATTTTCAAGTCTTGGTTTAAGACGGACAAATCAATTATCTTCTTTTGGTAGATTTTGGAAACATTGAAAGTGAAACTGTTGGTCTGCTGTGGTGATTCTGTATCAATGAGGTTTTTGTAAAAATTAAAAAGCACTTTTGTCTTTTTCTTATGATTTGAGACCTCTGTGTTTGATCTTGGATCTATCAGTGTTGGAATCATCAATTTACTCTTCTTTATAGTTTGCATAACTATGAAAAAAATTTAGTATTGCAATCTCCTTCTTTAATCCATCTAAATTTGGCTCGCTGTTGCCAATATTCTTCCTCCTCTTTTATTAATTCTATTATTCTTTGTTTTATAATTATTTTCAACCAAAGTTCTAACTCTGTTAGAGTTTCTCTTTCTTCTTTAATTTCCATCCATTTAATAATTTTTTTTACTATTTTCCTTGAACTTTTTTGTGTTTCGCTTCTTCTCTTTATTCCACTGTTTTAGTTTGATTCCCAAATCTGTTAATTTCTTGTGGAACTCTGATAATATGTTGGCCCTGGTTGAGGTCAAGTGATCTTGTATTAAGGTGTGAGCCTCTTGGTTATGTAACCCATTGTTCTCAAACCTGAAAGATTTGTGTATTAGGTATGTTGTTTGGGCTTTAAGGAAAATTGGGCAATGATCAGAGCAAGTATTGGTTAAATTAGTCTGGTTGAAGTTTGGGAATTTGTCAGACCATTCAAGGTTAAATAAAAACCTATCAAGTCTAGCTTTGAGCTGGGTTGTGGACCATGTATATTTTCTGCCATGTAAAGGTGGATTTATGAGGTTGTGTTTAGAGATGAAGTATCTGAACAGCTTTGAATCATTCCAAGATCTTTGGCTATACCCTGATCTTTCATCAATGTATGCCACCAGATTAAAATCGCCCATTAAAATCCATGGTACTGTCTTTTCTTCTAATTTTTTAAGCTCTTTAATAAAATTTTCTTTATCTGACCTTAGTTGTGGGCCATAAACCCCTGTCATATTCATCATTGTACCATCCCATTTACTCTTTAGGTGTATTGTTATTGAGTAATTACCCTTGATATATTTTACCAATTCAAATAAAGTTTCTGACCAAGCTATAATTATGCCACCTGAAGCTCCAATTGAGTTTAAATGTTCATAACCAGTTAAGCGTGGCCCAAATAGTTCTCTGTGTATTTGAAGTGAGTAGTCTATTAACTTGGATTCTTGCAAGCATACCACATCTGGTCTTTCCCCTATTAAATTATCTTTAACTTCTTTTCTCTTAAAATCATCATTTAAGCCTCTTATATTCCAGCTAATTATTTTTAAAGATTTAAACTACATTTTAATGTATTTTCTTACTGGAACTTGAACTTTCTGTGCAGGTACTACTTTGAAAAAGAGAGAACTTTCTCTCTCATTTGTTCTGTGATATCGATTCCTGCCCCCTGCAAGAATTTATAAACATCTCCGACCTCTAATTTCCTCTTCTCCATTAACAGGGTATTATCTATTACCTCATCATCAAATATTAAGTTTTTCTTATTATTCCTCTTATTAAAACCCTTTGTCAGTTCTTTATACTGCTGAATTTGGGCTTTGTCCATTACAGATATATAATTATTTGGTTGATTCCCTCTGATCTGTAAAATTCTCCTCAGTGTCTTCCCTTCTTTTTCATGAGCAACTGGCACATGATTATCAAACTCTTCACTCAGAATGTTTGCCCCAATTGGAGGTGAATCTGATGTGGAGTTATGTTGGCTATGTGGAACTTGTGGGTCAGGTAGATGAAGCGGAAAACTAGTGTTGATTGGCTCAATATCAAGGATTTGAGATGGTGGGCTAGAATTGAGAGAATGTAGAAGTGTTTCTACTTCTTTAGCTTTCCTATACTCCAAGTATAGGATTGAGTTGGAATTGACTTGGATTGGACTGTGTGTTGGAGGTGGAGAATTGTCAGTTGGGAATGGTTGCCAATCTTGTAAATTGTGTGGTACCAGTTCCATTTGAGAATTTTCTGATGTTGAATGGTTGATAGAAAGATGATGATGATGTGGACTTATTAGATTATGTGTGGTTAATGGTAGTGGAGGCCAATCCTGTAGACTATGTGACATCCCTTCATGGCTGAGTTCTTGGAGTACTGGTTGATTGAACGAATATGGTTTAATAGGGTTTGGGTTCTTATTGGGACTGAGATCATATGGGATGGTGATGAGTAAATGTAAGAACATGATGGTCTATCTTGTTGTCCCATGAAATCATAGCTCTGAATTCCCTTGCCCTTTGAGGATGATTTCAGTCTCCATATTTGGATAACCTTCTGTTTTGACCTCAGGTACTCCTATTTTCTACCTTCTGACTCATTTTGTTCTCTCTCTCTCTCTCTCTCTCTCTCTCTCTCTCTCTCTCACTAATCGTAGCTTTAGTTTTTTTCAACACAGGAGGAAATTCGGAATTCGTGAAGGCAGAGATTTTCAGTCAGAATTATGATTTCTGGTTGGAGTGGAGTTCTTACCTTCGTTCACAGCTTCCTTTGCATGTGTAAGTGATATAGTTATTCTCCTTGCATATAATTTGACTATCAATTTCACCAATTAACATTTCAATAAGTACTTCAGTTAGTCCATAGTTACTGTATTGAATAAACTTGACTGTCAACTCCAATTACGATTCTTCTTTCAACTTGATTGTCAATCACCATTCTCTTTCAATTGCTTGCTTCTGGGCCTTATTTTCTTCCTATTTACCATTCCAGTTCAAAATACCAATGTCTTGCTATAAATCAATCATTAATGTTGGACTTAACAAATCATTGGTTATAAATAATGAGCTTTTCTCTCATGCAGGCAATACAATTTTTTGATTATAGTTTTCATAACACTAATCTTAAAAGGAACATATTTGTCTTACAGGTAACTAAAAATCAATTTTAAAAATTTTCTCTGAATGAAAAATTTAATAAAAAATGATTAATCGTAATAAATTTTCTGAATTTTCATAATTTAATTGAAATTGTTATTGGGGTATTTTCAGTTTTTAATAATTAATTCATACCATATTTTAACCCAAATTGTCTCCGCTGCTAATGCTCTCCATTTGAAACAAAACAGAAGATGATCAACGATTTTATGAGATGCTTGATAATTTACCCAAGCTGGCAGTTTTCTGAATTTTTCAAGTAAATTTATAATCCCTTTTAAAGTTCAATTAAAATAAAAGTAAACAAATAGGTTTCTTAATTAATTATGTCATCTTATGGTTTAATTGACATATTAGTATTTCATGTTAGGGTTAAATATATGATTTATCTTCATATTAGGGTATAATAAAAGTTACAACTTTCATTTCTTAAATAATTAATTAAATTATAACCGTGCTATCTTTTATGTAGCTTTTACAACAAACAAAAGCTCTGTATAACTACTGCTCATAAAGCTTTGCATCACACTTACAGTTTTTTAGTCATAATCGTCTTCATCATTTCCTTCAGATAAAGGTACATTAATTTCATTCAGCATTTAACTAATTCTAAAATACTCCATAAACTTCAAGTAATTGATTTATTCTTTCAGATTTAACTAATTCTAAATGGATAGTGCATACTATAATCGGCAAACGAAAATTAATATTCTTAAAAGAAAGAGAAAACAATATGAGCATGGAGAGTCTTCTATGATGATAACAAATTGTATGCAACAAATGTTGGGGAATCCATAGCCATGTACGTTACATGCGCAGCGCAACCTATGGATTCAACCCGCCCTAGGATCATCGTTAAGGGAATAAAAGTACGAGATTAACTATTAAAATTTATACCTCGGATCTTTCTGATCCGCGAGACGAAAAACGGATGTAGGTCTAAACTATTCTGACTTGCAACCTTCTCCTTCCTGAAGCTCGACTTTACGAACCTCCTTGCTTCTCCTAGGGATGAAGAACTGATCGCTTGCTTATCTCCAAAGTAGGAGATCTCTAATTGGATCCACGCGAACTTCAGACACACGAAATTACCGGATTCGGCTAGACGAGTCCGGAAATACTTTCCGAAAATAGCCTCACAAACACTCTCTTTATTTCTGTATCACGACGGCCTCTAAGGCTTGAGAATTATATGTTAAATAGAGAGGGACTGCCCCTCTATTTATACTAGAGAGAGAGGCGAACGATTGCTCAGTTACCGTAACTAAAAACCCTAATTTGCGCCTATTCCGTTCTGAACGAACCTATTCCGTTCCGAACGGAATTGGGGTTTCCATGTATAAAACCTTGGCAGCCAAGGAAGTGCAGTTACTATATCTCTTCCATTCCGAACGGAATAGTTCCGTTCAGAATGGAACAATGCTGTTTTTGCACAATCAATTATCCGATAATTGATTATTTCGTTCACCAATTTATACATCACATGTATAACTGTTTTGAGGTATTTTCATCCCGTATGAATGGAGTTCATTATGTGACTAACGCTGGCAACGATCTTCTAAAGATCGTAAGTCATGAGTAATCTCTAGACTAATGTCATGACTACCCATATTAAATAAAATGATCAGCGATCATAAACCTATCTGAATAGACGTTTGTTCATTCCTTTTGTTCTACGATATATGTCTTGATCACAAGGCACGGTAATATATCATCCTTGAGTTTGATCAAAGTCTCTTTCTTGATCGAGAATTAGACTGAATAAATACAAAATGATGTTAACAACACATGTTAACCCATTTTGAGTATCACCATGCATTTCCTTCAGTCCTAGTTCATCAGGAGGCCCAGAGATATCTCCCTCTTGTCGAGAGCAACAAATCCCATCTTGGTCACTCACATTCCTCGTCATGATTCATGCAACAATATTGTGCAACCATCAATATATTCTAAATATAAATCTTACGACACAAATTAAACCGGCTCCCTAGAAATATGAAGACATACACTTAACATCCTTCGATTTTTGTAAATTTGAAGATATTGGTACAACTATAACAGGCGACAATGTCGGACTATTTTTTTAAGTGGCAAAAAAAATAATAATTAAGAGAATGACCTAGTTTTGAAAATATTTGCAAAAGTAACCGTTTCGCCCAGTAGCAGGGCGAAACAGATCGAAAAACGGTTACGCTATAAACATCCTACATATCACTAGGGACAGTTTAGAATGTCATTCGTTAGTTCACAGTTCTACTATCAGAATCACGTATTCTGATGACGAGAACCCGAAGTGTCATTCATGGTTGATATAAGATATGTAAATGTACATTCACAATCCATACACACAGATATATAAGAAACAACCTTTATTGAATAAATAATAATGTCTTAATACATAATCCATTTCCTAGCACAAATACATTTGGCCTAGGGCACTAATCCTACAGTCTCCCACTTGCACTAGGCCAATTCTAAGCATCTTATCCCCATAGACCTAGCATTACCCTCATGCTTCTCTTGCGGAGTAGCTTAGTTAGTGGATCGGCAACATTGTCGTCCGATGGTACTCTACACATTTTAACATCACCCGTTCGTATGATCTCCCTGATCAGATGGAAGCGTCGCAGTATGTGCTTGGACCTTTGGTGAGATCTCGGTTCTTTTACTTGTGCGATCCCTCCATTATTGTCACAATATAGATCCACTGGTTCAGAGATGCTCGGAACTACTCTTAGCTCCTCCAAAGAATTCTTTATCCAAACAGCTTCTTTAGCTGCTTCTGCAGCGGCGATATACTCTGCTTCCGTTGAAGAATCTGCTACAGTTGAATTTGCGATCTATCTTTGAGAAGGATAAGCTCAATGGATCTAACTTACTTGACTGGTTTAGAAACCTGCGAATTATTCTCAAGGCTGACAATAAACTCTATGTCATAGAAGAGGCTTGCCCAGAGGAACCAGAACAGGGAACCACAAAGGCTGTCCGGGACGAGTAAGTTAAATACGTCAAAGATGACACAGAGGTAGTTTGTCTCATGCTAGCGACCATGACCTCCGAGCTTCAGAAGCAACTGGAGGACATGGGTACTCACTATATGATCGTGACTCTCAAGGAAATATTCCATGAGCAGGCTAGAGTTGAGCGCTACAAAGCAACCGTCTCTCTAACTGATACGAAGATGGTTGAAGGTTCATCTGTGAGTGCTCATGTACTCAAGATGAAGAGCTATCTTGATCAACTAGAGAAGCTTGGTTCAGCTATGCCCAGAGAATTGGCTGTTGACATAATTTTCGGGTTGTTGCCTCCTAATTTTAAGCAATTCATCATGAAGTATAATATGCATCAGATGGAGAAATCCATCACCGAGTTGCATGGGATGCTTAAGTACGCACAGGACATGAAGACAAATATTGTCAACGATGTCCTAATGGTTCACAAGAAGAAGGGTAAGAATACCAGGAACAAGAGCAAGGGTAATGGCAAGGTGTTGCCTAAACCTAAGATCAAGAAAGACAAGGATGGTGTTTTCTTCCATTGCAACAAGGTTGGCCATTGGAAGAGAAACTGCAAACACTATCATGATAAAATCAAGAAGGGTAGTGTGACTACCGCTTCAGGTATTTTTGTTATTGAAACTAATTTACTTACTCCTAAATCTTGGGTATTGGATACCGGATGTGGTACTCACATTCGTAATGATGTGCAGGGACTATAAAGGAGTAGAAAATTAGCTAAGGGCGAAGTCGACCTACGTGTGAGAAATGGAGCAAGAGTTGCTGCATTAGCTGTAGGAACTTATTTATTGACTTTGTCTAGTGGACTTGTATTAGTACTTAATAATTGTTATTTTGTACCTGCTATGAGCAGAAATATTATTTCTATTTCTAGTCTAGCTTTGGATGGTTATAAATTTGTTATTGAGAATAATAATTGTTCTATCTTAAAGGACAATCTTTTCTATGGAAATATTCTATTAGAAAGAGGTCTTTATATGCTAGATCTTAAGAAAGAGAATTACAAGTCCATCTATAACATTAATACTAAACGATTTAAACCGAATGACTCAAATCCGACATACCTCTGGCACTTTTGCTTAGGCCATATAAATGAGAAACGCATTTCTAAACTTCACTCTCATGGACTTTTAGACTCACTTAATTTGGAATCATTTGAGATGTTTGAGTCATGTCTACTTGGAAAGATGACAAGAAACCCTTCACAAAAGTTGGTGAAAGGGTCAATGACTTATTAGGACTCATACATACTGATCTATGTGGACCAATGAGTACGCCGGCTAGAGGTGGGTATCGGTACTTCATAACTTTCATGGACGACTTCAGTAGATATGGTTATGTCTACCTAATGAAGCACAAGTCTGAATCCTTTGAAGTGTTCATAGAGTTTAAGAATGAAGTATAAAATCAACTTGGCAAGAAGATTAAAGCACTTCGATCTGATCGAGGGGATGAATATCTGAGTCAGGAATTTGAGGATCATCTCAGAGAATGTGGAATAGTTTCACAACTGACTCCTCCAGGAACTCCTCAGTAGAATGGAGTGTCCGAAAGGAGGAATCGAACCTTATTGGATATGGTTCGATCGATGATGAGTCAAACGAATCTTTCAACGTCTTTCTGGGGTTATGCTCCAGTTGAATTGTTATTGTTTGCCATTATTCTACAAGTTAAAATGTAAAGTGTCATTATTATTTATTCATTGGGGTTTTTTGTTTTGGTGTTTACAACCTCCTTTAGTAGTATTGATTCGAAATCTTCAATAAATGAAGTTTCATAGTGTGTCAATATCCATATTTCATTGAGCAGTAAGTGCGCTCCGGCGCAACCGTTAATGCTCAACTATTTAGGTAGGAACACTTTCCAATTGCATCATATGCAACTCCTTCCTTTTATGGAATGAGTATCTTATACTCAGTGTATTATCCCATCATGTGCCCTGAGCCCAAGTCTGACTTGCTTGCTCAGTTAAATTTAACCATGTATGAGTATCGGCAAAGCAATTTCCAACATACTCAGCTCAGGCATGACCTGTGCTAGTCACTACTTCCCGCGTGCCCCTTTCCAAAGACAATCCCCACATGCCCAGCTCAGGCATGACCCATGTGGAAAATTGTCTGAGTACTGAGGGTTACAGTGACATGGGAGGTACTTTATTACTTAATATTCTGAAGGATTTTGTTTTAGATTTATAAATATAAACATCACAGAAACAAGATAAATATAGTATGAGCCTATTCCTCACGAGAGATCTTGAGGTTCCTAATCCTAGATCCATCTCTAGATTGCAGGTGAATCTTCAACGAACCCTTCGTTGTGTGTGTGCGTAGATCCAATGTCATCTTCCAAAGATTGCGCCAAGATCCTCGTCTCGTCTTGATATAATATCTTTGCTAACAACTATCTTATTGCTAGAAAAAATAATTCACAATTTTGGACAACTCACAGATTGCCATAATTACAACTTTGGATAACTCACTGGTTGCCATAGATATTAAATAAAATTACAAGCATTCACACACAAGATTACATCACATAACAATCACAGATCTAAGGCTCATACTATATTTATATATTTAAATTCCATGTATAACAAAAATTAGGGTTTCTTGCCAAATCAGCCATATTCCGTTCGGAACGGAATGGTTCCGTTATGAACGGAACTAGCGCTGAAAATCTCTGACAGAAAAATAGCCTATTCCGTTCTGAACGGAACATGCACTGAAATTCTATTTTCTTTTATTTTAGTTCTGTTTCCAAAACAGATTTCGAAAAACTATTTCTCGAAACTCTAGGAAATCATAATATCCAATATTATATTCCCAGAAACTATTTCCGTGATGTTTTGAAGTAATATTTTCAAAACCCTAAAATTTATTATACTAGAATTTACTAAATTTTAAATATGTAATCGACGATTATTTCCTTAACGAACGCGTTATGGGAATAAAAGTACGAGATTAGCTATTAAAATTTATACCTCGGATCTTCCTGATCCACGAGACGAAGAACGGATGTAGGTCTGAACTATTCTGACTTGCAACCATCACCTTCCTGAAGCTCGACTTCGTGAACCTCCTTGCTTCTCCTAGGGATGAAGAACTGATTGCTTGCTTATCTCCAAAGTAGGAGATCTCTAATCATATCCACGCGAACTTCGGACACACGGAATTACCGGACTCGGCTAGATGAGTCCGGAAATACTTTCCGAAAATAGCCTCACAAACTCTCTCTTTACTTCTGTATCACGACGGTCTCTAAGCCTTGAGAATTGTATGTTAAATAGAGAGGGACCGCCCCTCTATTTATAATAGAGAGAGAGGCGAACGACTGCTCAGTTACCATAACTAAGAACCCTAATCTGCGCCTATTCCGTTCTGAACGGAATAGGGGATTCCATGTATAAAACCTTGGCAGCCAAGGAAGTGCAGTTACTATATCTATTCCATTCCGAACGGAATAGTTCCGTTCAGAATGGAACAGTGATGTTTTTGCACAATGAATTATCCGATAATTGATTATTTCGTTCACCAATTTATACATCACATGTATACTGTTTTGAGGTATTTTCATCCTGTATGAATAGAGTTCATTGTGTGACCGTGTAGGTTCCATTTAACGCTGACAACGATCTTTTAAAGATCGTAAGTCATGAGTAACCTCTAGACTGAAGTCATGACTACCCATGTTAAATGAAATGATCAGCGATCATAAACCTATCTGAATAGACGTTTGTTCATTCCTTTTGTTCTACGATATTTGTCTTGATCGCAAGGCACGGTAATATATCATCCTTGAGTTTGATCAAAGTCTCTTTCCTGATCGAGAATTAGACTGAATAAATACAGAATGATATTAACAACACATGTTAATCCATTTTGAGTATGGCCATGCATTTCCTTCAGTCCTAGTTCATCAGGGGCACAGAGATATTGTTGGGGAATCCATAGTCATGTACGTTACATGCGCAGCGGAACCTATGGATTCAACCCGCCCTAGGATCATCGTTAAGGGAATAAAAGTACGAGATTAACTGTTAAATTTTATACCTTGGATCTTCCTGATTCGCGAGACGAAGAACGGATGTAGATCTGAACTTTTCTGACGTGCAACCTCCTCCTTCATGAAGCTCGACTTCGCAGACCTCCTTGCTTCTACTAGCGATGAAGAACTGATCACTTGCTTATCTCGAAAGTAGGAGATCTCTACTCGTATACACGCGAACTTCAGACAGACGGAATTACCGGACTCGTCTATACGAGTCTGGAAATACTTTCCGAAACTACCCTCATAAAACTCTCTCTCTTGGTATTACGGCTGCCTCTAGGCTTCAAATTTGTGTCTAATAGAGGGGGTATGCCTCTCTATTTATACTAGAGAGAGGGGTGAAAGAATGGCAAGTTTCGATAAGGTAACCCTTCCTGCCGCCAGAGTTCCGTTTCGACCGGAACCTGTGTTCCGCTCGACCGGAACACTGCTACCATATATGTTCCGTTCGAACTGAGAACTGGTCCGTTCGAACGAAATCTGTTCCGTTCCACCTGAGAATTATTCCGTTCAACCGGAACAATTTCAGCCTTTGTAAAATTTCAGCATCTAATGCTTTATTCTTTCACCAATTTAAACATCACATGTATAAATGTTTCTGAGGTATTTTCTTCCCGACTGAATGGAGTTCATTGTGTGACCGTGTAGGTTCCATTTAACACTGGCAATGATCTTCTAAAGATCGTAAGTCATGAGTAACCTCTAGACTGATATCATGACTACTCATGTTAAATGAAATGATCAACGATCATAAACCTATCTGAATAGACGTTTGCTTATTCCTTTAGTTCTACGATATATGTCTTGATCACACGGCACGGTAATATGTCATCCTTGAGTTTGATGAAAGTCTCTTTCCTGATCGAGAATTAGACTGAACAAATACAAAATGATATTAGCAACACATGTTAATCCATTTTGAGCATGGCCATGCATTTCCTTCAGTCCTAGTTCATCAGGGGGCTCAGAGATATCTCCCTCTTGACGAGAGGAACAAATCCCATCTTGGTCACTCACATTCCTCGTCATGATTCAGTGCATACCTAATGATGACCATAATGATCATCCCATTACGGATGATGTAGAATCATATTAAAGTATGCAATTCCACATACAGGACTCCATGGTGACCTCTGGTTGTAGGAATAAGCACACTATTCATATGAGAATCACTAACGATATATACCATGCATATTCTCATAGTGTGGTCAATCCAGTACGTTTTCTCTAACACGTACCTATATTCCAGACTTGACATCCCTATGTCCATGATCAGCAGAACATAATCTTCCCATCTACGAATATACTATTGTGGATATGTAGCTTCTACCTGAAGTATGTTTATCTCTATAAACATCCTACATATCACTAGGGACTCTTTAGAATGTCATTCGTTGGTTCACAGTTCTACTATCAGAATCACGCATTCTAATGGCGTGAACCCGAAGTGTCAATCATGGTCGATCTAGTATATATAAATATATTAGTCACCCATACACTCATTCATATATGAACTGAATAAACGTGTTTCTCACAATCTAATCTCTAGTCCAACACTTCGGCCTAGGGCATAATTCCTTCAGTCTCCCACTTGCACTAGGCTAATCTTAAGCATCCAATGCTTATTAGGCAACATGATCTTCATGTTTTACTAGCGGGAAATATATGCCTATCAGATTATAGAAATTTACATTGCAAACTTGTAGCGACTACTATTGATCTCTATCATTAGTCGAGATCTTCTAAAACAGGTGCATGTATCCTTGTTGCTCTATTCTGAGCGACTCTTTGTTCATAACATAGATCGTCAGGCCTTAAGAGCAATCAGGACTACTCCAGGTTCCAAGATCAAGTGCTTGATACAAGCATACCTATTGTCCGCTTCTAAAGTGATAATATGGTCTTGTCTCAGTTATAGTACCTTATTTGGAACTCTTTCCAAATTACTATATTAAAAAAAAATGAATTGCGATAATGATCCTGAAGGAATTATGCCCTAGGCCAAAGTGTTGGACGAGAGATTAGATTATGAGAAACGTGTTTACTCATTTCATATATGAATGAGTGTATCGGTGACTAATATATTTATTAGATCGACCATGAATGACACTTCGGGTTCACGTCATCAGAATACGTGATTCTGATAGTAGAACTGTGAACCATCGAATGCGATTCTAAACCGTCCCTAGTGATATGTAGGATGTTTATAGAGATAAATATACTTCAAGTAAGAAGTTACATATCCACACTAGTATATTCGCAGACTGGATGATCATGTTCTTCTGATCATGGACATAGGGATGTCAAGTCTGGAATATGGGTGCGTGTTAGAGAACATGTACTAGACTGACCACACTATGAGAATATGCATAGTATATGTCATTAGTGATTCTCATATGAATAGTGTGCTTGTTCCTACGACCTGAGCTCACCATGGATTTCTGTATGAGGAAATGCATACTTTAATACGATCTTACGTCATCCGTAACGGGATGATCATTAGGGTCATCATTAGGTATGCACTGAATCATGACGAGGAATATGAGTGACCAAGATGGGATTTGTTCCTCTCGTTAAGAGGGAGATATCTCTGGGCCCCCTGATGAACTAGGATTGAAGGAAATGCATGGCCATGCTCAAAATGGATTAACATGTGTTGTTAATATCATTTTGTATTTACTCAGTCTAATTCTCGATCAGGAAAGAGACTTTGATCAAACTCAAGGATGACATATTACCGTGCCTTATGATCAAGACGTATATCGTAGAACAAAAGGAATAAGCAAATGTCTATTCAGATAGGTTTATGATCGCTGATCATTTCATTTAACATGGGTAGTCATGACATCAGTCTAGAGGTTACTCATGACTTACGATCTTTAGAAGATCATTGCCAGCGTTAAATGGAACCTACATGGTCACACAATGAACTCCATTCATACAGGATGAAAATACCTCAATAACAGTTATACATGTGATTTATAAATGGGCGAAAGAATAAATCAAATATTGGATATTTACTGTTCACACATTCGAACGAAACACATATGGTATGTGCTGATTTGCTTGGCGGACAAGCATCTTTTATTTGGAAACGATGGTCTGTTCGAAGCAGGAATTACTGTTCACGCGCAGGAATTACTGTTCACGCGTTCCAACGGAACACATATGGTATGTGCTGATTTGGTTGGCGGACAAGCATCGTTTATATGGAAACGATGGTCCGTTCGAAGCAGGAATTACTGTTCACACGGCACGCAGGATTTGTTTCCTTAACGAAAGTTGCCATTCTTTAACCCCTCTCTCTAGTATAAATAAAGGGGTAGCCCCCTTCTATTCGACAGACAATTCAGTAGCCTTAGAGGCCGTCTAATACACAGAAATAGAGAGAGAGTGAGAGTTTTGAGTTATTTTCGGAAAGTATTTCCGGACTTGTCTAGCCGAGTCCGGTTATACCTTTATTTCCTTTACGATGATCCTAGGGAGGGTTTGACCCGTAGGTTCCGCTGCGCATGTAACGTACATGGCTACGGGTTTCCAACAGATCCATGTTAGGAAAGTGTAATCTCTTACCACGACCTAGCTTCTGATAGATCGGGATATCTTAGTTCTTCATAAGAACTTAGATATTTATTCTCATCATCAAATGACTATCATTTGCTCTTTTATGCTCCAAGCATATTACACAGTACATTGTATGGCTTGAAGGATTTTATTCATCCCGTTTTTAAGAACTGTTTCTTGTATATTGAACCTTATAATAAATGGATGATAAGCGCATGAACGTCCTAGGCAAGAATTCTTTCTTGCATATTGAACTAAAAATACTTGAAGCGGTAGTCACACTACCCTTCTTGGTTTCTTCCTAATAGAGTTTGACGTTTTTCTTCCAATGGCCAACCTTGTTGCAATGGAAGCAAACTCCATCCTTGTCTTTCTTGATCTTAGGTTTAGGCAACACCTTGCCTTTACCCTTGCTCTTGTTCCCGGTATTCTTACCCTTCTTCTTGTGAACCATTAGGACGTCTTTGACAACATTTGTCTTCATGTCCTCCTGTGTGTTCTTAAGCATCCCATGCAACTCGGTGATGGATTTCTCCATCTGATGCATATTATAGTTAATGATGAAATGATTAAAACTAGGAGGCAATGACCCGAGAATTATGTCAACAGCCAATTCTCTGGGCATAGCTGAATCATGCCTCTCCAATTGATCAAGATAGCTCTTCATCTTGAGTACATGAGCACCCACAGATGAACCTTCAACCATCTTCATATCAGTCAGAGAGACGGTCGCTGTGTAGTGCTCAACTCTAGCCTGCTCTTGTAATATTTCCTTGAGAGTTACGATCATATCGTAAGCACCCATGTCCTCCAGTTGCTTCTGAAGCTCGGAGGTCATGGTCGCTAGCATGAGACAAGCTATCTCTGTGTCGTCTTTGACATATTTAGCATACGCGTCTCGGGCAGCCCTTGCGGCTCCCTGTTCTGGTTCCTCTGGGTAAGCCTCTTCTATGACATACAGTTTATTGTCAGCCTTGAGAACAATTCTCAGGTTTCTTAACCAGTCAAGGAAGTTAGACCCGTTGAGCTTATCCTTCTCAAGGATAGATCGCAAATTCAACCCAGTTGAATTGTTATTGTTCGCCATTATTCTACAAGTTTAAATGTAAAGTGCCTTTATTATTCATTTATTGGGGTTATTTTATTTTTGGTGTTTCTTATATTGTACTCCCACTAATTTTCTTCAAATCAACCAGCTTCAGTAGTATTGATTCGGAAACTTCAATTAAATGAGGTTTCATAGTGAGTCAAGATCCGTATTTCGTTGAGCAGTAAGTGCGCTCTGGCGCAACCCTTAATGCTCAACTATTTAGGTAGGAACACTTTCCAATTGCATCATATGCAACTCTTGCCTTTTATGGAATGAGTATCTTATACTCTGTGTATTATCCCATCTTTTGCCCTAAGCCCAAGTCCGACTTGCTTGCTCAGTTAAGTTTTACCATGTATGAATATCGGCAAAGCAGTTTCTAGCACACACAGCTCAGGCATGACCTGTGCTAATCACTACTTCTCGCGTGCCCCTTTCCAAAGACAATCCCCCACACACCCAGCTACGGTATGACCCATGTGGAAAACTGTGTGAGTACTGAGGGTTACAGTGACATGGGAGGCACTTCATTACTTAATATTTTGAAGGATTTTGTTTTAGATTTACAAATATAAACATCACAGAAACAAGATAAATATAGTATGCGCCTATTCCTCACGAGCGATCATGAGGTTCCTAATCCTAGATCTATCTCTAGATTGCAGGTGAATCTTCAACAAACCCTTCGTTGTGTGTGTGCGAAAATCCAATGCCATCTTCCGAAGATTGCGCCAAGATCCTCATCTCGTCTTGATATAATATATATCCTAACTATCCTATTGCTAGAAAAAGTAATTTATAATTTTGGACAACTCACAAGTTGCCATAATTATTATTTTGAACAACTCATAGGTTGCCATAGATATTGAATAAAATACAAGCATTCACACACAAGATCACAGAACAATCACAGATCTAAAGCTCATACCATATTTATATAAATTAAATTCCTTGTATAACAAAAATTTGGTTTTCTCGCAAAAACAACATTATTCCGTTGGGAATGGAACTATTCCGTTCTCAACGGAATGACGCTTGACAATTCTGGCAAAACTTCAGCCTATTCCGTTCTGAATGGAACTATTCCGTTCGGAACGGAATAATGCTGAGTTTTCAGTTTCCTTTAATTTTAGTTCTGTTTCGAAAACAGATTTCGAAAAACTATTTTTCGAAACTCTAGAAAATCATAATATCCAATATTATATTCCTCGAAACTATTTCCGTGATGTTTTGAAATAACTTTTTCAAAACCCTAAAATTTATTATACTAGAATTTACTAAATTTTAAATATATAATCGACGATTATTTCCTTAACGAACGCTCTGATGCCACGGTTGGGGAATCCATAGCCATGTACGTTACATGCGCAGCGGAACCTATGGATTTAACCCGCCCTAGGATCGTCGTTATGGGAATAAAAGTACGAGATTAACTATTAAAATTTATACCTCGGATCTTCTTGATCCGCGAGACGAAGAACGGATGTAGGTCTGAACTTTTCTGACGTGCAACCTTCTCCTTCCTGAAGCTCGACTCTGCGAACGTCCTTGCTTCTCCTAGGGATGAATATCGATCGGTAGCAAGTTCTCAAGTTAGAGAACCTCTACTCGTATCCACGTGAACTTCAGACAAACGGAATAACCGGACTCGGCTAGACGAGTCCGGAAATACTTTCCGAAATTACCTCTAAACTCTCTCTCTCTATTTCTGTGTTAGACGGCCTCTAAGGCTTCTGAATTGTATGTTTGATAGAGAGGCACTGCCCTTCTATTTATACTAGAGAGAGAGGTGAACGATTGCTCGGTTACCATAACTAAAAACCCTAACCTGCCCCTATTCCGTTACCAACGGAATAGGTATTTTCTTAATAGAATACTTGGCAGCTAAGGTTATTACAGTTTTCATATCTATTCTGTTGGGAACGGAACTATTTCGTTGCCAACGGAATGATGTTGTTTTGTTCAATCAATTAATCAATAATTGATTATTTCGTTCACGAATTTATACATCATATGTATAATTATTTCTGAGGTATTTTCATCGCGTACGAATGGCGTTCATTGTGTGATCGTGTAGGTTCCATTTAACGCTGGCACCGATATTCTAAAGATCGTATGTCATGAGTAACTTCTAGACTTATGTCATGACTACCCATGTTAAATGAAATGATCAACGATATTTGCTTATTCCTTTTGTTCTACGATATATGTCTTGATAACAAGGCACGGTAATATGTCATCCTTGAGTTTGATCAAAGTCCCTTTCCTGATCGAGAATTAGACTGAATAAATACAAAATGATATTAACAACACATGTTAATCCATTTTGAGCATGGCCGTGCATTTTCTTCAGTCCTAGTTCATCAGGGCGCCCAAAGATATATCTCTCTCTTGACGAGAGAAACAAATCCCATCTTGGTCACTCACATTCCTCATCATGATTCAGTGCATACCTAATGATGACCCTAATGATCATCCAATTATGGATGATGTAGGATCATATTAAAATATGCAGTTCGACATACAAGAATCCATGGTGACCTCTGAAGGAATTATGCCCTACGCCAAAGTATTGGACTAGAGATTAGATTATGAGAAATGAGTTTATTCAGTTCATACATGAATGAGTGTATGGGTGACTAATATATTTACGTACATTAGATCGACCATGAATGACACTTCGGGTTTATGTCATCAGAATACGTGATTCTGATAGTAGAACTGTGAACCAACGAATGACATTCTAAACCATCCCTAGTGATATGTAGGATGTTTATAGGGATAAACATACTTCAGGTAAGAAGCTACATATCCACACTAGTATATTCTCAAACTGGATGATTATGTTCTGCTGATCATGGACATAGAGATGTCAAGTCTGGAATATAGGTACGTGTTAGAGAATACATACTGGACTGACCACACTATGAGAAAATGCATGGTATATGTCATTAGTGATTCTCATATGAATAGTGTGCTTGTTCCTACGACCTGAGGTCACCAGGGATTACTGTATATGGAACTACATACTTTAATATGATCCTACGTCATCCGTAACGGGATGATCATTAGAGTCATCATTAGGTATGCACTGAATCATGATGAGGAATGTGAGTGACCAAGATGAAATTTGTTCCTCTCGTCAAGAGGGAGATATCTCTGGTCCCCTGATGAACTAGGACTGAAGGAAATGCATGGTCATGCTCAAAATGGATTAACATGTGTTGTAAAGATCATTTTGTATTTACTCAGTCTAATTCTCGATCAGGAAAGAGACTTTGATCAAACTCAAGGATGACATACTTCCATGCCTTCTGATCAAGACATATATCATAGAACAAAAGGAATAATCAAACGTCTATTCAGATAGGTTATGACCGCTGATCATTTCATTTAACATGGGTAGTCATGACAACAGTCTAGAGGTTACTCCTGACTTACGATCTTTGGAAGATCGTTGTCAGCTTTAAATGGAACCTACACAGTCACACATAGAACAACGTCTAGTCGGGAAGCAAATGCTCTTTAATAGTTATACATATGATGTATAAATAGGTGAAGGAAATAATCGATCATTGGATGATTGATATGGATGATTGTGCAAAAATCGGCACAGTTCCGTTGGCAACAGAACAGTTCCGTTGCCAACGAAAGTTCCGTTGGCAATGGAACAGTTCCGTTGGCAACATAACTTAGCCAATTCTCGGCAGCCAAGTTTTCAGATTAGTAAACCCTATTCCGTTGGCAACGGAATCGGTCCGTTGGGAACGGAATAAGCATTGGAATTAGGGTTTTAGTTATGGTAACTGAGTAATCCTTCGCCTCCCTCTCTAGTATAAATAGAGGGGTAGTCCCCCTCTATTAGACAGACATTACAGAGCCTCCAAGCTGCCGTAATACAGAGATAAATAGAGAGAGCCTCCAGGCTGCCGTAATACAGAGATAAATAGAGAGAGCCTCCTGAAAGTATTTCCGGACTCGTCTAGCTGAGTCCGGTTATTCCGACGATTCGAAGTTCGACGGGGATACGAGTAGAGGTCTTCTACTTTGAAGACTAGCGAGCGATCAGTTTCTTTACCCTAGGAGAAGCAAGGAGTTCGTTCGAGTCGAGACTTAGGAGCACGAAGGAGAATGAAGCAAGACGGATGTTCGTTCAGACCTACATCCGCTTCTCTCTCCCGAATCAGGAAGATCCGAGGTATAAATTTTAATAGCATAATCTTGTACTTTTATTCCCTTAATGATGATCCTAGGGTGGGTTGAACCCGTAGGTTCCGCTGCGCATGTTGAAGGAATTATACCCTAGGCCAAAGTGTTGGACTAGAGATTAGATTAAGCGAAACGTGTTTATTCAGTTCATATATGAATGAGTATATGGGTGACTAATATATTTACATACATTAGATCGAGCATGAATGACACTTCGGGTTCACGTCATCAGAATACATGATTCTGATAGTAGAACTGTGAACCAACGAATGACATTCTAAACCGTCCCCAGTGATATGTAGGATGTTTATAGAGATAAACATACTTCAGGTAAGAAGCTACATATCCACACTAGTATATTTGCAGACTGGATGATTATGTTGTGCTGATCATGGACATAGGGATGTCAAGTCTGGAATATAGGTACGTGTTAGAGAATACGTACTAGACTGACCACACTATGAGAATATGCATGGTATATGTCATTAGTGATTCTTATATGAATAGTGTGCTTGTTCCTACGACCTGAGGTCACCATGGATTCCTGCATGTGAAACTGCATACTTTAATATGATCCTACGTCATCTGTAACGGAATGATCATTAGGGTCATCGTTAGGTATGCACTGAATCATGACGAGGAATATGAGAGACCAAGATGGAATTTGTTCCTCTCGTCAAGAGGGAGATATCTCTTGGCACCCTGATGAACTAGGACTGAAGGAAATGCGTGGCCATGCTCAAAATGGATTAACATATATTGTTAATATCATTTTGTATTTGTTCAGTCTAATTCTCGATCAGGAAAGAGACTTTGATCAAACTCAAGGATGACATACTTCCATGCCCTGTGATCAAGACATATATCATAGAACAAAATGAATAAGCAAACGTCTATTCAGATAGGTTTATGATCGCTGATCATTTCATTTAACATGGGTAGTCCTGACATCAGTCTAGAGGTTACTCGTGACTTACGATCTTTAGAAGATCGTTGCCAGCGTTAAATGGAACCTACACAGTCACACAATGAACTCCATTCGGACGCGAAGAAAATACCTCAGAAACAGTTATAAATGTGATGTATAAATTGGTGAAAGAATAAAGCTTTAGATGCTGAAATTTTACAAAGGCAGAAATTGTTCCGGCCGGCCGGAACACAGGTTCCGGTCGACCGGAACTAAATTTACAAAGGCTGAAATTATTCCGGCCGACCGAAACACAGGTGCTGGCCGACCAGAACTCTGGCGGCTGGAAGGGTTTCCTTATCGAAACTTGCCATTCTTTCACCCCTCTCTTTAGTATAAATAGAGGGGCATGCCCCCTCTATTAGACACACACTTAGAAGCCTTAGAGGCAGCGGTAGTACCAAGAGAGAGAGAGTCTTCTGAGGGTAATGTCGGAAAGTATTTCCGGACTCGTCTAGACGAGTCCGGTATTTCCGTCTGTCTGAATTTCACGTGGATGCGAGTAGAGATCTCCTACTTTGGAGATTAGCGAGTGATCAAGTTCTTCATCCCTAGGAAGAGCAAGGAGGTTCGTGGAGTCGAGCTTCAGGAAGGAGAAGGTTGCAAGTCGGAATAGTTCAGACCAACATCCGTTCTCCGTCTCGTTGATCAGGAAGATCCGAGGTATAGATATTAGTAGCTAGTCTCGTACTTTTATTCCCTTAACGATGACCCTAGGGCGGGTTGTACCGTTGCGCATGTAACGTACATGGCTACGGGTTCCCCAACACATGTAAAGTATGTGGCTATGGATTCCCCAACAGTGGTATCAGAGTGTTCGTTAAGGAAATAATCGTCGATTATATATTTAAAATTTATGAAATTCTAGTAAAATAAATTTTAGGGTTTTGAAAATATTATTTCAGAACATCATGGAAATAGTTTCTAGGAATATAATATTGGATATTATGATTCTCTAGAGTTTCAGAAAAATAGTTTTTAGGAATCTGTTTTGGAAACGGAACTAAAATAAAAGGAAACAAAATTTTTAGCGTTATTCCGTTTCGAATGGAATAGTTCTGTTCAGAACGGAATAGGCAGAATTTCTGTCAGAGACTTTCAGCGCTGATTCCGTTCAAAACGGAATGGTTCCGTTCCGAACGGAATAAGGCTGATTTTTGCAAAAACCCTAATTTTTGTTATACATGGAATTTTTATATAAATATGGTATGAGCCTTAGATCTGTGATTGTTCTGTGATGTAATCTTGTGTGTGATTGCTTGTATTTTATTTAATATCTATGGCAACCTGTGGGTGGTCCAAATTTGTAAATTACTTTTTCTAGCAATAGGATAGTTAGGAAAGATATTATTTCAAGACTACAAGGCAAAGATCTTGGCGCAAACTTCAGAAGGTTGCATTGGATCTTCGCACACACAACGAAGGGTGCGTTGAAGATTACACCTGCAATCTAGAGATAGATCTAGGTTTAGGAACCTCATGATCAGTCGTGAGGGATAGGCTCATACTATATTTATCTTGTTTCTGTGATGTTTATATTTATAAATCTAAAAACAAAATCCTTCAGAATGTTAAGGAAGTGCCCCCCATGTCACTGAAGCCCTCGGTACTTAGACAGTCTTCCATGTGGGTCATGCCAAAGCTGAGCATATGGGGGATTGTCTTTGTAAAGGAAGGTTCGCGGGAAATGGCGTCCAGCATGGGTCATGCCAAAGCTGAGTGTGCTGGATTCTATTTCGCCAATAATCATACATGGTTAAACTTAACTGAGCAAGCAAGTCGGACTTGGGCTCAGGGCACAAGATGGGATAATACACCAGGCATATGATGCTCATTCCATAAAAGGCAAGAGTTGTATATGATACAATTGGAAATGTTCCTACCTAAATAGTTGAGGAATAAGGGTTGCGCCAAAGCGCAATTAGTGCTCAATGAAATACGGATCTTGACTCACTATGAAACCTCATTTAATTGAAGTTTCCGAATCAATACTTCTGAAGGTGTTTGATTTGAAGAAAAATAGTGGGAGTATAATATATGAAACAAAATTAGAATAATTCTAATTTTAAATATAAACTTTACATTGCATATTAAACTTGTAGAATGAGTTCGAAATTTACGGACTTGCGATCTATCCTTATGAAGGATAAGCTCGATGGCACAAACTTCCCTGAATGGTTCAGGATTCTGAGAATTGTTCTCAAGAGTGAAGGAAAGTTGTACGTCCTTGAGACACCCATCCTAAATCCACCACCTTCGACCACTTCTAGAGTCGATCAAGACACTTATTAGAAGTGTGTTGATGATTCTGATGAAGTAGCCTGGATGATGTTAGCAGGAATGAAACCTAAGCTTCAGAAGAAGATAAGTTTCATGGATGCCTATGATATGATCAAGGCGCTTAAAGAAATGTTCCGAAAGCAGGCTAGCATTCAGCGCTACAAGGACACCAAGGTATTAATGAAGAGCAAGATGGCCTAGGGCTCCTCTGTGGATACTCATGTGTTCAAGATGAGAAGCCACATTGATTACTTAGAGAGACTTTGTTCGCTTATTCCAAGGGAATTCACAGTTGACATGATTCTTGGATCGCTGATTTGTTCATTACTGAATATCATAAGCGTCGGATGGAGACGTCGATCAAGGAATTGCATAAGATGCTTAAATAGGCAGAGAAGGACATAGAGGCAAGAGTTGTCATTGATGCCTTTAGGATTGAAAGGGAAAGGGAGTTGAATAGACAGGCCGCATGGGAGAGCTGGATCAAGAGTGAAGGCAAAGAGTTGCCTAAACCTGAGGAATCCGAAGAAGTGATTGCATGTTCTATGCGTGATCACTGGAGAGGAGGATGTAAGATATGTCAAGAAGAAGAATCAATGGCTGCCATTTCAGGTATTCTTCTTCCTAAATCGCTACTTGGATATTGGATATCCACTGTAATTCTCACATTTTGAATGTGCAGGATATTACTCAGAAGTAGAAGATTAGCTAGAGAAGAAGTCAACCTACGAGTGGTGAATGAAGCAAGAGTTGCTACATTAGCTCTAGGATTTTATTGACCTAGCCATTGTGGACTTGTAATGAAAGAAATGTTATTTCTATATTAGCGTTAAAGTGGTCGTAAAATTTATTATTTGGAATAATAAGATTTTTCTAGATTTGTCTATTTGAAATGTTCACTTAGAAAATGATCATTATATGCTAAATGATAAGTCTAATTATTCCATACTTCTAGCAATATCATCTAAGTCACAGAATGTGAATCGCATTTCTAAACTCCACCTTATGTGGAATGGTACACTCATTAGATCTAGGATCAATTGAGACGTGCGAATTTTATTTATCAGACAAGATGACAAGAATAGACTACCATCAAAAGGTTGAGTGGTTTGTTGAGACTCATGCATACAGATGCACAAGAGACAACAAGCAAGAAAGCTAGAAATAGGAATATTAGTAAAGTATTTTAAGTAAAAGGGTTACTTAATGAAACAAAAAATGTTTGAAATGTTCAAAGCATTTAAGAATGAAATTCGATATCGACTTGACAATAAGAGCATTTTGATTGGATGAGGGTGATAAATAGCTTGACGATCATCATAGAGATTGTGAAAGAGGTTTTACAACTAACTCTATATTGAATATATCATGATATATTCATAAAGAAGGTGATGAATCTTATTGGATAATATTCGATCTATGATAAGTCAAACAGATCCTCCAAAATTCTTATAGGTTTATACTCTTGAACATACTAAACACTGAATATCATAAGGTTTAAAAGGACACCATATATGATATGGATTGGAATGGTCCCAAGTTATATTTAAAAGGTTGAAGTACGACTCGTGTCAAAAAGTTTGACGATGTCAACACAACAATCTTATAAATGTTTGTGGAATATCAATTTGATATTGTTTTACATTTATTAAGAGTTCAAACTGTTTGCTACTCATAATTCAGACTTCTTTGAAAGAGATCTCATCTCCTAAAGAAGCAGTGGGAGTGTAATACATCTTGAAAGGTTCAACATCCACATACTAGCGATGAACCATTAATGAGGCTATCAAGTAGTTGATAAGGCTATACTTGAAACATAAGATCTTCCTCACAAACCTGGTAGACATTAAGGTGTGAGATATTATCTCTCATAAAAGGTGCTCATAGAAGATGAGTCGACTTTCTACCGAGGAGACTGTGAAGAATCCATGGTTGGACCATGAGAACTGAGATGCAACCCAATCAAGTTTGGAACTTGGTTGGAGTATCCAATGGCTTGATGACCATTGCATGGTTAACCTATAAATAGCAAAAGAAAGTTGCTATAGTATGGGCTATAGTAAAAGACTTTCTCACTTGTTGCTATTTCGAATTCTAACTTCCATAGCACAATGCGATTGTGAATGATGGAACAGAGATATAAAACTCACATTCCTTTACAGGAACTTTACTGTGGATGTATCTTCGATACATAGCAAGAGTTTTATAATCCCAAGAATTCTGGAAAGTTAACAATCTTCGAATCCATGAATGGATTAAAGCAAGCACCTCAGGATGAGTTTATTTGACAAAGTAAATTACAGAATTTAGCTTTATTGAAATAGATAAGACCACATCGGTCTCAAGAAATTCAGTGGGAGTATGATAGTCTTCTAGTATTACAACAAAGAACCTTCACCATTCTAATAATTGGGAGTTGAAGTCCATGTAGACTTATGGTTGTAAGATAAAGTACATTGGTAAGTTATTGAAAGAATTCAATATGCAAAAAATGTTCTTGCTTACGATGGTCATATGAATGATGAAAGACATACGAATGAGATTCTATGCCTTCAGTCATATATTGAAGTGTTCAATATGCAAGAAAGAGTTCTTGCTTATGGCATTCACTTGAACAATACAAGGATATAAGAATTTGTTTCTATACCTTCAATCATATATATTGAATATTCAATATGCAAGAAAGAGTTCTTGGTTTTGGCACTAATATGAGCAATGAAAGGCACATGAATTGGATTCTATACTTTCAACAATATATTGAAGGAGTTCAATATGCAAGAAAGAATTCTTGCCTATAACGTTCATATAATGAAGACATATCATCCGTTTATTGAAAGGTTCAATGTACAAGAAACAGTTCTTAGTAACGGGATAAATAAGATTCTTCAAGCCATACAATGTATTGTGCAATATGTTTGGAGCATAAGAGAGCAAATGATAGTCATTTGATGACGAGAATAAATTTCTAAGTTCTTATGAAGAACTAAGATATCCCGATCTATTAGAACCTAGGTAGTGGTAAGAGATTACACTTTCCTAACATGGATCATTATACCAATTCATTTATTTTGAATACAGTAATTTGGAAATAGTTCCAAATAAGGTACTGTAACTAAAACAAGACCATATTGTCGCTTTAGAAGCGGACAATAGGTATGCTTGGATCAAGCACTTGATCTTGGAACTTGGAGTTGTCCCGATTGCTCTTAAGGCCTGACGATCTATGTTGTGAACAAAGAGTCGCTCAGAATAGAGCAACAAGGATACATGCGCCTGTTTTAGAAGTTCTCGGATAATGAGAGAGATCAATAGTAGCCATTACAAGTTTGCAATGCAAATTTCTATAATCTGATAGGCATATATTTCTCGCTAGTAAAACATGAAGGTCATGTTGCCCAATGAGCATTGGATGCTTAAGATTGGCCCAGTGCAAATGGGAGACTGAAGGACTTATGCCCTAGGCCAAAGTGTTGGACTAGAGATTCGATTATGAGAAACGAGTTTATTCAGTTCGTATATGAACGAGTGTATGGGTGACTAATATATTTACGAACATTAGATCGACCATGAATGACACTTCGGGTTCACATCATCAGAATACGTGATTCTGATAGTAGAACTGTGAACCAACGAATGACATTCTAAACCGTCCCTAGTGATATGTAGGATGTTTATAGAGATAAACATACTTCAGGTAAGAAGCTACATATCCACACTAGTATATTCGCAGACTGGATGATTATGTTCTGCTGATCATGGACATAGGGATGTCAAGTCTGGAATATAGGTACGTGTTAGAGAATACGTCCTGGATTTACCACACTATGGTAATATGGATGGTATATGTCACTAGTGATTCTCATATGAATAGTATGCTTGTTCCTACAACCTGAGGTCACCAGGGATTCCTGTATGTGGAATTGCATACTTTAATATGATCCTACGTCATCCGTAACGGGATGATCATTAGGGTCATCGTTAGATATTGTACTGAATCATGATGTGTAATGTGAGGGACCAAGATGGAATTTGTTCCTCTCGTCAAGAGGGAGATATCTCTGGGCCCCTGATGAACTAGGACTGAAGGAAATGCATGGCCATGCTCAAAATGGATTAACATGTGTTGTTAATATCATTTTATATTTACTCAGTCTTCTTCTCGATCAGGAAAGAGACTTTGATCAAACTCAAGGATGATATACTTCCATGCCTTGTGATCAAGACATATATCGTAGAACAAAAGGAATAATCAAACGTCTATTCAGATAGGTTATGATCGCTGATCATTTCATTTAACATGGGTAGTCATGACACCAGTCTAGAGGTTACTCATGACTTACGATCTTTGAAAGATCGTTGCCAGCGTTACATGGAACCTGCATAGTCACACATAGAACAACGTCTAGTCGGGAAGGAAATGCTCTTAAATAGATATACATATGATGTATAAATAGGCGAAGGAAATAATCGATCATTGGATGATTGATATGGATGATTGTGCAAAAATCAGCACAGTTCCGTTGGCAACAGAACTTAGCCAATTCTCGGCAGCAAGGTTTTCAGATTAGTAAACCTTATTCCGTTGGCAACGGAATAGGTCCGTTGGGAACGGAATAAGCGCTGGAATTATAGTTTTAGTTATGGTAACTGAGTAATCCTTCGCCTCCCTCTCTAGTATAAATAGAGGGGCAGTCCCCCTCTATTAGACAGACATTACAGAACCTCCAGGCTGCCGTAATACAGTGAGAAAGGGAGAGAGAGCCTCCTGAATGTATTTCCGGACTCGTCTAGCCGAGTCCGGTTATTCCAACGATTCGAAGTTCGACGTGGATACGAGTAGAGGTCTTCTACTTTGAAGACTAGCGAGCAATCAGTTTCTTTAACCTAGGAGAAGCAACAAGTTCGTTCGAGTCGAGCCTTAGGGGCACAAAGGAGAAGGAAGCAAGACGGAAGTTCGTTCAGACCTACATCCGCTTCTCTCTCCCCGATCAGGAAGATCCGAGGTATAAATCTTAATAGCATAATCTTTTACTTTTATTCCCTTAACGATGATCCTAGGGAGGGTTGAGCTCAGAGGTTCCACTGCGCATGTAACGTACGTGGCTATGGGTTTCCCAACAACCTCAGGTCGTAGGAGGAAGCACACTATTCATATGAGATTCACTAATGACATATATCATGCATATTCTCATAGTGTGGTCAATCCAGTATGTGTTCTCTAACACGTACCTATATTCCAGACTTCACATCCCAATGTCTGTGATCAGCATAAGATGATCATCCAGCCTGCGAATATACTAGTGTGGATACGTAGCTTCGTACCTGAAGTATGTTTATCTCTATAAACATCCTACATATCACTAGGGACAGTTTAGAATACCATTCGTTAGTTCACAGTTCTACTATCCGAATAACGTATTCTGATGACGTGAACCCGAAGTGTCATTCATGGCTGATATAAGATATGTAAATGTTGTTGGAAAATCCGTAGTCATGTACGTTACATGCGCAGCGGAACCTACGGGTTAAACCCTCCCTAGGATCATCGTAAAGGAAATAAAGGTACGAGATTATGCTATTAAAATTTATACCTCGGATCTTCCTGATCCGGGAGAGAGAAGCGGATGTAGGTCCGAATTAACTTCCGTCTTGCTTCCTTCTCCTTCCTGGCTTCTGAAGCTCGACTCTGCAAACCTTCTTGCTCTTATGAAGAACTAGATCACTCGCTAATCTCCAAAGCAGGAGATCTCTACTCGTATTCACGCGAACTTCAGACGTACGGAATAACCGGACTCAGATAGACGAGTCCGAAAATACTTTCCGAAAATAACTCAAAACTCTCTCTCTCTATTTCTGTATATAAGACGGCCTCTAAGGCTTCTGAATTGTGTGTCGAATAGAAGGGGGCTACCCCTTTATTTATACTAGAGAGAGGGGTGAAAGAATGACAACTTTCGTTAAGGAAACAAATACTGCCTGCCGCGTGAACAGTAATTCCTGCTTCGAACGGACCATCGTTTCCATATAAACGATGCTTGTCCGCTAAGCAAATCAGCACATACCATATGTGTTCCGTTCGAACGCGTGAACAATAATTTCTGCGGGTGAACAGTAATTCCTGCGGGTGAACAATAATTCCTGCGGGTGAACGTCCTACATATCACTAGGGACGATTTAGAATGTCATTCGTTGGTTCACAGTTCTACTATCAGAATCACGTATTCTGATGACGTGAACCGAAGTGTCATTCTTGGTTGATATAAGATTTACATTCACAACCCATACACACAGACATATAAAAAATAACTTTTGTTGAATAAATAATAATGTCTCAATACATAATCCATTTCCTAGCACAAATATATTTGGCCTAGGGCACTAATCCTACAAATGACTCGTATGTCCGTCTCTAATTTTCGCACTAAAAGCAAGTGACCGAAATCATAACCTGTTATCCCTTCAGAAAAAGAATTTAAAAATGTGAAATTTTTTTTAAACCCTTGAAAAAGAAAAATTTTACATATCCGCAATAGAAAATGAAGGATTTTTTGTACGTGCAAAGCACATCTTGTCTTTTGATAACATGAGTGGATAACATACCAACTTTTACTTGTTTATAAAAGAGAAAGTTGAGTTAGTTGGAGCTTTTGGGGTAATTTGTATAAATTCATCATTTCAAATTTAGGGGGAGAAAGTATCAAAAACAAAATTAGGGCATTGCTTTTTGAAAAAAGTGTTCGTATTTGAAGGATTGGGGAATTTTAAATAAATTTGAATTTGAAATTATTAATGGATATTCATCGACCTTCGTGTATTATTATAATAATCAAATATTAGTATATATTGGACCGAAACGCAAATAATGGGCCAAAGATGGCCAAACAAAACTCTCAAACACTGTACAAAAATTTCCCCTAACTTTTACGACAAGTCAACAATCTTTTACAACCAAGTTAACCCGAGTCAAATGCCAAAAATCACTGAGTTGGCCAAAAGTCAACTTTTCTAAATGGGTCAAACGGTATACCAAAACGAAGAGCTCGACGAGACAAATCCAACGGTACAAGACTCGCGATCAGATACCTTTAGAACTCTCAGAATCGCTCATTGAAAACTTGGTCAAACCTGGTCAAAGTCAACGCGTTGACCAGGTCAGACCCTTCTTCTCCAAATCTCAATTCTCCAAAAATACTTGGAATCACTCAAACTGGTCAGCCATGGACTCAGCATTACGAGAGGAATCTGTTTGTACCAATATCCGGCCTTGAAAGCTCCGGTGATTGTCGGAATTTAGACGATACAGATGAGGAAACGAGCTGTAAACCATGGCTGAATTGCCTAAGTTCCTGCAAGTTTCCATTCGCACCAAGACTGTCCCAATCTCTTCTCCTTCTTCTAACTTTTCTATCCATAAGAAGAACTCACCGAATGGTTAAGTGGTCAGGGAGAAATTTGAGTTTATAAATCTGTTCGACGAAATGCCAAAACCAAATTCGAATCTTCAGGTCTCAACGGTCGAGTTCTTGAACCTGTTGAGAACTCGATCAACCTTCTCCCATTTTTCGTGAATAATGGCGTTCTTTTCCGCTCCAAGTATCTTTGGTAGCGTAATTAGAAGCGAAATGTTGAATCAATTTGGTCGGAACACCATTCTTAACCAAAGTTTGATATGTGCTTTTCATCGTTTTTTGGGTTATTTTAATGAAAACAAAACTGAGTTGGCAAATCGCGAGAATTCAAGATTACGAGGGGTTTTCAGAGGATGTTGTTCCACACAGGGTAACGCAATGGAGTTAGTGAAATATCCTAAGTTCTGGTATTGAGTGAAGATGATTGGATCGCGAGTTGAAGCTGAAGATTTGGCTACTGGTCGTTAATGGCTGAAGGAAGGAATGTTGATGCTTCGACCAGGAAAAAACGTGTTCTATTGAACCATTTCACCGCATTCTTCTTCCTACAGATTCGTGAAGAGAAAACGAAGCTTCTTGAGTTGGTAATTTGAGTTGAAAAATAATACAGGTGTGAATCGAATGACTGAGTTGAGAAGAAGGGCAAGGCGGGTTTCAAATCCGATACAAAGAGCATCCAAAATCCATTACTGCTTCATGAAAAAGCTGTCAGGAAATCGTTTTAGAACAGACCACAAAATCGCGAACCATAAAAGATCAGAAAACTTTCAAAAAAAATCTCAACGATTTAACTCAAGAAGGAGACGACTCGTTACACAACACAACTCACTTCAGAAAGATTTGACTCGCTGAATTACAGAAGATCGAAGCAAGTGCAGTTTCAAAATCCAGCACGAACTGAAGAGCTGCGCGTGACTCATTTCACGCGATTCGTGACCCATTTCACCTCACACGATCAGAAAGAGGGACCATTCATCAGTCTAACAACTCGCGGTTTAAAACTCAGATGCGATCTGAGTTGTTTTTCCGCCAAAACCAAACAGAGGCTCAAATCTTCCGTCCAAAATCGTTCAATTCTCAACCGAATTCAACGAAATTTCGGTCAGATCCTCAGTACAACCCCCTGATCCGCCTGAGCTAATCACAAGCCGCGATTTGTCCCCTACTCTCCTCTCCATTCAAAACAGGCCAATGGACTCTCAAGTCCATTTCAGCCTATAAAAAACCCCTCAAGCTTCACCACTCAAGACACCACTCTCCATTCTTCTTCTTCTACCTCTAGAACCACCATTGTTGAGTCTCAAAGCTTTTTCGGCTCTAATTTTCGTTTTTGAGTGAAATCGAGCAATTTGGGGCTGATTTGGGTGAAATTTGAATCGGTCGATTCTAGCTTGAATCAAGGAGCAATTGGAGGTACGAATTGACTCAAGGGAGCTACCGGCTAGTCCTCCAACTCTCGGTTTAGTCAAATTCTCTTTTAATATCTTGATTTGAATTTTGGATCACAAGAACTCAATTCTGTAATAATCATGATGAAATCTTGTCAAATTCTTGTTCTTGTGGATATGAGTGAGTAGATCTAGATAGGGAGGGGAATTTGTGATTTGTATACATGAAATATTGCTTTAATATCTTGTAATTTTGCTGAATTTTGCTGAATAGTAATGAACATACAAATTTTTGAATAAATTGGGGAAAAATTGCTTATCTTTGTATTTTTCATCAATTGATTTATTAAATCGAGAGTTTATTGACTTGTTAATCACTTAGCATGCTTAGCTTAGTATTTTGTGTGATTAATATGGAGTTGTGATTGATTTAATTCAAGTTTTGTTTTGAAATAGTTGTTTTGGAATGAACTAGTTCTCGAATGCATTTCTTGAGTAAATCTTAGCTTAGATTGCTCAAATCCATCATCTAAATCTGAGAAATTATACCCTAAGTAATTAATGATTGTTACACATAATAAATTTCCTACAAATCCCTATTTTTAAACCGAAAATCAAACCCTAATCCAGTTTCTATTTTGCTGATGTTTCTCTTTGTTTTTCAGTATTTTTACTCTAATTTCGTTTCTAATTCAGATCTGAAAAATTAAATAAATATTTTTACAATTTAGTTCTCATTTAGTAGATAATTGTCAAACCAAATTTTGCCCAATTACAGTCTATAATTTATGAGATATTAATTTTCTAAATTTGTAATTTTTCTGTTTCTTACCTTTCTTTCCAGATTTACTGTTTTCTTTCTTCTGAATTTTTAAAAATATAAAAACAAATAATAAAAATATAAAAATAGTTCTAATTGAAGTATTTCGAAGTGTAGAATCGAAATCTAAATTTTAAAATAGTATTCGTTAAAACAGATCCGGAGATATTATAACTCTTGTAAGTACTGGTCCGTCAGATCCAGTTTTTGTTCCTGATCTGAATTTTCATTATACATCTCAAACTACAAAACATAATTGTACCAAATTTTGACAGATAATCCATAACATGATAATTGAATTTCTGTAAAAAATTTGGGATTTTAAAGCTTTGGTGATTTTTCTATAATTTTCTGAAGTTGTTGTTGAACCGATTGTGAATCTGAAATAAGTTCTGGACTGACTTGCAAATATCTCGAAATTCTAGAATAAAATAATAATAATAGTAAAGAACCCGTATGTTGGATTCAGAATTTATTTGTTCCAGTTACAAATTAAAACACTAAAGTGTGACGTGCTGAATTCTTGAAACAAAACTGAATTTGAATTTAAACTTGAAAATTTACCTAATAAACCTCGAACTAAAAGATTTCACACGAGAGATAAATCATTGAGATGCCACACCTCATTGTGTTCGACCCCTAAACTCGTTTACCGCTCATACTCATAAATTGAATAGTAGGGAAATATAAATTGTTTTGTTAAATTGTGTGAAATAAACGACGATTTTACACGAATAATATGATTGAAGGGAGAGCGTACACTACATACAAAATTGAGAACCATTGTGTGAGAAACAACGAGCCATGTAAAATTCAGATGGCTGGGTCCTCACATGGGTGGGCTCCACTGCCTATCTTTTTGAAAAGTAAGTCTCAAACTCTGCTCTTGAATTACACACCTATGGGCCTAATGCTAGTCAACTATAGTCCATTTCCTCTTCTCGAGCTCAACCCAACCCCCCTAATTCTACACCAATAGTGACACTCAACCAAGCCCACTCCTCTCCTTTTACTTATTCCATTTAGAACGGAACCCTTCCGTTCAGAACAATATATAGTTTCCAAAACTGTGAAAACCTGGCTGCCAAGAAACCGGCACCTTCCATTCAGAAAGGAAGCCTTTCATTCTGAACGGAAGTGTGCTGTTTTGCTCCTAAAGACCGTAAGTTTTGAGTAACCTCTGGACATATATCAGGTCTACCCATGTTAAATAAAATGATCAGCGATAAATAAACCTATCTGAACAGACGTTAACTTATTCCTTTTGTTCTACGATATATGTCTTGATCACAAGGCATGAAATCATGTAATCCTTGAGTTTGATCAAAGTCTCCTTCCTAATCGACAATTAGAGTGAGTAAATATAAAATAATATTAATAATACATGTTAATCCAGTTTGAGCATGACCATGCATTTCCTTCAGTCCTAGTTCATCAGGGCCCCAGATTTATCTCTCTCTCTCTCGACAAGGGGAACAAATCTCATCTTGGTCACTCACAATCCTCATCATGATTCAGTACATACCTAATGATGACCCTAATGATTATCCCATTACGGATGACGTGGGATAATATTAAAGTACACAGTTCCACATACAGGAATCCATGGTGATTTTAGGTCATAGGAACAAGCACACTATTCATATGAGAATCATTAATGACATGAACCATGCATATTCTCATATTGTGGTCAGTTCAGTGCATGTTCTCTAACAAGGACCTATATTCCAGACATGACATCTCTATGTCGATGATCAATAGAACTTGATCGTCCAGCCTGCGAATATACTAGTGTAGATATGTAGCTTCTTACCTAAAGTATGTTTATCTCTATAAACATCCTACATATCACTAGGGACGGTTTAGAATGCCATTCGTTAGTTCACCGTTGTACTATCAAAATCACGTATTCTGATGATGTCAACCCGGATTGTCATTCATGGTCGATCTAATATATTTAAATATATTAGTCGCCCACTTGCACTAGGCCAACTATAATCATCCCATGCTCATTAGGCAACATGACCTTCATATTCTACTAGTGGAAAAATACGCCTATTAGATTTTGAAAATTTACATTTCAAACTTGTAATGTCTACTAATGATCTCTATCATTAGTCGAGAATCTTCTGAAACAGGTCCTTGTATCCTTGTTGCTCTAGTCTGAGCGACTCTTTGTATATAACATAGATTGTCAGGATTTAAGAGCACTCAGGACTACTACTAGTTCCAAGATCAAGTTCTTGATTTAATCATACCAATTGTAGAGAATTAAGAAGAGGACTACCTGAAATGGCAGCAATTGATTCTTCTTCTTGACATATGTTACATCCTCCTCTCCAGCTTCTAAAGCGACAATATGGTCTTGTTTCAGTTACCGTACCTTGTTTGGAACTCTTTCCAAATTATTGTATTCGAAATAACTGAACTGTGATAATGAACCATGTTAGGAAGCTCTTGATAATGTAATCTCATACCACTACATAGCTCCTCACAGATTGGGATATCTTAGTTCTTTTTAACAACTTAGGTATTTATTCTAGTCATCAAATGACTATCATTTGCCCTCTTATGCTTCGAGCATATTGCACATTACATTGTCTGGCTTGAAGAATCTTATTCATCCCGTTACCAAGAACTTTTTCTTGTACATTGAATCTTTCAATGAATGGATCATAAACATATAATCTTATTCGTGTGTCTTCACCATATGAACGACGCATCAATGCATAGAATCCAATTCATGTGCCTTTCATTGTTCATATTAATGCCATAGGCAAGAACTCTTACTTTCGTATTGAATATTCAATATATGATTGATGGTATAGAATCTAATTCATATATCCGTTTTATTGTTCATATGAATGTCATAAGCAAGAACGTTTTCTTGCAAATTGAACAATTCAACGTATGACTGAAAGCATGGAATCTCATTCGTATGTCTTTCATCACTCATATGAACACCATAACAAGAATATTCCTTGCAAATTGAATTCTTACAATGTTTTATCAATGTACTTTATCTTACAACCATAAGTCTATATAGACTTCAATTCCTATCTATTAGGAAGGTTGTAAGTTTGTCGTCGTAATACAAGAAGACTGTCATACTCCCACTGAATTTCTTGAAATCATTGTGGTTAATATTCTTCAATTTACTTTGTCAAATAGATTCACCATGAGATGCATGCTTTTACCCATAAATGGTTTTGAAGAATGTAACCTTTCCAGAATCCCCGGGATTATAAATCTCTTGCCATGTATCGAAGATACATCCACAGTAAAGTTCCTGTAAAGGAATATGAGTTTTGTATCCTTGTTCCAGCATTCACAATCATATTGTGCTAAGGAAGTTAGAATTTGTTAATAGCAACAAGTGAGAAAGTCTTTTACTATAGCCCATACTATAGGAACTTTCTTTGCTATTTATAGGTTATCCATGTACATTATGCAATGGTCATCAAGTCATTGTATACTTCAATCAAATTCCAAACTTGACTCTTGTACATGGGTTGCATCTCAGTTCTCATGGTCCAATCATATTGAGAACATTGACTCTTCATAGTTTCCTGGGTAGAGTGTCGACTCATCCTCTATGAGAACATATTATTAGATACGAAAGATCATATCTTTCAGCCTAATGTCTACCAGGTCTGTGAGGAGGACCTTATGTTTGAATTATAGCCTTATCAACTACTTGATAGCCTTATGATAGATTCATCAGTAGTACGTGGATCTCAAACCTATCGAGATGTATTACACTCCAACTGCTTCTTTAGGAGAAGAGATCTCTTTTAAAGAAGTCTGAATTGTGAGTAGCAAACAATCTCAACTCGTAATGGATGTAAAACAATCTCAAATTGAAAGTCCACAAACATTTATAATATTATTGTGTTGACACCGTCAAACCTTTTGACACGAGTCGTACTTCAACCTTTAAAGACAACTTGGGACCATCCCAATCCATATCACATATGGTGTCCTCTTGAACCTTGTGCTATTCAGTACTTAATATGTTCAAGATTATAAACCTATAAGTGATGTTTATTTTTATAATTCCAAAAACAAAATCCTTCAGAATGTTAAGTAAGAAGTGCCCCCCATGTCGCTGAAGCCCTCGATACTTAGACAGTCTTCCATGTGGGTCATGTTGGGAAACCCGTAGCCATGTACGTTACATGCGCAGTAGAACCTACGGGTTCAACCCTCCCTAGGATCATCGTAAAGGAAATAAAGGTACGAGATTATGCTATTAAAATTTATACCTCGGATCTTCCTGATCTGGGAGAGAGAAGCGGATGTAGGTCTGAACGAACTTCCGTCTCCTTCGTGCTCCTAAAGCTCGACTCGAACAAACTCCTTGCTTCTCCTAGGGTAAAGAAACTGATCGCTCGCTAGTCTTCAAAGCAGAAGACCTCTACTCGTATCCACGTCGAACTTCGAATCGTCGGAATAACCGGACTCGGCTAGACTTGTCCGGAAATACTTTCAGGAGGCTCTCTCTCTTTCTCTCTACATTACGGCAGCCTGGAGGCTCTGTAATGTGTGTCTAATAGGTGGGACTACCCCTCTATTTATACTAGAGAGGGAGGCGAAGGATTGCTTAGTTACCATAACTAAAACCCTAATTACAGCGCTTATCTGTTCCCAACGGACCTATTCCGTTGCCAACGGAATAGGGTTTCCTAATCTGAAAACTTAGTTGCCGACATATTGGCTGAGTTCTGTTGCCAACGGAACTGTTCCATTGGCAACGGAACTGTGCTGATTTTTGCACAATCATTCATATCAATCATCCAATGATCGATTATTTCCTTCACCTATTTATACATCATATGTATAACTATTTAAGAGCATTTACTTTCCGACTAGACGTTGTTCTATGTGTGACCGTGTAGGTTCCATTTAACGCTGGCAATGATCTTCCAAAGATCGTAAGTCATGAGTAACCTGCCTTGTGATCAGGATATATATCGTAGAACAAAAGGAATAATCAAATGTCTATTCAGATAGGTTTATGATCGCTGATCATTTCATTTAACATGGGTAGTCATTTATTTGATTGATTGAAAGAGATCGGTTTTTGTTTTGATTCAACGAATCGCTACGAGTTTGTAAAGAATCATCGACTCGAGTTTTGTAAAAGAACGCTATTTGGATTAGAGAAACTAGGGGCCGAAGAGGTATATCTGAAGAGTAGGCACTCGTGAATGTGACAAGGGTCACTAGCGAGAACGTGCGTTTACTGGTTAGACAACCACCTCGCCGTACTTCATCAACATATCGCGTGTTCAGTAGACTCGTTTTTTTTCTATTATTTACTTTCTTTTTTTTTTATTAGTTGACCGGCCAAATTCATATATATATATATATATATATATATATATATATATATATATATATATATATATATATATATATATATATATATATATATATTAGTATTATATTTACTTTCTTTGTATTTTATTTTCAGCATTTTTATATTATTTTAAGTTTATTCGAAACTCTCATGAAACTCCTTCAGCCGGTGTCCGTTGACCTTGAAGACCTTCCCTGAATCAAGACCCTGAATTTCTGCTGCACCATAATCGAACAATTTGGTCACAAGAAAGGGCCCTATCCACCTACTTTGTAGTTTGTCCGGGTGTAATTTGAGTTTTGAGTTAAACAGTAACACCTGGTCACCTACATTGAAATCCTTAGCTTCTTGTCGTGATACATCTTGGTCTTCTCCTTGAAGATTCAGGAGTTGTCATATGCGTCATTTTGGATCTCCTCTAACTCTTGGATTTGTAGCTTCCGGTTGAGTGCATTGTTTGGGTAGTCTAGATTACACTTCTTGATGGCCCAATAGATCTGTGGTCGAGTTCAACCGGAAGATGGCAAGTCTTTCCATAGACTAGCCGATATGGGGACATAAATACAGGGGACTTGAAAGCAGTCCTGTAAGTCCAGAGTGCGTCATTCAGCCGAAGATTCCTATCTTTCCTAGTGGGGTTCACCACTTTCTCCAAAACGCCTTTGATTCCCTATTTGGAAGTTCTGCTTAGCCATTGGTTTGAGGGTGGTAAGCTGTCGAGGTTTTATGTGTGACATGGTATTGCTTCATTAATACCTCGAAACTCCGGTTGCAGAAATGGGTTCCTCTATCACTGATGATGACTTTCGGGACCCCAAACCTACTAAAGATCTGGTCCTTCACAAAATGCACAACCGTTTTTGCATCCGCCCGTTTTGTGGCCGTGGCTTCAACCCACTTGGAGACATAACCGACTGCCAGGAGGATATATTCAAAACCGTATGAGGGAGGAAAAGGTCACATCGAGACCCCACACTTTAAAGACCTCACAAGCAAGAATATACTTCATCGGCATCTCGTCTCTTTTGGTTATTCCTCCCGTTTTCTGGCATCGCTCACATGACTTCACGAAGAAGTAAGCATCCTTATGAAGAGCGGGCCAGAAGAAGCCACACTCAAGGACCTTATGAGCTGTCCGCTTGGCGCGAAAGTGTCCTCCACACTTCAGAGACTGACAAAACTCAAGTACGGATCTGACCTCATTATCTAGTATACAGCTCCGAATAATTTGATCCGCGCAAATCCGAAAGAGGTAAGGCCCATCCCAAATATAAAATCAGGAATCACATCGGATTCGATCAGCCTGTGTACGTGTAAGATCCTCTGGTAGGTCTTTAGCCACCAAGTAATTCACTATATCAGCATACCATGGTGTATAGCTTTGTACAGTATAGAGTTATTCCTCAGGGAAGAACTCCGATATTGGGGTACCCTCCTCAATACTCGTACGAAGGCGGCTAAGGTGATCTGCAACTAGATTCTCTGATCCTCGTTTATTTCTAATCTCCAAGTCGAACTCCTGGAGCAACAATATCCAACGAAGAAGTCTCGGGTTGGACTCCTTCTTCTTGAAAGATGCCTCAATGCAGCATGGTCAGAGTATATAATCACCTTAACCCCTAATAGGTAGGACCTAAATTTCTCCAGTGCAAAAACAATGGCTAGCAGCTCATTCTCCGTATTGGTATAGTTGCACTGAGCATCATCTAAGGTCCTGGAAGCATAGGAGATAATATGGGGTTCTCGCACATCCCGTTGTCCAAGAACAGCTCCAACTGCCCTATCACTCGAAAGGCAGTTTCCAATCTGGAGCTTTAATGATGGGGGCAGAACACAGTTTCTTCTTGAGAAGGTCGAATGCTATTTTGCACTTCTCATTAAACTCAAAAGAAGCCTCTTTTTGGAGAAGAAGACAAAGAGGTTGAGCGATTTTTGAGAAATCTTTGATGAAGCGCCTATAAAAGCAGGCATGACCAAGAAATGATTGAATGTCCTTTACACTGGTTGGGTACGGAAGGGATCTAATGTCATCGATCTTTGCTTTATCCACTTCAAGACCCCGAGAGAAAACCACATGGCCTAAGACTATGCCCTGATCCACCATGAAATGACATTTCTCATAATTCAGTACCAGGTCAGTCTCTGCGCACCTTTGAAGAATCGTCTTTAGGTTTCCCAAACAGTCATCGAATGAGTCACCATAGACGGTGAAATCATCCATGAAAACCTCAATAATTCGGGTGACATGATCAGAGAAGATGGACATCATACATCTCTGAAATGTACCGGGTGCGTTACACAAACAAAGGGCATGCATCTGTAGGCAAAGGTGCCAAAAGAGCATGTGAAGGTGGTCTTTTCTTGATCCTCGGGGACGATGACTACTTGAAAGTAACCAGAGAAGCCATCTAAGAAGCAGTAATGGTGGCGTCCACCAAGGTGCTCAAGCATCTGGTCAATGAAGGGAAGGGGGAAATGGTCTTTCCGGGTGGCAGTGTTCAATTTGCGGTAATCAATGCATACTCACCATCCATTTTGTGCTCTCGTAGGAACTTTTTCACCATCCTGATTCTCTATTATCGTAATACCAGTTTTCTTGGGTACCACATGGATTGGTGATACCCACTGTGAATCAGAGATAGGGTATATGATTCCTGCATCAAGGAGCTTGATGATTTCCTTCTTGACCACTTCCATCATTGGAGGATTCAGCCTACGCTGAGGCTCACGGGATGGTTTAGACCCATCCTCCAATAATATCCGATGCATACACGTAGAGGGGCTGATTTATTTCTCTTCCTGAGTAGCAGTGAGGCTACCAGAGATGATCACTGGAAGAGTGTCTCCTTTACCCAAGTATGCATACTTGAGATGAGCTGGTAGAGGTTTTAGGTCAAGAGAGGGGGGACTCACAATGGAAGGTTTGGTGGGCTCAAGAGAAGGTTTTATCAAGGGAGGACGAGAAGAAGAAGAAGAAGAAGAAGAAGAAGAAGAAGAAGAAGAAGAAGAAGCCTCTCTAATGGCCAAGGCAGATAGACTCTGAAGAAGGATCTGCTCATCTGGAGAGAGATCCAGAATGGTCTCGAGCAGATCGATGAACTCGAAAGAGAAGAAGTTGTCGACGCACTCATCAACTGGGTCGATGGTGCAAATAGCGGAGACATTCCCGTCGATCGGCCAGTTGGATGATCATCCCGGTCTTTTTCAAATGTCTTAAAGCGAGGGAAGAATAGATAGAGAAGGGCATGACATTGATAGATGCCCCAAGATCAAGCATGCACCGAGCAAATTCATGGTGCCCAATGCTGCAAGAAATGGCAAACATGCCAGGGTCTTTTGCTTCTCTGGAAGCTTCTTCAAGATAACCGCAGAGACATTCTCATTCATTGTCACCCTCTCATGGCTATTTAGCTTTCTCTTGTTCGTACACAAGTCCTTGAGAAATTTAGCATAGCGAGGGACTTGACGAATGGCCTCGAGTAATGGAATGTTCACTTCCACCTTCTTTAAAACCTCTAGGATATATCTCTCTCTGCTTCATCCTTTTTGGTGTTAACCGCTAGACGGCTAGGAAAAGGGACTCTAGGTTTATAAGGTAGTATTTCCTTGGTCTTTTCTTTCATCTTCTCGGATTCCGGCTTAATCACTTCAATCTCTCCTTCACCTTTCATGTTTTATTTACTCCCTTCTATTTCTTTACCACTTCTTAAGGTGATAGCACATGCATTCTCACGGGGGTTGAGAGTTTGAGAAGGAAGTTGTGAGGACCCCTGAGTCTTTAACTAGTTTAATTCAGAGGATAATTGAGTGATTTGGGTGCTCATATGTGTTAGGCGCTCTTTGTATCCTTCTGAAAAGAAGTGGTTGACGTGGCCAAAGAGGTTACAATGTCAGAAAGACTTTTTAAAGCAGGGTCAATTGGAGGTGAAGAAGAAGAAGAATTATGGTCCTGAGGAGGTTGTTGCTGGTTCCCTGGGTCACGCCATCTAAAGTTTGGGTGGTCACGCCATTCAGGATTGTATGTTTTAGAGTAGGGATCATAGTTACGGTTTTCACCCCCATTTGAACTTCCGTGTTGGTTTATCTTGAAGATACCGCTAGTTGTGGTTGTGACTTTCTCTTCATCATGGAGTGTTGGGCACACATCAGTGGTGTGTCATGTCTGAGTGCAGACACCGCATGCTTTCACTTCCACTTTGGTTTCCATGAATGACGCCATAATATTAGCCAGGCTGTCTAATTTGGCGTCCATACCGTTCACTCGCTTCTCCAAATCACGGTCTCTAATCTCGCTAACTCCCCTAATTATAGATCTGGTTCTACTAGATTGGGCATTTTTTTTGCCATTGTTTCTATCAAGGTTCATGCTTGCCTAACGGTTTTATCTATGAAAGCACCCCCACTAGCAGAATCTACATTATCCCTAGTCTCTTGAAGCATCCCATCATACAAGTGTTGAATCAAGAGATTCTCTGGGACTTGATGGTTAGCGTATTTTGCACATAACTTCTGGAAGCGATCATAGTATCTGTAGAGGGTTTCCCCTACTTCCTGTTGAATACTACAAATCTGCTTCCTAATAGAAGCGGTAAGAGAGACAGGAAATTACTTGTCTAGAAACAACTTTTGAAGTTCTACCCAAGTTGTTGGAAAAGGTGCCAAATTGTAGTACCAGTCCTTTGCTGGTCCTCGAATACCGTATGAAAACATTCGCAGCTTGTGAGGACCTTCATCTTCAATCTCCGCCGGTATCATTGTTGCCGTGATATGGTTGAACTCACGCATGTGAGAGTGTGGATCCTCTCCGGCGCTCCCATTGAAGGTCGGTAATAATTGAAGAAGACCCGTATGGATCTTAAAATTCGAGACCGGTGGTGATACAATACCATACTGGTTGTTAGCAAAATCACCTCGCGATGATTCAGTGCATACCTAATGATGACCCTAATGATCATCCCATTACGAATGACGTAGAATCATATTAAAATATGCAGTTCCACATACAGAAATCCGTGGTGACCTCAGGTCGTAGGAACAAGCACATTATTCATATGAGAATCACTAATGACATATACCATGTATATTCTCATAGTGTGGTCAGTCCAGTATGAGTTCTCTAACACGTACCTATATTCCAGACTTGACATCCCTATGTCCATGATCAGCAGAACATGATCATCCAGTCTGCGAATATACTAGTGTGGATATGTAGCTTCTTACCTGAAGTATGTTTATCTCTATAAACATCCTACATATCACTAGCGACAGTTTAGAATGTCATTTGTTTGTTCACAGTTCTTCTACTATCAGAATCACGTATTCTGATGACGTGAACCGGAACTGTCATTCATGGTTGATATAAGATATGTAAATGCACATTCACAACCCATACACACAGATATATAAGAAACGACCTTTATTTAATAAATAATAATGTCTTAATACACAATCCATTTCATAGCACAAATTCATTTGGCCTAGGGCACTAATCCTACAGAAACACCAAGCCTGAAGAAATAATCTAGATTTAATGGCACGAAGATTTGCAAGGATCTCGGGATACGACCCTTACCATTTGAACATGCTGGCACTCGCCTCTATAGTGGGGATGAAATTCAGAGAGAAATCCAATCAGAGAGAGAGAGAGAGAGAGAGAGAGAGAGAGAGCCTGTTTGTCACGTGTGGTGATAGCGCGTGACTACACACTTAGCATTAGAGAGAGAGAGAGAGAGAGAGAGAGAGAGAGTATCATTAATATCTTCTATATATCTTGATTTCTGTTATTATATCATGTACTGTAATTAGGGTGTAGTGTTAGTAGTTCAATCAACCTAGTTTTCAATAAGTTATTTTCCCTTATTCATTATTGTTATTTGCGGTGTTGTTTGTGAATTATTAACTATTATCCTGAAGTGTGTAGTGTACCACATCTCTGGATACTTAGGCAAGTAGGCGAATGACCGACATGAGAAGTCGAAAACCAGACCCACTATCAACACTTGGACCGACAGGGCATGACGGAAGCCGGGCAGTCGGAGGGGAGCAAGGAGTGCCACAAATCTCAAAGGCTCGCTACTTGGTCGGGCATCCTGGGGGAGAGTGCACAGTGATTCACCGTGACGGCTGGCTTCGCAATAACAGGGTGGATCCCCGCATCAGCATTAACAAGAAGGATAAGAAGAAACAACCCAAAGGAGTAACCAGAGTGGTAAACGAAACCACCAAGCCCTAGATAGCTCTCTACTAGATAACTTCCAGATCACCCCCCCACGAGCACTGACAACGCATACACGACCCTTTTTTTTTAACTTTACTTTATTACTTTATATTATTTACTTTCTCTTAACAAACCAACCAAACAATTGATTCGGTTTGGATTACATACCGCAACCTAGCCTGGTACTCCAACTTAGCCTCCCTGCGGATCGACAACCTAGCTTGCTACAATGCGAGGTCGTGAGGGTGACCAACCAAGCAAACTGAGGTCTACAAATAACCAATCCCTCCAACAGTGACTGAGGCTGGGACAAAAACCACTGCCAACCCCTCCACCGCAGGATCATAAATCCTGGGAGCAAAGAAAACTACAGTGACTGCCGCTGGGACAAAAACCAGACCACGGTTCAAATGCATTGACAATTAGGCTTATAGCAACTGCGGCGACTTTAGACCCCAGGGCGGGAAGACTACACCTAGGGAAGCTAGAAAGACTAGGATTTCACTCGAGATACATTCTTTTCTTAAACCTCTCCTTTTAGTTTATTTTGCATGTCCCGAGAACAAGACAAACTCTTAACTTGGGGAGAGTTTTAGTTTATTTTGCATTACATCAGTTCTTAGTTTTCTTTTCTTTTTGCAAGTCACCTTTTAATTTATGTACCCGCATATAGTCTAGTTTGCTTTCGCATGCACTTTTAAAATTTTCTTGAAAAAAAATCCAAAAAATTAGTAAAACCAGAAAAAAAAAATAATAAAAACATACCGACCAAACTGGTACGGTGCACCAACCTTACCTTAATCTAGGGACATGAGTATAAGCCAAGTTTAAAGTCAGTAAAGTCCCCACCATTTGTGAAGGAAGTCTATTTGCTCAACGCCTAGCGCTTGACTAAGGGGGTAGGGACCGACCTTAACCTCTAGACCTGGAGACTATCTTGCAATCATAATATAAACTGAATCATTATTCCATATATATATGTATATATATATGTATATGTATATATATGTATATATATATATGTATATGTATATATATGTATATATATATATATATGTATATATATATGTATATATATGTATATATATATATATATATGTATGTATATATATATATATATGTATATATATATATATGTATATATATATATATGTATATATATATGTATATATATATGTATATATATATATATATACATATATATATATATATATATATATATACATATATATATATATACATATATATATATATACATATATATATATATACATATATATATATATACACACTATATATATATATATATATATATATATATATATATATATATATATATATATACACACTATATATATACGATTTTGGAGAAGGAGGATAGATTGTTTCGTGAAGTAGGGGGAAATATGCTCATTGAGAAAATGACAAGGGAAGTACCGCTATTGCGGCACCGAAGACTCGGACCGCTACTCGCTTGAAGAAAGGCAGCCGGAACCGCACCTTACTTGACCTAGACCACAGGTAAACCTGAACCGAACGAGGAGACCTAACTGCGACATAGGCAACCTTAACATCAATCGAAGGAGCTCCAACCACAACCGTTTCATCTGAGCCTCAGATTGGCTCTCATGCCCCACCGAAGGAACCAACCATTGCAGTTTGAACCAACGAAATCTCAGGTTATACACAAAAAAAAGAATTTGCCCAAAATATACAAAGAAGGTAGACAGATTGCCACGATAACCTAGAAGTAGTTAGAAAATGCAAAAAAGACTGGCATACCGATTTGGGATTAGGAGGATTTACGAGTCATACTGAAAATGGCTAGGAGAAATGAGGAAAAGTTAAAAGCCAAACAACTCGCGATTGGGAGAACGCATGCCGCTCAACTAAGCTTGGGAGAAAAGGTAGAATGTTAAAAAGCTAGCGGATGTGAAAGACTAGGTGAATAGCTTGGCTGGAGGTTTAAATTAGGCCAATCTCAAGGGCCGAGAAATAGGGGGAGTTTACTCGACAATCAAGAATGATCTCGCAAAGGCAATTAAAAAAAATGTACGTTAACCCAGATTTTATTGATACTAATTAGCACGAGGTTTAAATTAGGGCCAAGAAGTAGGAGGAGTCTACTTGATAATCAAGAAAGATCTCGCAAAGGCAATTAAAAACAATGTACGTTAACCCGAATTTTGTTGATACTAATTAGCGGAGGATAAGTTGATTCAACGAGTTTTTGGAGCACGACCACCGGGCAATCGGCCTGCGATCACCACAAAGGTCAACTAAGCCGGTCATCTTCTATCGGAAGATCTTCAGAGAGAGAGCGAGAGAGAGAGAGAGCCGCTCATTAATGGCCTGAAGTAGGGGGATCATCAAAGGCAGTAGCTCGTAGTTTTAGAAGAAGGAAGTGTCCGTTAGTCACTTGACAAGGCTTGGGAGAAAGAGTAACATTAAAAATCCTAGTGACTCAATTGCATTGACCCTAGTTTATGATGCTTATGAGTTTGTGCTTGGGACACCCGACGAGGCCAAGAAGTTCGAGGATATTAAATTCCTTACGGCCCAAGCAGGAAGTGAAATGAGCTCTTCTTGGCTACACAAACTAGCAAGTTGAGCAGTAGAAAAATCGTGCCGAGATTCCACTGCAAGTTGTAACTCAGGTTTGGGATCTAAATAATATACGTCATATTACCACCGTCAACCCACCGAGCACGAGGTACGATTTCCCCTCTAGTCACCGAGGTTGGCGACTGTGAGCATACCTGTCACCTTACCTCTTGACCGGGAAACCGGTTATTTCGGACTTTTGAACAGACGAATAATGATGGATCTTGACCGGTAGGCATGTCTTATGCTCGTGATCATTATCCTAGGTATAAACCAAGCACCGTTCTTATTTGGCCAAATAGGGATTGAGTAGTTGCTTGAGGACAAGGAAGTTCTAAGCTTGGGAGAATTGTGATCAGCCAAAATCAGATCAATATTTTATAATCCTATTTTCTTTCTTTGTATCTTACTTTTAGTACTTTTTATGTTATTTCAAGTTTATTTTGTTAGAATTCAGTTACTGCTAATGTTTATCTTTCATTATACGAAAGAAGCGATTCGGAGCCAAATGGAGCTTAAAAGGAGCCTATTGGAGCTACATAAAGGGGAGCCGGAAGTTGGATCATTGATCAGGTCCTAGGGCCTGGTCTTCTTTATCGCAATTGCGGTGGCTTTCACAGCAACTGCGGGTCATTGTCTCACAGCGGTCGAGGTAAGGAGCGCGGCAACCGAAGAAGGAAGGGGGCAGAGGATTCTTATGGAAGATCGGCACATATTTAGCATTCTAGGTCCATTACGCAGAAAGAATGTACTTCATCCCTCTTAAGTTTAAAATTTTTAACTAGCGAAGTGCATCGAGACGGTGCCCTATGCCAGCTTGGCGGGTTTGTCATTTGTATATTATATGCATGCAGTTCATCTGCATTGTATCTTTTTTCCCTTCTTTTAAACATTTTTTACATAATTGTATTTAGCCTACATAAAAAAATCAGAAAAATAAAAATACAAAAATATAGGTGGTAGACCAAACCAAGACCCTTTATTTTGTATAGACTATACTCACTTGAACAGGAACAGACGCACTTGTGACTGTAAGTATGGATGTCCGACGTATAAACCATCCATCAGAACTTCAGATGATGAGGGTTCGTACGCCCGGGAGAGCGGTCGATTCGTCCCGAGGTCTTAGGTACGTCCTCACTCACCAAGTAACCATGCCCTACCTAACGGGTCAGACCTTAAGCACTTAAATGCTCCTATACGTAATCCACTCCATCTACATACATTTTCCACATCTTCGAACTACCAAAGGTGGATAGAATGACGCGCGGTTATGAACTTACAATGGCCAAAAACTGGAAGAAAGAGCCAAGACATAGTGAGATCTTCATTACCGCACTCAACAAGACTGCAGCGTGCCGATGACAAACATCGACGGGTGAAGAAGAGACCAAGAGATAGAAGCAAGTTCCTCGATTTAGCCAAGGAGAAAGAGGAAAATCAGACTAGCAACTCGCCCCACAAAGGAGGACTGTGGAAAAGGAAGCTCGAGTCGCTCAACATAGCCAAGGAGAAAAGAGAAAAATTAGAGAAGAGACTCGACTATGCTGGAACAGAAGACAAGAAGGGGCTAATCACCGGTCCCTCTCTATGCTGGAAGGAAAATCCGTGATCGAAAAAATGATGATTTAAAATGAAAGCTCCAAGAAGAGGCAATGTCAAGAGGACGAAAGAATACAATTCGCGAATTATGGCCAAAGAAGAGGAAAAAATAAAGGGCTCGACTTACGCACAACCAATCCAGAGGGTAAGCTATCCAAACGAAGGCTAAGTAGTAAGGGAGAGAAAGAAAAATAAAGCCGGTCACTCGAGATTAGGAGAAACCTTTTAAAGATTGTTAGTTGGAGGTGATCCCTTTGGAGTAACATCCGAACAGAAGTAGGAAGGGCTTAACTGTCCAAGACCCAAGTTAAGCTTGTAAGTAAGAAATAAGTGTTTCAATCATTAAAAAATATGATCATGGATAAACCAAAGGAAGAAGAGCGGCATCGCTCTCGCGATCACAATGACATGCATGACTAAAACCAAGTTTAACGGAAGAACTTCCCAAGGAATCGACAACAAATCAAGACGCCATCAGACCACAACTGCGCTGGCGTACGAGAGTAGCCCATGCGAGGATCGAGTCCTGTTAGGTTCGGAACGATTAACAGGGATCAAGAAATTGGTCATCTTCACCGACGCGCACCTAAGTTTCCAGAGGGTGGCTCACCAAAGGAATAGGTCCTTTCACTCTGATGGACAAATGGGTATTTTATGCGAGGAATTGAAGACTGAGAAAAATCCGAGTGCGCAAGTTAGAGTACTTGTGGGTTACAGGATAGCACAAGTAAGGTAAGCCAGATATTTGGTCTAGAGTTGTGACTTGCTCAAGACGAGCAAGAGAAAGCTTGGTAGAATCTGATGGGGATATTTTATATAGATAATTACCGTCTATATTGTATCTTACTTTATGCATTTTAGTATTAATTTCAGTAGTTTAGCCTAGTTTTAGTTAAAGAATTAAGTTACTGCCAATATCATATGTGATTGTAAGAATTAAAGCAAAATGGCCAAAAAGGACGCTAAAAGAGGCACAAGGAATCTGGAGCTCGATTGGAACAGATGGCGCGCCGCATTCCCACCCGCGGGCACGGTATAACTTGACTCGTCAACTCAAATCTAGGGGACCGGCTCAATGACACCCAATTAAGGAAGGAACACCAAGACTACAATTACAAATTGATTGAAGATTTGATTGGCGATTAAAGGAAAAATCTATCCACTCGAGACAGATGCGATCAGGAAGGGGCATATCGGGAAAGAATTAATCAGGAGTTATTACGCAAAGATTTGCAAGGATCTCTGGATATGTCTCGTGCCATCATCGGACTCTGGAAACCCTAGAGGTCTCCTACCTATAAAAGGACCAGTTGTGGGACGTAGAAAGGATGATCAATTAGAGAGAAAATAGGGAGATGGAGATGTAGAGAATCTCGTTCAGGAACACGAAATTACAATGCACGACTATTTATTTAGTATTAGAAAGTTTTCTGATCTATACCTCTATGTATCTGCATTTTAGTTCTTATACTATGTACTGTGACTAAACCCACCCCCGAGGGTGCGGTGTTAGTAGTTTATCAATCTAGTTATTACATTAAGTTATTTCTCTCATTATGTATTGCTCTTGCTGTGATTTTGTCTGTATACTCTAACGCTTATCATGAAGTGCATAGCACGCCACATTAGGCGAGTAGGCGAAGTACCGAAATAAAAAATCAAAAGCCAGACCTGCGGACAAAACTTGGACCAACGAGTTATGCAAGTAGCCGGGATGTCCGAGGGGAGTCAGGACTACCACATAACATAAGGGGTTTAGAACCTTTGTCGGACAATGATTCACTACAACGGCCGGCTTCACGACACTAGGATGGATCCCTCTCATAAGCAGCACCAAGAAGTAATGGAGAATTAACCCAAAGGAGTAGGACAACACACAATTAACCCCTCTGCGCGAGCATTGACAACGTGAGTATGAAGTCCATTTACCTTTACTTATTTACTCTCTCTGTAAAACTCAATCAACAAATAGATAGGTTTGAAATACTCACCAAACTCTAGTCTGGTACTCCACCTTTGGTCTCCCTGTGGATCGACACCGCCGCTTACTACAAGGCAAGGTTGTAAGTGTTAGGTAACCCGTAGCCATGTACGTTACATGCGCAGCGAAAGCTACGGGTTCAACACGCCCTAGGATCATCGCTAAGGAAATAAAAGTACGAGATTAGCTATTAAAATTTATACCTCGGATCTTCCTGATCTACGAGACGAAGAACGGATGAAGGACTGAACTTTTCTGGCGTGCAATCTTCTCCTTCTTGAAGCTCAACTTCATGAACCTCCTTGCTTCTCCTAGAGATGAAGAACTGATCGCTTGCTTTTCTCCAAAGTAGGACATCTCTACTCGTATCCACGCGAACTTCGGACAGACGGAATTACCGGACTCGGCTAGGCAAGTCCGAAAATACTTTCCGAAATTACCCTAACAAGACTCTCTCTCTCTCTTGGTATTACAACCTAACATGACCCTCATGCTTTGCTTGCGGAAGTGGTTTAGTTAATGGATCGGAGACATTGTCGTCCGATGGCACTCTACACATTTTAACATCACCCCTTCGTACGATCTCCCTAATCAGATGGAAGCGTCGCAGTATGTGCTTGGATCTTTGGTGAGATCTCGGTTCCTTTTCTTGTGCGATCGCTCCATTATTTTCACAATATAGATCCACTGGTTCCGAGATGCTCGGAACTACTCTTAGCTCCTCCAAAAAATTCTTTATCCAAACAGCTTCTTTAGTCGATTCTGCAGCGACTATATACTCTGCTTCCGTTGAAGAATCTGCTACAATGCATTGCTTGGAACTCTTCCATGTCACTACGCCTCCATTTTGGCAAAATAAATAACCTGATTGCGATCTAAAGTCGTCTGAATCTGTCTGGAAGCTTGCGTCGGTGTAACCCTTTACAACGAGCTCGCCTTCCAGACCTCCATAGACTAGGAACAGGTCCTTAGTTCTTCGTAAGTACTTAAGGATTCTTTTAACAGCTATCCAGTGACTTTCACCTGGATTAGACTGAAACCTGCTTGTTGCGCTCAATGAGTATGACACATCCGGTCTAGTATATATCATGGCATACATGATAGATCCTATAGCCGAAGCATATGGGATCTTATTCACGCGTCTTCGTTCCTGCTCACTTGTAGGACATTGTGTCTTACTGAGAGAAACACCATTTGACAAGGGCAAAAATCCTTTCTTGGATTCTTGCATTCTGAACCGTTTCATGACCTAGTCTATGTATGTACTTTGACTCAGACCTATAAGCCTTCTAGATCTATCTTTATAGATCCTGATTCCCAGCACGTAGGAGGCTTCTCCTAGGTCTTTCATCGAGAAATTATCTCCCAACTATTTCTTGACATTCAATAATGTCGGGATGTCATTTCCCATGAGTAATATGTCATCTACGTAAAGCACCAGAAATACTACCGTGCTCCCACTGAACTTCATGAAAACACAAGGCTCCTCTTCACTTTTGGTAAAGCCAAAACTTTTGATTACTTCATCAAAACGAAGGTTCCAGCTTCGAGATGCTTGCTTCAATCCATAGATGGATTTCTGAGGCTTGCAAACCTTACCAGACATGAGACTCAACAAACTAACCCATCAACTTTGTGATGGTTGCCCATTCTTGTCATCTTGTTCGATAAATAAAATTCGCACGTCTCAATTGATCCTAGATCCAGTGAGTCAAACTTTCCACATAGGGTGGAGTTTTAGAAATGCGATTCTTATTATGTGACTTAGATGACATTGCTAGAGGTATGTAATCAATGGACTTATTATTTACCATATAAATGGTATTTTCTAAGTGAACATTTCAAATAGACAAATCCAGGAAAATTTTGGTATTTCAAATAATAAATTTTACAACCATTTTAACGCTAACGTCGAAATAACATTTATTTCATTACAAGTCCACAATGGCTAAGTCAATAAAGTTTTAGAGCTAATGTAGCAGTGCTTGCTTCATTCCCCACTTGTAGGTTGACTTCTCCTCTAGCTAATCTTCTATTTTTGAGTAAAATCCTGCACATTCAAAATGTGAGAATTACAGTGGATATCCAATATCCAAGTAGAGATTTAGGAAGAGGAATACCTGAAATGGCAGCCATTGATTCTTCTTCTTGACATATCTTACATCCTCTTCTCCGGTGATCACACATAGAACATGCAATCACTTCTTCCGATTCCTCAGGTTTAGGCAACTCTTTGCCTTCACTCTTGATCCAGCTCTCCCATGCGGCCTGTCTATTCAACTCCCTTTCCCTTTCAATCCTGAGGGCATTAATGACAACTCTTGCCTCTATGTCCTTCCCTGTCTGTTTAAGCATCTTATGCAATTCCGTGACTGACGTCTCCATCCGACGCTTATGATATTCAGTAATGAACAAATCAAAGCTCGGAGGAAGCGATCCAAGAATCATGTCAACCGCGAATTCTCTTGGAATAGGCGAACCAAGTCTCTCTAAGTAATCAATGTGGCTTCTCATCTTGAACACATGAGTATCCACAGAGGAACCCTGAGCCATCTTGCTCTTGATTAATAACTTGGTGACCTTTTAGCGCTGAATACTAGCCTGCTTTCGGAACATGTCCTTAAGCACCTTGATCATATCACATCCATAAAACATATCTGCTTCCGAAGCTTAGGTTTCATTCCTGCTAACATCATCCAGGCTACTTTATCAGAATCATCAATACACTTCTGATAAGTATCTTGAACGACTCTAGAAGCGGTCGAAGGCGGTGGATTTGGGATGGGTGTCTCACGGACATACAACTTTCCTTCACTCTTGAGAACAATTCTCAGAGTCCTGAACCATTCAGGGAAGTTTGTGCCATCGAGCTTATCCTTCTCAAGGATAGATCGCAAGTTCGTAAATTTCGAACTCATTCTACAAGTTTAATATACAATGTAAAGTTTATTATTTAGAATTATTCTAATTTTGTTTCATATATTATACTCCCACTATTTTTCTTCAAATCAAACACCTTCAGTAGTATTTATTCGGAAACATTCAACTGAGTGAAGTTTCATTGTGAGTCAAGATCCCTATATCATTGAGCAGTAAGTGCGCTCCGGCGCAACCCTTAATGCTCAACTATTTAGGTAGGAACACTTTCCAATTGCATCATATGCAACTCTTGCCTTTTATGGAATGAGTATCTTATACTCGGTGTATTATCCCATCTTGTTCCCTGAGCCCAAGTCCGACTTGCTTGCCCAGTTAAGTTTAACCATGTATGAATATCGGCAAAGTAGTTTCTAGCACACTCAGCTCAGGCATGACCTGTTCTAGTTACTGCTTCCCGCGTGCCCCCTTCCACAGACAATCCCCCACACGCCCAGCTCCGGCATGACCCATGTGGAAAACTGTCGGAGTACTGAGGGTTACAGTGACATGGGAGGCACTTCATTACTTAATATTCTGAAGAATTTTATTTTTAGATTTGTAAAATTAAACATCACAGAAACTAAGTTAAATATGGTATGAGCCTATTCCTCACGAGCGATCATGAGGTTCCTAATCCTAGATCTATCTTTTAGATTGCAGGAGTAATCTTCAACAAACCCTTCGTTGAGTGTGTGCGAAGATCCAATGCCATCTTCCGAAGATTGCGCCAAGATCCTTGCCTTGTCGTCTTGATATAATATCTTTCCTAACAACTATCCTATTGCTAGAAAAAGTAATTTACAATTTTGGACAACTCACAGGTTGCCATAGTTACAACTTTGGACAACTCACTGGTTGCCATAGATATTAAATAAAATTAAAAGTATTCACACACAAGATTACATCACAGAACAATCACAGATCTAAAGCTCATACCATATTTACATATTAAATTCCTTGTATAACAAAAATTAGGGTTTCCGCGCCTTATTTCGTTGGGAACGGAACTATTCCGTTCTCAACGGAACTTTTCCGTTCTCAACGGAGACATGTTGGAAATTCATATTTCCTTTAGTTTTAGTTCCGTTTCCAAAACAGATTTCGAAAAACTAATTTTCGAAACTCTAGAAAATCATAATATCCAATATTATATTCCTAGAAACTATTTCCGTGATGTTTTGAAATAATATTTTCAAAACTCTAAAATTTATTATACTAGAATTTACTAAATTTTAAATATATAATCGACGATTATTTCCTTAACAAACGCTCTGATGCCACTGTTGGGAAACCCGTAGTCATGTACGTTACATGCGCAGCGGAACCTACGGGTTAAACCCTCCCTAGGATCATCGTAAAGGAAATAAAGGTATGAGATTATGCTATTAAAATTTATACCTCGGATCTTCCTGATCGGGGAGAGAGAAGCGGATGTAGGTCTAAACGAACTTCCGTCTTGCTTCCTTCTCCTTCCTGGCTTCTAAAGCTCGACTCTGAGAACCTTCTTGCTCTTCCTAGGGACGAAGAACTTGATCGCTTGCTAATCTCCAAGGCAGGAGATCTCTACTTGTATCCACGTCGAACTTCGAATAAACAGAATAACCGAACTCGGCTAGACGAGTCCGGAAATACTTTCAGGAGGCTCTCTCTCTTTATCTCTGTATTACGGCAGCCTGGAGGCTCTGTAATGTGTGTCTAATAAAGGGGGACTGCCCTTCTATTTATACTAGAGAGAGAGGCAAAGGATTGCTTAGTTACCATAACTAAAAACCTAATTCTAGCGCTTATTCCGTGCCCAACGGACCTATTCCGTTGCCAACGGAATAGGGTTTCCTAATCTGAAAACTTAGCTGCCGACATATTGGCTGAGTTCTCTTGCCAACGGAACTGTGATGATAATTGCACAATCATTCATATCAATCATCCAATGATCGATTATTTCCTTCACCTATTTATACATCATATGTATAACTATTTAAGAGCATTTCTTTCCCGACTAGACGTTGTTCTATGTGTGACCGTGTAGGTTCCATTTAACGCTGTCAACGATCTTCCAAAGATCGTATGTCATGAGTAACCTCTAGACTGGTGTCATGACTACCCATGTTAAATGAAATGATCAGCGATCATAAACCTATCTGTATAGACATTTGATTATTCCTTTTGTTCTACGATATACGTCTTGATCACAAGGCACGGTAGAGTCTCTTTCCTGATCGAGAATTAGACTGAACAAATACAAAATGATATTAACAACACATGTTAATCCATTTTGAGCATGGCCATGCATTTCCTTCAGTCCTAGTTCATTAGGGGGCCCAGAGATATCTCCCTCTTAACGAGAGGAACAAATCACATCTTGGTCTCTCACATTCCTCGTCATGATTCAGTGCATACCTAATGATGACCCTAATGATCATCCCGTTACGGATGACGTAAGATCATATTAAAGTATGCAGTTCCTCATACAGGAATCCATGGTGACCTCAGGTCATAGGAACAAGCACACTATTCATATGAGAATCACTAATGACATATACCATGCATATTCTCATAGTGTGGTCAGTCTAATACGTGTTCTCTAACACGTGCCTATATTCCTGACTTGACATCCCTATGTCAATGATCAGCAGAACATGATCATCCAGCCTGCGAATATACTAGTGTAGATATGTAGCTTCTTACCTGAAGTATGTTTATCTTTATAAACATCTCACATATCACTAGGGACACTTTAGAATGCCATTCGTTGGTTCACAGTTCTACTATCAGAATTACGTATTCTGATGACATGAACCCGAAGTGTCATTCACGGTCGATCTAATATATGTGAATATATTAGTCACTTATACACTCATTCATATATGAACTAAATAAACGTGTTTCTCATAATCTAATCTCTAGTCCAACACTTTGGCCTAGGACATAATTCCTTCATACACAGCGACATCCTCGTAAGAAATCCACATAAGCGTCTGATGCATCGTGAAGGTTGGGACAACATTAGGGCCCCCTGATATATATACTCTTTATAATTTAAGAGCCTTGTGACAAACTAATGGAAGGATGATGATCATGAATGGGTGATCGGTCGAATTTATAGAGAGGCTGGTCTGGAGAGTGGGGGACAAACCGAGCGATTCCATTGGCTCAGGCAGATCAAGTGGGGTGTACTGAAGATCTGGACGAAATTTCGTTGAATTCGGTTGAGAGTTGGCCGAGATTCAGGCGGAAGATTGATGCTCTGTTTGGCGAAAATGCTTCAGATCGGATCCGAAATGAAGTACTAACGGTTAAGACTGTTGTGTCTCTGACTGACGGGCCCCACTGGATTTGCTGCGCAGAAACGGGTCATAAATCGCGTGAAACGAGTCGCGCGCTGTTCTTCAGAACAGCGCTGAGTTTTTGAACGTCTTTTTGATCTTTTATGGCGGAACGGGTCGAACGCGCGTGAAACGAGTCGTCTTCTGATGAACATTGGAGCTGAGTTTAAGTAACGGTTGTTTCGGTTTTCTGTGGCGTGCGAGCGTGTGATCCATCCTAAAACAATCTTCTGATGGGTTTTGGTTTCGCAATGATGGATTTTGGATCCAATTCCTGATCGGGTTCTGACTCCATTTTACCCGTTTCTGAACTCAGTGATCAAACTCGCCATTTTGCTTCATTTCAGCTCGAGTTTTCGATCCAGATTGCTTCCTCTCATCATCACGAACCTACAGGACTTTGAAGCGCAACAAACGGTTGAGAATTCGTTGAGTTTGGCCATTATGAAACTGGTTTCAACTTCTTTCCACCATTGATGGCTGTTGAGCTCAAAGACTGCCCTTTAAGCAGCGACAATTCAGTCCACCGCTCAGGCTTCATTCCTCACACCCTCACGATGCTCTTCTGTGAGCTTTGATGCTTCAATTCTTCCCCTAATCAGTGAATTTCCGCCATTAACCGAACTCAGCGAAAATAACCAAACGGAACACAAAATCGTGAATCAAGATGAGATTCCGAGTTGTTTTTCCATCGAATTGAGGCTTCGGAATCCATTACGAGACCCCACTGATGCTGTTCGATGCGTCAAACATCATCACCTCGTGAGAAAAATGCAAGAAGACCGATCGAGTTCATTTCACTGCCAAAATTTCGACCGTTGGATCATCAAGATTGAAAAGTTCATTGAGGATTTCGTCGAACAGATTACGCAAACACGGATTTCTCGCTCGATTTTGCATCATTCAATGAGTTCTTCATACGGTTAGAAAGGGTAGACGATGGAGAAGAGAATGAGATCGGTTTTGGCTCGAATGGATGATGGTGGATGGCACAGAAGGTCAACCGTGTTTTCGGCCAGTTTTCAGCACCTGTTTTGGCCGAATTCCGGCGATCGCCGGACTTCCAGGATCTGAAAATGGTACCGGCACGTTCCTCTCTTCATGCTGAATCCATGGCTGGCTTGTTTGTTCGATTTCGAGCAGAATTGTGAATTATGAGGTTTAAAGAAGATGGGTTTGACCTGGTCAATTCGTTGACAATTTTGACCTGATTTTCAATTGGTGATTCTGAGAGTTCTAGAAGGTTTCTGATCGCGAGGATTGTACCGTTGGGTTCGTTTCGTCGAGCTCTTCGTTTTGGTATACCGTTTGACCCATTTTGGAGAAGTTGACTTTTGGTCAACTTGGCGATTTTTGGCGTTTGGCTCGGTTTGACTTGGTTGTAGAAGGTTTTCGAATTGTCGTAAAAGTTTGGGGAATTTTTTGTAGAGTGTTTGAGTTTTTTGTTGGCCATCTTTGGCCCATTATTTGCGTTTTGGTCCAATTCTTCATTTTATGGCCTTTTCGCCTGTAAAATCACACAAAAATGTATTAAGAGGTTTCAAATTATGTTTTATGAATTATGAGTATTTTTCATACATTTGATGTGAATTATGATTGAATTTGAGACGATAAAAACCCTAAAAATGTGTATAAAAATACACATTACCACAAAAATTAAAATATAATACATAGAAAAAACTCCATTGTTAATGATTTTCACAATACCAAAAAAATGGAATTGAGGTGTAATACATGGAAGGAAATAATATTTTGTAATTTTCACAAAGCAACAAAAATTGAAGTCTAATACATGGTAAAAACACAATTTTGTATTGTTTTTCACAAAACCACAAAATTAAAATCTAATACATGGAAAATACTCCATTGTTGTTGATTTTCACAATACCAAAAAAACGAATTGAGGTGTAATACATGGAGAAAAACAATCTTTTGATATTTTCATAAAAGCGCAGAAATTTATGTCTAATACATGGAAAAAACAAATTTTGTATTGTTTTTCACAAAACCACAAAATTAAAATCTAATACATGTAAAATACTCCATTGATAATGATTTTCACAATACCAAAAAAATGAAATTGAGGTACAATACATGGAAAGAAATAATATTTCGTTATTTTCACAAAACCGCAAATAAGAAGTCTAAAACGTTGAAAAAAGAAAATTTGTAATGTTTTTCACAGACCACAAAACTAAAATCTAATACATGTAAAATACTCCATTGATAATGATTTTCACAATACCAAAAAAATAGAATTGAGGTTCAATACATGGAAAGAAATAATACAAAACCGCAAAATGAGAAGTCTAATACATGGAAAAAACACAATTTTGTATTCTTTTTTCAGAAAACCACATCTAATACTTTAGCAAAATTTCATTGTTATTGATTTTCACAATACATAAAAAAATGGAAGTGAGGTACGATACATGGAAAGAAATAATATTGTGAAAATCGTTTTTTTGGTATTGTGAAAATCATTACCATGGAGTATTTTACATGTATTAGATTTTAGTTTTTGTGGTTTGTGCAAAACAATACAAATTTTATTTTTTCCAAGTATTAGACTTCTTATTTGCGGTTTTGTGAAAATAACAAAATATTATTTCTTTCCATGTATTGTACCTCAATTCCATTTTTTTGTTATTGTGAAAATCATTATCAATAGAGTATTTTTCATGTATTAGATTTTAGTTTTTGTCGTTTGTGAAAAACAATACAAATTTTGTTTTTTCCATGTACTAGACCTCTTATTTTGCGGTATTGTGAAAATAACAAAATATTATTTCTTTCCATGTATTGTACCTCAGTTCCATTTTTTTGGTATTGTGAAAATCATTAACAATGGAGTATTTTACATGTATTAGATTTTAGTTTTTGTGGTTTGTGAAAAACAATACAAATTTTATTTTTTCCATGTATTAGACATCAATTTTTGTGATTTTATGAAAATATCAAAATATTGTTTTTCTCCATGTATTACACCTCAATTCGATTTTTTGGTATTGTGAAAATCAACACCAATGGAGTATTTTCCTTGTATTAGATTTTAATTTTGTGGTTTTGTGAAAAACAATACAAAATTGTGATTTTACCATGTATTAGACTTCTTATTTTGTGGTTTTGTGCAAATAAAGAAATATCATTTTTTTCCATGTATTACACCTCAATTCCAATTTTTTGGTATTGTGAAAATCATTAACAATGGATTTTTTTCCTATGTATTAGATTTTAATTTTTCTGGTTTTGTGAAAAACAATACAAAATTGTGATTTGTCCATGTATTAGACATCTTATTTTGCTATTTTGTGAAAATAACAAAATATTATTTTTTTCCATGTATTGGACCTCAATTCCATTTTTTTGGTATTGTGAAAATCCTTAACAATGGAGTATTTTACATGTATTAGATTTTTGTTTTTGTGTTTTTTGAAAAACAATACAAATTTTGTTTTTTCCATGTATTAGACTTCAATTTTTGTGGTTTGTGATAATAACAAAATATTATTTCGTTCCATGTATTGTGAAAATCAATAACAATGGAGTTTTGTCCATGTATTAGATTTTAATTTTTGTGGTTTTGTTAAAAACAATACAGAATTGCGTTTTTTCCGTGTATTAGACTTCTTAATTTGCGTTATTGTGAAAATAAGAAAATATTATTTCTTTCCATGTCTTGTACCTCAATTCTATTTTGTTGGTATTGTGAAAATCAATAACATTGGAGTTTTTTTTCGTGTATTAGATTTTAATTTCTGTGGTTTTGTGAAAAACAATACAAATTGTGTTTTTCCCATGTACTAGACTTCAATTTTTGTGGTTTTGTGAAAATATGAAAATATTATTTTTTTCCATCTAATAAAGCTCAATTCGATTTTTTGTAATTGTGAAAATCAATAACAATGGAGTTTTTTCAATGTACTAGATTTTAATTTTTGTGGTTTCGTGAAAAACAATACAACATTGTGTTCTTTCCATGTATTAGATTTCATATTTTGCGATTTTGTTAGATGGAAAAAAACAATATTTTGATATTTTCACAAAACCACAAAAATTGAAGTCTAATACATGGGAAAAACACAATTTGTATGGTTTTTCACAAAACCACAGAAATTAAAATCTAATACACGAAAAAAAACTCCAATGTTATTGATTTTCACAATACGAACAAAATGGAATTGAGGTACAAGACATGGAAGGAAATAATATTTTCTTATTTTCACAATACCGCAAATTAAGAACTCTAATACATCGAAAAAACACAATTTTATATTCTTTTTCACAAAACCACAAAAATTAAAATCTAATACATGGAAAAAACTTCATTGTTAATGATTTTCACAATACCAAAAAATCAAATTGAGGTGTAATACAAGGAAGGAAATAATATTTTGTTATTTTCAAAAAACCACAAAAATTGAAGTCTAATACATGGTAAAAACACAATTTTGTATTGTTATTCAGAAAACCACAAAATTAAAATCTAATATATGGAAAATACTCCATTGTTGTTGATTTTCACAATACCAAAAAATCGAATTGAGGTGTAATACATGGAGAAAAACAATCTTTTGACATTTTCATAAAAGCACAGAAATTTAAGTCTAATACATGGAAAAAACAAAATTTGTATTGCTTTTCACAAACCACAAAAACTAAAATCTAATACATATAAAATACTCCATTGATAATGATTTTCACAATACAGAAAAAATAAAATTGAGGTACAATAGATGGAAAGAAATAATATTTTGTTATTTTCACAAAACCGCAAATAAGAAATCTAATACATGGAAAAAACACAATTTTGTACTATTTTTTCACAAGACCACAGAAATTAAAATCTAATTCTTTAGCAAAACTTCCTTGTTATTGATTTTCACAATACCAAAAAAATGGAATTGAGGTACGATACATGGAAAGAAATAATATTTTGTTATTTCCACAAAATCGCAAAATAAGAAGTCTAATACATGAAAAGAACACAATTTTGTATTGTTTTTTACGAAACCACAAAAATTAGAATCTAATACACATAAAAAAGCTCCATTGTTATTGATTTTCATAATACCATAAAAATGGAATTGAGGTACAATACATGAAAAAAAATAATATTTTCTTATTTTCACAGAACCGCAAAATAAGAAGTCTAATACATGGAAAGAACACAATTTTGTATTATTTTTCACAAAACCACGAAAATTAAAATCTAATACATGGAAAAAACTCCATTGTTATTGATTTTCACAATCCCAAAAAATGGAATTGAGGTTTAATAGATGGAAAAAAACAATCTTTTGATATTTTCACAAAACCACAAAAATTAAAGTCTAATACATGGGAAAAAAACAATATGTATTGTTTTTCGCAAACAACAGAAATTAAAATCTAATACATGAAAAAAACTCCAATGTTATTGATTTTCACAATACCAAAAAATGGAATTGAGGTACAAGACATGGAAAGAAATAATATTTTGTTATTTTTGCAAAACCGCAAAATAAGAATTCTAATACATGTAAAGAACACAATTTTGTATTATTTTTCAGAAAACCACGAAAATTAAAATCTAATACATAAAAAAAACTCCATTGATATTGATTTTCACAATCCGAAAAAATCGAATTGAGGTTTAGTCCATGGAAAAAAAAACAATCTTTTGATATTTTCAGAAAACCACAAAAAATTGAAGTCTAATACATGGGAAAAACACAATTTGTATTGGATTTTACGAACCACAGAAATGAAAATCTAATACATGAAAAAAACTCCAATGTTCTTGATTTTCACAATACCAAAAAAATGGAATTGAGGTACAAGATATGGAAAGAAATAATAATTTCTTATTTTCACAAAACCGCAAAATAAGAAGTCTAATACATGCAAAAAACACAATTTTGTATTGTTTTTCACAAAACACAAAAATTAAAATCCAATACATGGAAAAAAACTCCATTGTTAATGATTTTCACAATACCAAAAAATCGAATTGAGGTGTAATACAAGGAGAAAAACAATATTCTGATATTTTAATAAAACCACAAAAATTGAAGTCTAATACATGGAAAAAATAAAATTTGTATTGTTTTTCACAAACCACAAAAACTAAAATCTAATACATGTAAAATAATCCATTGTTAATGATTTTCACAATACCAAAAAAATGGAATTGAGGTACAATACATGGAAAGAAATAATATTTTGTTATTTTCACAAAACCGCAAAATAAGAAGTCTAATGCATGGAAAAAAACAAAATTTGTTTTGTTTTTCCCAAACCACAAAAACTAAAATCTAATACATATAAAATACTCCATTTATAATGGTTTTCACAATACCAAAAAAATGGAATTGAGATACAATACATGGAAAGATATAACATTTTGTTATTTCCACAAAACCGCAAATAAGGAGTCTAATACATGGAAAAAACAAAATTTGTATTGTTTTTCACAAACCACAAAAACTAAAATCTAATACATGTAAAATACTCCATTGATAATGATTTTCACAATACCAAAAAAATGGAATTGAGGTACACTACATGGAAGGAAATAATATTTTGTTATTTGTACAAAACCGCAAATAAGAAGTCTAATACATGGAAAAAACAAAATTTGTATTGTTTTTCACAGACCACAAAAAGTAAAGTCTAATACATGTAAAATACTTCATTGATAATGATTTTCACAATACCAAAAAAATAGAATTGAGATACAATACATGGAAAGAAATAATACAAAACCGCAAAATGAGAAGTCTAATACATGGAAAAAACACAATTTTGTATTCTTTTTTCAGCAAAATATTATTTACACAAATTGACAAAAATTAAAATCTAATACATTGAAAAAACTCCATTGTTATTGATTTTCACAACTACAAAAAATCGAATTGAGCTTTATTAGATGGAAAAAAATAATATTTTCATATTTTCACAAGACCACAAAAATTGAAGTGTAGTACATGGGAAAAACACAATTTGTATTGTTTTTCACAAAACCACAGAAATTAAAATCTAATACACGAAAAAAAACTCCAATGTTATTGATTTTCACAATACCAAAAAAATGGAATTGAGGTACAAGACATGGAAAGAAATAATATTTTCTTATTTTCACAATGACGCGAATTAAGAAGTCTAATACACGGAAAAAACGCAATTTTGTATTGTTTTTCACAAAACCACAAAAATTAAAATCTAATACATGGACAAAACTCCATTGTTATTGATTTTCACAATACATGGAACGAAATAATATTTTGTTATTATCACAAAACCACAAAAATTGAAGTCTAATACATGGAAAAAACAAAATTTGTATTGTTTTTCAAAAACCACAAAAACAAAAATCTAATACATGTAAAATACTCCATTGTTAAGGATTTTCACAATACCAAAAAAATGGAATTGAGGTCCAATACATGGAAAAAAATAATATTTTGTTATTTTCACAAAATAGCAAAATAAGATGTCCAATACATGGACAAATCACAATTTTGTATTGTTTTTCACAAAACCACAAAAATTAAAATCTAATACATAGGAAAAAAATTCATTGTTAATGATTTTCACAATACCAAAAAATTGGAATTGAGGTGTAATACATGGAAAAAAATGATATTTCTTTATTTTCACAAAACCGCGAAATAAGAAGTCTAATACATGGTAAAATCACAATTTTGTATTGTTTTTCACAAAACCACAAAATTAAAATCTAATACAAGGAAAATACTCCATTGGTGTTGATTTTCACAATACCAAAAAATCGAATTGAGGTGTAATACATGGAGAAAAACAATATTTTGATATTTTCATAAAATCACAAAAATTGAAGTCTAATACATGGAAAAAATTAAATTTGTATTGTTTTTCACAAACCACAAAAACTAAAATCAAATACATGTAAAATACTCCATTGTTAATGATTTTCACAATACCAAAAAAATGGAATTGAGGTACAATACATGGAAAGAAATAATATTTTGTTATTTTGACAAAACCGCAAAATAAGAAGTTTAACACACGGAAAAAACAAAATTTGTATTGTTTTTCACAAACCACAAAAACTCAAATCTAATACATGTAAAATACTCCATTGATAATGATTTTCACAATACCAAAAAAATGGAATTGACGTACAATACATGGAAAGAAATAATATTTTGTTATTTTTACAAAACCGCAAATAAGAAGTCTAATACATGGAAAAAATAAAATTTTTATTGTTTTGCGCAAACCACAAAAACTAAAATCTAATACATGTAAAATACTCCATGGTAATGATTTTCACAATACCAAAAAAATGGAATTGAGGTACAATACATGGAAAGAAATTATATTTTGTTATTTTGACAGAACCGGAAAATGAGAAGTTTAATACCTGGAAAAAACACAATTTTGTATTTTTTTTCCACAAAACGACAGAAATTAAAATCTAATACTTTAGCAAAACTCCATTGTTATTGATTTTCACAATACCAAAAAAAGGGAATTGAGGTACAATACACGGAAAAAAATAATATTTTGTTATTTTCAAAAAACCGCAAAATAAGAAGACTAATACATGGAAAGATCACAATTTTGTATTGTTTTTCACAAAACCACAAAAATAAAAATCTAATACACGGAAAAAACTTCATTGTTAACGATTTTCACAATACCAAAAATCGAGTTGAGGTGTAATACATGGAAACAAATAATATTTTGTTATTTTGAAAAAACCATAAAAATTGAAGTCTAACACGTGGAAAAAATACAATTTTGTATTGTTTTTCACAAATCCAAAAAAATTAAAATCCCATACAAGAAAATACTCAATACGAAAAAATCGAATTGAGGTGTAATACATGGAAAAAATAAAATTTGTATTGTTTTTCACAAACCACAAAAACTAAAATCTAATACATGTAAAATACTCCATAGATAATGATTTTCACAATACCAAAAAAATGGAATTGAGGTACAATACATGGAAAGAAATAATATTTTGTTATTTTGACAAAACCGCAAAATGAGAAGTCTAATACATGGAAAAAACACAATTTTGTATTCTTTTTTCACAAAACCACAGAAATTAAAATCTAATACTTTAGCAAAACTTTATTGTTATTGATTTTCACAATACCAAAAAAAGGGAATTCAGGTACAATACAAGGAAAAAAATAATATTTTGTTATTTTCAAAGAATCGCAAAATAAGAAGTCTAATACATGGAAAGAACACAATTTTGTATTATTTTTCACAAAACCACAAAAATAAAAATCTAATACACGGAAAAAACTCCTTTGTTAATGATTTTCCCAATACCAAAAATCGAATTGAGGTGTAATACGTGGAAACAAATAATATTTTGTTATTTTGAAAAAACGACAAAAATTGAAGTCTAATACATGGAAAAAACACAATTTTGTATTGTTTTTCACAAAACCACAAAATTAAAATCCAATACAGGAAAATACTCAATTGTTATTGATTTTCATAATACCAAAAAATCGAATTGAGGTGTAATACATGGAAAAAAACAAAATTTAGATATTTTCATAAAACTACAAAAATTGAAGTCTAATACATGGAAAAAACAAAATTTGTATTGTTTTCGCAAAACCACAAAAATTAAAATCAAATACATGGAGAAAAACTCCATTGTTAATGATTTTCACAATACCAAAAATTCGAATTGAGGTGTAATACATTGAAAGAAATAATATTTTGTTATTTTCACAAAACCACAAAAATTGAAGTCTAATACATGGTAAAATCACAATTTTGTATTGTTTTTCACAAAACCACAAAATTAAAATCTAATACAAGAAATATACTCCATTGTTGTTGATTTTCACAATACCAAAAAATCGAATTGAGGTAAAATACATGGAAAAAAACAATATTTTCATATTTTCATAAAACCACAAAAATTGAAGTCTAATACATGGAAAAAATAAGATCTGTATTGTTTTTCGCAAACCACAAAAACTAAAATCTAATACATGTAAAATACTCCATTGTTAATGATTTTCACAATACCAAAAAAATGGAATTGAGGAACATGGAAAGAAATAATATTTTGTTATTTTCACAAAACCGCAAAATAAGAAGTCTAACACATGGAAAAAACAAAATTTCTATTTGTTTTTCACAAACCACAAAAACTAAAATCTAATACATGTAAAATACTCCATTGATAATGATTTTCACAATACAAAAAAAATGGAATTGAGATACAATACATGGAAAGAAATAATATTTTGTTATTTTCACAAAACCGCAAATAAGAAGTCTAATACATGGAGAAAAAAAAAATTTGTATTGTTCTTCACAAACCACAAAACTAAAATCTAATACATGTGAAATACTCCATTGATAATAATTTTCACAATACCAAAAAAAGGAATTGAGGTACAATACATGGAAAGAAATAATATTTTGTTATTTTCACAAAACCGCAAAATAAGAAGTCTAATACATGGAAAAAAACACAATTTTGTATTTTTTTTTCACAAAACCACCGAAATTAAAATCTAATGCTTTAGCAAAACTCCCTTGTTATTGATTTTCACAATACCAAAAAAATGGAATTGAGATACGATACATGGAAAGAAATAATATTTTGATATTTTCACAAAATCGCAAAATAAGAAATCTAATACATGGAAAGAGTACAATTTTGTATTGTTTTTCAAGAAACCACAAAAATTAAAATCTAATACATAGAAAAAAAAACTCCAATGTTATTGATTTTCATAATACCAAAAAAATGGAATTGAGGTACAATACACGGAAAAAAAAATATTTTGTTATTTTCACAGAACCGCAAAATAAGAAGTCTAATACAAGGAAAGAACACAATTTTGTATTGTTTTTCACAAAACCACGAAAATTAAAATCTAATACATGGAAAAAACTCCATTGTTATTGATTTTCACAATTCCAAAAAATCGAATTGAGGTTTAATGGATGGAAAAAAACAATCTTTTGATATTTTCACAAAACCACAAAAATTGAAGTCTAATACATGGGAAAATCACAATTTTTATTGTTTTTCACAAAACCACAGAAATTAAAATCTAATACATGAAAAAAACTCCAATGTTATTCTTTTCCACAATACCAAAAAAATGGAATTGAGGTTCAAGACATGGAAAGAAATAATATTTTCTTATTTTCACAAAACCGCAAATTAAGAAGTCTAATACACGGAAAAAACGCAATTTTGTATTGTTTTTCACAAAACCATAAAAATAAAAATCTAATACATGGAAAAAACTCCATTGTTAATGATCTTCACAATACCAAAAAATCGAATTCAGGTGTAATATATGGAAAGAAATAATATTTTGTTATTTTCGCAAAACCACAAAAATTGAAGTCTAATACATGGTAAAAACACAATTTTGTATTGTTTTTCACAAAACCACAAAATTAAAATCTAATACATGGAAATACCCAATTGTTGTTGATTTCCACAATACCAAAAAATCGAATTGAGGTGTAATACGTTGAGAAAAATAATATTTTGATATTTTCATAAAACCACAAAAATTGAAGTCTAATACATGGAAAAAACAAAATTTGTATTGTTTTACACAAACCACAAAAACTAAAATCTAATACATGTAAAATACTCCATTGTTAATGATTTTCACAATACGAAAAAAATGGAATTGACGTACAATACATGCAAAGAAATAATATTTTGTTATTTTCACAAAATCGCAAAATAAGATGTCTAATACATGGACAAAACACAATTTTGTATAGTTTTTCACAAAACCAAAAAAATGAAAATCTAATACATAGGAAAAAAAATCCATTGTTAATTATTTTCACACTACCAAATTGGTATTGAGGTGTCATACATGGAAAAAAATAATATTTCTTTATTTTCACAAAACCGCAAAATAAGAAGTCTAATACATGGAAAAGACACAATTTTGTATTGTTTTTCACAAAACCACAAAAATAAAAATCTAATACACGGAGAAAACTCCATTGTAAATGATTTTCACAATACCAAAAAATCGAATTGGGGTGTAATACATGGAAAGAAATAATATTTTGTTATTTTCACAAAATCAGAAAAATTGAAGTCTAATACATGGAAAAAACACAATTTTGTATTGTGTTTCACAAAACCACAAAATTAATATCTAATACAGGAAAACACTCAATTGTTATTGATTTTCAAAATACCAAAAAATCGAATTGAGCTGTAATACATGGAAAAAAATAAAATTTTGATATTTTTATAAAACCACAAAAATTGAAGTCTAATACATGGAAAAAACAAATTTTGTATTGTTTTCACAAAACCACAAAAATTCAAATCTAATACATGGAGAAAAACTCCATTGTTAATGATTTTAACAATACCAAAAAATCGAATTAAGGTGTAATACATTGAAAGAAATAATATTTTGTTATTTTCACAAAACCACAAAAATTGACGTCTAATACATGGTAAAATCACAATTTTGTATTGTTTTTCACAAAACCACAAAATTAAAATCTAATACATGGAAAATACCCAATTGTTGTTGATTTCCACAATACCAAAAAATCGAATTGTGGTGTAATACATGGAGAAAAATAATATTTTCATATTTTCATAAAACCACAAAAATTGAAGTCTAATACATGGAAAAAACAAAATTTGTATTGTTTTACACAAACCACAAAAACTAAAATCTAATACATGTAAAATACTCCATTGTTAATGATTTTCACAATACCAAAAAAATGAAATTGACGTACAATACATGGAAAGAAATAATATTTTGTTATTTTCACAAAATCGCAAAATAAGATGTCTAATACATTGACAAAACACAATTTTGTATAGTTTTTCACAAAACCAAAAAAATTAAAATCTAATACATAGGAAAAAAAATCCATTGTTAATTATTTTCACACTACCAAATTGGTATTAAGGTGTAATACATGGAAAAAAGTAATATTTCTTTATTTTCACAAAACCGCAAAATAAGAAGTCTAATACTGGAAAAGTCACAATTTTGTATTGTTTTTCACAAAACCACAAAAATAAAAATCTAATACACGGAGAAAACTCCATTGTTAATGATTTTCACAATACCAAAAAATCGAATTGGGGTGTAATACATGGAAAGAAATAATATTTTGTTATTTTCACAAAATCATAAAAATTGAAGTCTAATACATGGAAAAAACACAATTTGGTATTGTGTTTCACAAAACCACAAAATTAATATCTAATACAGGAAAACACTCAATTGTTATTGATTTTCAAAATACCAAAAAATCGAATTGAGGTGTAATACATGGAAAAAAATAAAATTTTGATATTTTCATAAAACCACAAAAATTGAAGTCTAATACATGGAAAAAACAAATTTTGTATTGTTTTCACAAAACCACAAAAATTAAAATCTAATACATGGAGAAAAACTCCATTGTTAATGATTTTCACAATACCAAAAAATCGAAATGAGGTGTAATACATTGAAAGAAATAATATTTTGTTATTTTCACAAAACCACAAAAATTGACGTCTAATACAAGGTAAAATCACAATTTTGTATTATTTTTCACAAAACCACCAAATTAAAATCTAATACAAGGAAAATACTCCATTGTTGTTGATTTTCACAATACCAAAAAATCGAATTGAGGTGTAATAGATGGAGAAAAACAATATTTCGATATTTTCATAAAACCACAAAAATTGAAGTCAAATACATCGAAAAAATAAGATCTGTATTGTTTTTCACAAACCACAAAAACTAAAATCTAATACATGTAAAATACTCCATTGTTAATGATCTTCACAATACCAAAAAATCGAATTCAGGTGTAATATATGGAAAGAAATAATATTTTGTTATTTTCGCAAAACCACAAAAATTGAAGTCTAATACATGGTAAAAACACAATTTTGTATTGTTTTTAACAAAACCACAAAATTAAAATCTAATACATGGAAATACTCAATTGTTGTTGATTTCCACAATACCAAAAAATCGAATTGAGGTGTAATACGTTGAGAAAAATAATATTTTGATATTTTCATAAAACCACAAAAATTGAATACTAATACATGGAAAAAACAAAATTTGTATTGTTTTACACAAACCACAAAAACTAAAATCTAATACATGTAAAATACTCCATTGTTAATGATTTTCACAATACCAAAAAAATGGAATTGACGTACAATACATGCAAAGAAATAATATTTTGTTATTTTCACAAAATCGCAAAATAAGATGTCTAATACATGGACAAAACACAATTTTGTATAGTTTTTCACAAAACCAAAAAAATTAAAATCTAATACATAAGAAAAAAATCCATTGTTAATTATTTTCACACTACCAAATTGGTATTGTGGTGTCATACATGGAAAAAAATAATATTTCTTTATTTTCACAAAACCGCAAAATAAGAAGTCTAATACATGGAAAAGACACAATTTTGTATTGTTTTTCACAAAACCACAAAAATAAAAATCTAATACACGGAGAAAACTCCATTGTAAATGATTTTCACAATACCAAAAAATCGAATTGGGGTGTAAAACATGGAAAGAAATAATATTTTGTTATTTTCACAAAACCAGAAAAATTGAAGTCTAATACATGGAAAAAACACAATTTTGTATTGTTTTCAGAAAACCACAAAATTAAAATCTCATACAGGAAAATACTCAAATGCTATTGATTTTCATAATACCAAAAAATCGAATTGAGGTGTAATACATGGAAAAAAACAAAATTTTGATATTTTTATAAAACCACAAAAATTGAAGTCTAATACATGGAAAAAACAAATTTTGTATTGTTTTCACAAAACCACAAAAATTCAAATCTAATACATGGAGAAAAACTCCATTGTTAATGATTTTCACAATACCAAAAAATCGACTTGAGGTGTAATACATTGAAAGAAATAATATTTTGTTATTTTCACAAAACCACAAAAATTGACGTCTAATACGTGGTAAAATCACAATTTTGTATTGTTTTTCACAAAACCACAAAATTAAAATCTAATACATGGAAAATACCCAATTGTTGTTGATTTCCACAATACCAAAAAATCGAATATAGGTGTAATACATCGAGAAAAATAATATTTTCATATTTTCATAAAACCACAAAAATTGAAGTCTAATACATGGAAAAAACAAAATTTGTATTGTTTTACACAAACCACAAAAACTAAAATCTAATACATGTAAAATACTCCATTGTTAATGATTTTCACAATACCAAAAAAATGGAATTGACGTACAATACATGCAAAGAAATAATATTTTGTTATTTTCACAAAATCGCAAAATAAGATGTCTAATACATGGACAAAACACAATTTTGTATAGTTTTTCACAAAACCAAAAAAATTAAAATCTAATACATAGGAAAAAAAATCCATTGTTAATTATTTTCACACTACCAAATTGGTATTGAGGTGTCATACATGGAAAAAAATAATATTTCTTTATTTTCACAAAACCGCAAAATAAGAAGTCTAATACATGGAAAAGACACAATTTTGTATTGGTTTTCACAAAACCACAAAAATAAAAATCTAATACACGGAGAAAACTCCATTGTAAATGATTTTCACAATACCAAAAAATCTAATTGGGGTGTAATACATGGAAAGAAATAATATTTTGTTATTTTCACAAAACCAGAAAAATTGAAGTCTAATACATGGAAAAAACACAATTTTGTATTGTTTTCAGAAAACTACAAAATTAAAATCTCATACAGGAAAATACTCAAATGCTATTGATTTTCATAATACCAAAAAATCGAATTGAGGTGTAATACATGGAAAAAAAAATTTGATATTTTTATAAAACCACAAAAATTGAAGTCTAATACATCGAAAAAACAAATTTTGTATTGTTTTCACAAAACCACAAAAATTCAAATCTAATACATGGAGAAAAACTCCATTGTTAATGATTTTCACAATACCAAAAAATCGAATTGAGGTGTAATACATTGAAAGAAATAATATTTTGTTATTTTCACAAAACCAAAAAAATTGACGTCTAATACATGGTAAAATCACAATTTTGTATTGTTTTTCACAAAACCACAAAATTAAAATCTAATACATGGAAAATACCCAATTGTTGTTGATTTCCACAATACCAAAAAATCGAATTGAGGTGTAATACATGGAGAAAAATAATATTTTCATATTTTCATAAAACCACAAAAATTGAAGTCTAATACATGGAAAAAACAAAATTTGTATTGTCTTACACAAACCACAAAAACTAAAATCTAATACATGTAAAATACTCCATTGTTAATGATTTTCACAATACCAAAAAAATGAAATTGACGTACAATACATGGAAAGAAATAATATTTTGTTATTTTCACAAAATCGCAAAATAAGATGTCTAATACATGGACAAAACACAATTTTATATAGTTTTTCACAAAACCAAAAAAATTAAAATCTAATACATAGGAAAAAAAATCCATTGTTAATTATTTTCACACTACCAAATTGGTATTAAGGTGTAATACATGGAAAAAAGTAATATTTCTTTATTTTCACAAAACCGCAAAATAAGAAGTCTAATACTGGAAAAGACAATTTTGTATTGTTTTTCACAAAACCACAAAAATAAAAATCTAATACACGGAGAAAACTCCATTGTTAATGATTTTCACAATACCAAAAAATCGAATTAGGGTGTAATACATGGAAAGAAATAATATTTTGTTATTTTCACAAAATCAGAAAAATTGAAGTCTAATACATGGAAAAAACACAATTTTGTATTGTGTTTCACAAAACCACAAAATTAATATCTAATACAGGAAAACACTCAATTGTTATTGATTTTCAAAATACCAAAAAATCGAATTGAGGTGTAATACATGGAAAAAAATAAAATTTTGATATTTTCATAAAACCACAAAAATTGAAGTCTAATAGATGGAAAAAACAAAATTTGTATTGTTTTCACAAAACCACAAAAATTAAAATCTAATACATGGAGAAAAACTCGATTGTTAATGATTTTCACAATACCAAAAAATCGAAATGAGGTGTAATACATTGAAAGAAATAATATTTTGTTATTTTCACAAAACCACAAAAATTGACGTCTAATACAAGGTAAAATCACAATTTTGTATTATTTTTCACAAAACCACAAAATTAAAATCTAGTACAAGGAAAATACTCCATTGTTGTTGTTTTTCACAAACTACAAAAACTAAAATCTAATACATGTAAAATACTCCATTGTTAATGATTTTCACAATACCAAAAAAATGGAATTGAGGAACATGGAAAGAAATAATATTTTGTTATTTTGACAAAACCGCAAAATAAGAAGTCTAACACATGGAAAAAACAAAATTTGTATTGTTTTTCACAAACCACATAAACTAAAATCTAATACATGTAAAATACTCCATTGATAATGATTTTCACAATACCAAAAAAATGGAATTGAGATACAATACATGGAAAGAAATAATATTTTGTTATTTTCACAAAACCGCAAATAAGAAGTCTAATACATGGAGAGAAAAAAAATTTGTATTGTTCTTCACAAACCACAAAACTAAAATCTAATACATGTGAAATACACCATTGATAATAATTTTCACAATACCAAAAAAAGGAATTGAGGTACAATACATGGAAAGAAATAATATTTTGTTATTTTCACAAAACCGCAAAAATAAGAAGTCTAATACATGGAAAAAAACACAATTTAGTATTCTTTTTTCACAAAACCACCGAAATTAAAATCTAATGTTTTAGCAAAACTCCCTTGTTATTGATTTTCACAATACCAAAAAAATGGAATTGAGATACGATACATGGAAAGAAATAATATTTTGTTATTTTCACAAATCGCACAATAAGAAATCTAATACATGGAAAGAATACAATTTTGTATTGTTTTTCACAAAACCACGAAAATTAAAATCTAATACATGGAAAAAAACTCCACTATTATTGATTTTCACAATTCCAAAAAATCGAATTGAGGTTTAAAAGATGGAAAAAAACAATCTTTTGATATTTTCACAAAACCACAAAAATTGAAGTCTAATACATGGGAAAAACACAATTTTTATTGTTTTTCACAAAACCACAGAAATTAAAATCTAATACATGAAAAAAAACTCCAATGTTATTGTTTTCCACAATACCAAAAAAATGGAATTGAGGTACAAGACATGGAAAGAAATAATATTTTCTTATTTTCACAAAACCGCAAATTAAGTAGTCTAATACACGGAAAAAACGCAATTTTGTATTGTCTTTCACAAAACCATAAAAATTAAAATCTAATACATGGAAAAAATTCCCTTGTTAATGATTTTCACAATACCAAAAAATCGAATTGAGGTGTAATATATGGAAAGAAATAATATTTTGTTATTTTCACAAAACCACAAAAATTTAAGTCTAATACATGGTAAAAACACAATTTTGTATTGTTTTTCACAAAACCACAAAATAAAAATCTAATACATGGAAAATACTCAATTGTTGTTGATTTCCACAATACCAAAAAATCGAATTGAGGTGTAATACGTGGAGAAAAATAATATTTCGATATTTTCATAAAACGACAAAAATTGAAGTCTAATACATGGAAAAAACAAAATTTGTATTGTTTTACACAAACCACAAAAACTAAAATCTAATACATGTAAAATACTTCATTGTTAATGATTTTCACAGTACCAAAAAATTGGAATTGACGTACAATACATGGAAAGAAATAATATTTTGTTATTTTCACAAAATCGCAAAATAAGATGTCTAATACATGGACAAAACACAATTTTGTATAGTCTTTCACAAAACCAAAAAAATTAAAATCCAATACATAGGAAAAAAAATCCATTGTTAATTATTTTCACACTACCAAATTGGTATTGAGGTGTCATACATGGAAAAAAATAACATTTCTTTATTTTCACAAGACCGCAAAATAAGAAGTCTAATACATGGAAAAGACACAATTTTGTATTGTTTTTCACAAAACCACAAAAATAAAAATCTAATACACGGAGAAGACTCCATTATTAATGATTTTCACAATACCAAAAAATCGAATTGGGGTGTAATACATGGAAAGAAATAATATTTTGTTATTTTCACAAAACCAGAAAAATTGAAGTCTAATACATGGAAAAAACACAATTTTGTATTGTTTTCAGAAAACCACAAAATTAAAATCTAACACAGGAAAATACTCAAATGTTATTGATTTTCATAATAACAAAAAATCGAATTGAGGTGTAATACATGGAAAAAACAAAATTTTGATATTTTCATAAAACCACCAAAATTGAAGTCTAATACATGGAAAAAACAAAATTTGTATTGTTTTCACAAAACCACAAAAATTAAAATCTAATACATGGAGAAAAACTCCATTGTTAATGATTTTCACAATACCAAAAAATCGAATTGAGGTGTAATACATTGAAAGAAATAATGCTTTGTTATTTTCACAAAACCACAAAAATTGACGTCTAATACATGGTAAAATCACAATTTTGTATTGTTTTTCACAAAACCACAAAATTTAAATCTAGTACATGGAAAATACTCAATTGTTGTTGATTTCCACAATACCAAAAAATCGAATTGAGGTGTAATACATGGAGAAAAATAATATTTTCATATTTTCATAAAACCACAAAAATTGAAGTCTAATACATGGAAAAAACAAAATTTGTATTGTTTTACACAAACCACAAAAACTAAAATCTAATACATGGAAAATACTCCATTGTTAATGATTTTTACAATACCAAAAAAATGAAATTGACGTACAATACAAGGAAAGAAATAATATTTTGTTATTTTCACAAAATCGCAAAATAAGATGTCTAATACATGGACAAAACACAATTTTGTATAGTTTTTCACAAATCCAAAAAAATTAAAATCTAATACATAGGAAAAAAATCCATTGTTAATTATTTTCACACTACCAAATTGGTATTGAGGTGTAATACATGGAAAAAATAATATTTCTTTATTTTCACAAAACCGCGAAATAAGAAGTCTAATACATGGAAAAGACACAATTTTGTATTGTTTTTCACAAAACCACAAATATAAAAATCTAATACACAGAGAAAACTCCATTGTTAATGATTTTCACAATACCAAAAAATCGAATTGGGGTGTAATACATGGAAAGAAATAATATTTTGTTATTTTCACAAAATCAGAAAAATTGAAGTCTAATACATGGAAAAAACACAATTTTGTATTGTGTTTCACAAAACCACAAAATTAATATCTAATACAGGAAAATACTCAATTGTTATTGATTTTCATAATACCAAAAAATCGAATTGAGGTGTAATACATGGAAAAAAACAAAATTTTGATATTTTCATAAAACCACAAAAATTGAAGTCTAATACATGGAAAAAACAAAATTTGTATTGTTTTCACAAAACCACAAAAATTAAAATCTAATACATGCAGAAAAACTCCATTGTTAATGATTTTCACAATACCAAAAAATCGAATTGAGGTGTAATACATTGAAAGAAATAATATTTTGTTATTTTCACAAAACCACAAAAATTGACGTCTAATACATGGTCAAATCACAATTTTGTATTATTTTTCACAAAACCACAAAATTAAAATCTAATACAAGGAAAATACTCCATTGTTGTTGATTTTCACAATACCAAAAAATCGAATTGAGGTGTAATAGATGGAGAAAAACAACATTTCGATATTTTCATAAAACCACAAAAAATGAAGTCTAATACAAGGAAAAAATAAAATTTGTATTATTTTTCACAAACCAGAAAAACTAAAATCTAATACATGTAAAATACTCCATGCTTAATGATTTTCCCAATACCAAAAAAATGGAATTGAGGTACAATACATGGAAAGAAATAATATTTTGTTATTTTCACAAAACTGCAAATAAAACCACAAAAACTAATATCTAATACATGTAAAATACTCCATTGAAAATGATTTTCACAATACCAAAAAGAGGAATTGAGGTACAATACATGGAAAGAAATAATATTTTTTTATTTTCAGAAAACCGCAAAATATGAAGTCTAATATATGAAAAAAACACAATTTTGTATTCGTATTTCACAAAACCACAGAAATTAAAATCTAATACTTTAGCAAAACTCCATTGTTATTGATTTTGACAATACCAAAAAAAATGGAATTGAGCTACGATACATGGAAAGAAATAATATTTTGTTATTTTCACAAAATCGAAAAATAAAAAATCTAATACATGGAAAGAACACAATTTTGTATTGTTTTTCACGAATCCACAAAAATTAAAATCTAATACATAGAAAAAAAAACTCCATTGTTATTGATTTTCATAATACCAAAAATATTAAATTGAGTTACAGTACACGGAAAAAAATAATATTTTTTTATTTTCACAGAACCGCAAAATAAGAACTCTAATACATGGAAAGAACACAATTTTGTATTGTTTTTCACAAAACCACAAAATTAACATCTTGTACAAGCAAAATACTCCACTGTTGTTGATTTTCACAATACCAAAAAATCGAATTGAGGTGTAATACATGGAGAAAAAAACATTTTGATATTTTCATAAAACCACAAAAATTGAAGTCTAATACAATGAAAAAATAAAATTTGTATTGTTTTTCACAAACCACAAAAACTAAAAAATAATACATGTAAAATACTCCATTGTTACTGATTTTAACAATACCAAAAAAATGGAATTGAGGTACAATACATGGAAAGAAATAAGATTTTGTTATTTTCACAAAGCCGCAAAATAAGAAGTCTAATACATGGAAAAAACAAAATTTGTATTGTTTTTCACAAACCACAAAAACTAAAATCTAATACATGTAAATTACTCCATTGATAATGATTTTCACAATACTAAAAGAATGGAATTGAGGTACAATACATGAAAAGAAATAATATTTTGTTTTTTTCACAAAACCGCAAATAAGAAGTCCAATACATGGAAAAAACAAAATTTGTATTGTTTTTCACAAACCACAAAAACTAAAATCTAATACATGTAAAATACTTCATTGATAATGATTTTCACAATACCAAAAAAAGGAATTGAGGTACAATACATGGAAAGAAATAATATTTTGTTATTTTCACAACACTGCAAAATAAGAATTCTAATACATGGAAAAAATACAATTTTGTATTCTTTTTTCACAAAACCACAGAAATTAAAATCTAATACTTTAGCAAAACTCCATTGTTATTGATTTTCACAATACCAAAAAAATGGAATTGAGGTACGATACATGGAAAGAAATAATATTTTGTTATTTTCACAAAATCGCAAAATAAAAAATCTAATACATGGAAAGAACACAATTTTGTATTATTTTTAACGAAACCACAAAAATTAAAATCTAATGCATAGAAAAAAAACTCCATTGTTATTGATTTTCATAATACCAAAAAAATGGAATTGAGGTACAATACACGGAAAAAAATAATATTTTGTTATTTTCACAGAACCGCAAAATAAGATATCTAATACATGGAAAGAACACAATTTTGTATTGTTTTTCACAAAAGCACGAAAATTAAAATCTAATATATGGAAAAAAACTCCATTGTTATTGATTTTCACAATTCCAAAAAATCGAATTGAGGTCTAAAGTTGGAAAAAAACAATCTTTTGATAATTTCACAGAACCACAAAAATTGAAGTCTAATACATGGGAAAAATACAATTTGTATTGTTTTTCACAAAACCACAGAAAATAAAATCTAATACATGAAACAAAACTCCAATGTTATTGATTTTCACAATACCAAAAAAATGGAATTGAGGTACAAGACATGGAAGTAAATAATATTTTCTTATTTTCACAAAACCGCAAATTAAGAAGTCTAATACATGGGAAAAACACAATTTTGTATTGTTTTTTACAAAACCGTAAAAATTAAAATCTAATACATGGAAAAAAAACTCCATTGTTAATGATTTTCACATTACCAAAAAATCGAATTGAGGTTTAATACATGGAAAGAAATAATATTTTGTTATTTTCACAAAATCACAAAAATTGAAGTCTAATACATGGAATAAACACAATTTTGTATTGTCTTTCACAAAACCACAAAATTAAAATCTAATACAGGAAAATACTCAATTGTTATTTATTTTCATAATACCAAAAGATCGAATTGAGGTGTAATAGATGGAGAAAAACAATATTTAGATATTTACATAAACCACAAAAATTGAAGTCTAATACATGGAAAGAACACAATTTTGTATTGTTTTTCACGAATCCACAAAAATTCAAATCTAATACATAGAAAAGAAAACTCCATTGTTATTGATTTTCATAATACCAAAAATATTAAATTGAGTTACAGTACACGGAAAAAAATAATATTTTTTTATTTTCACAGAACCGCAAAATAAGAAGTCTAATACATGGAAAGAACACAATTTTGTATTGTTTTTCACAAAACCACAAAATTAAAATCTTGTACAAGCAAAATACTCCACTGTTGTTGATTTTCACAATACCAAAAAATCGAATTGAGGTGTAATACATGGAGGAAAAAATATTTTGATATTTTCATAAAACCACAAAAATTGAAGTCTAATACAATGAAAAAATAAAATTTGTATTGTTTTTCACAAACCACAAAAACTAAAAAATAATACCTGTAAAATACTCCATTGTTACTGATTTTCACAATACCAAAAAAATGGAATTGAGGTACAATACATGGAAAGAAATAATATTTTGTTATTTTCACAAAGCCGCAAAATAAGAAGTCTAATACATGGAAAAAACAAAATTTGTATTGTTTTTCACAAACCACAAAAACTAAAATCTAATACATGTAAATTACTCCATTGATAATGATTTTCACAATACTAAAAAAATGGAATTGAGGTACAATACATGAAAAGAAATAATATTTTGTTTTTTTCACAAAACCGCAAATAAGAAGTCCAATACATGGAAAAAACAAAATTTGTATTGTTTTTCACAAACCACAAAAACTAAAATCTAAGACATGTAAAATACTCCATTGATAATGATTTTCACAATACCAAAAAAAGGAATTGAGGTACAATACATGGAAAGAAATAATATTTTGTTATTTTCACTACACTGCAAAATAAGAATTCTAATACATGGAGAAAATACAATTTTGTATTCTTTTTTCACAAAACCACAGAAATTAAAATCTAATACTTTAGCAAAACTCCATTGTTATTGATTTTCACAATACCAAAAAAATGGAATTGAGGTACGATACATGGAAAAAAATAATATTTTGTTATTTTCACAGAACCGCAAAATAAGAAATCTAATACATGGAAAGAACACAATTTTGTATTGTTTTTCACAAAAGCACGAAAATTAAAATCTAATATATGGAAAAAAACTCCATTGTTATTGATTTTCACAATTCCAAAAAATCGAATTGAGGTCTAATAGTTGGAAAAAGACAATCTTTTGATAATTTCACAAAACCACAAAAATTGAAGTCTAATACATGGGAAAAATACAATTTGTATTTTTTTTCACAAAACCACAGAAAATAAAATCTAATACATGAAAAAAAACTCCAATGTTATTGATTTTCACAATACCAAAAAAATGGAATTGAGGTACAAGACATGGAAGTAAATAATATTTTCTTATTTTCACAAAACCGCAAATTAAGAAGTCTAATACATGGAAAAAACACAATTTTGTATTCTTTTTTACAAAACCGTAAAAATTAAAATCTAATACATGGAAAAAACTCCATTGTTAATGATTTTCACAATACCAAAAAATCGAATTGAGGTTTAATACATGGAAAGAAATAATATTTTGTTATTTTCACAAAATCACAAAAATTGAAGTCTAAATACATGGAAAAAACACAATTTTGTATTGTCTTTCACAAAACCACAAAATTAAAATCTAATACAGGAAAATACTCAATTGTTATTTATTTTCATAATACCAAAAGATCGAATTGAGGTGTAATAGATGGAGAAAAACAATATTTAGATATTTTCATAAACCACAAAAATTGAAGTCTAATACATGGAAAAAACAAATTTTGTATTGTTTTCACAAAACCACAAAAATTAAAATCTAATACATGGTGAAAAACTCCATTGTTAATGATTTTCACAATACCAAAAAATCGAATTGCGGTGTAATACATTGAAAGAAATAATATTTTGTTATTTTCACAAAACCACAAAAATTGATGTCTAATACATGGTAAAATCACAATTTTGTATTGTTTTTCACAAAACCACAATATTAAAATCTAATACAAGGAAAATACTCCATTGTTGTTGATTTTCATAATACCAAAAAATCGAATTGAGGTGTAATACATGGAGAAAAACAATATTTTCATATTTTCATAAAACCTCAAAAATTGAAGTCTAATGCATGGAAAATATAAAATTTGTATTGTTTTTCACAAAGCACAAAAATTAAAATCTAATACATGTAAAATACTCCATTGTTAATGATTTTCACAATACCAAAAAAAGGAATTGAGGTACAATACACGGAAAGAAATAATATTTTGTTATTTTCACAAGACCGCAAAATAAGAAGTCTAATACATGGAAAAAACACAATTTTGTATTATTTTTTCACAAAACCACAGAAATTAGAATCTAATACTTTAGCAAAACTCCATTCTTATTGATTTTCACAATACCAAAAAAATGGAATTGTGGTACGATACATGGAAAGAAATAATATTTTGTTATTTTCACAAAATCGCAAAATAAGAAATCTAATATACATGGAAAGAACACAATTTTGTATTGTTTTTCACGAAAACACAAAAATGAAAATCTAATACATAGAAAAAAACTCCATTGTTATTGATTTTCATAATACCAAAAAAATGGAATTGAGTTACAATATACGGAAAAAAATAATATTTTGTTATTTTCACAGAACCGCAAAATAAGAAGTCTAATACATTGAAAGAACACAATTTTCTATTGTTTTTCACAAACCACGAAAATTACAATCTAATACGTGGTAAAACTCCATTGTTATTGATTTTCACAATTCGAAAAAATTGAATTGAGGTTTAATAGATGGAAAAAAATAATCTTTTGATATTTTCACAAAACCACAAAAATTGAAGTCTAATACATCGGAAAAACACAATTTGTATGGTTTTTCACAAAACTACAGAAATTAAAATCCAATACATGAAAAAAACTCCAATGTTATTGATTTTCACAATACCAAAAAAATGGAATTGAGGTACAAGACATGGAAAGAAATAATATTTTCTTCTTTTCACAAAACCGCAAATTAAGAAGTCTAATACATGGAAAAAACGCAATTTTGTATTGTTTTTCACAAAATCAGAAAAATTAAAATCTAATACATGGAAAAAACTCCATTGTTAATGATTTTCACAATGCCAAAAAATCGAATTGAGGTGTAATACATGGTAACTCCATTGTTATTGATTTTCACAATACCAAAAAATCGAATTGAGGTACAATACATGGAAATAAATAATATTTTGTTATTTTCGTAAAACCGCAAAATATGATGTCTAATACATGGAAAAAACAAAAATTTGTATTGTTTTTCACAAAACCACAAAAATTAAAATGTAATACATCGAAAATTTCCATTGTTATTGATTTTCACAACATCAAAATAATCGAATTGAGAATACATGGAAAAAAATAATATTTTGTTATTTTCACAAAACCACAAAATAAGAAGTCTAATACATGGAAAAAACACAATTTTGTATTGTTTTTCACAAATCCACAAAAATTAAAATCTGATACATTGAAAAAACTCGATTGTTATTGATTTTCACAATACCAAAAAAATTGAATTGAGGTACAATACATGGAAAGAAATAATATTTTGTTGTTTTCAGAAAATCACAAAATGGGAAGTCTAATTTAAAATAAAATTATATAATACAATATAATATAAAATAAAATAAATTTATAAAATGACATAATATAATATAATATAATATAATATAATATAATATAATATAATATAATATAATATAATATAATATAATATAATATAAAATAATATAATATAATATTTGATATTATTTTAATAAGACCCTAAAAGTTCCTACAAAAAACTTAACAAAAAGTCAAGTTTTCAAACCTTCCAACTTTATATACAAAATTTTCCTAAAAATTCCTAAACCAAACATTCGTAAAAATTCTTAAAATTTATCCAACCAAACATTTCTAAAAATTCCAAAATTTTTTTTTAAACTCCTCATTCATTGAAATTCCTTGTACATCCAAACACAGCCTTAGATCCTTACATCCGAACAGCGGAGATAAAACTGCCAACGCAGAATTTGTGGATTCAAATATCAAGTTATCTAAGGTAGTTTGAAAGACAGACATCCAAATTGCCCCTAAAGCATTGCTCCGACTCAGGTGACTTGCTTAGCTTACAGACTTGCGAGACTTAGGAGCCGGCCCTGAGAATAATTATTTTTCACTACATTTACTTCACTAATAGATGATAAGTCAATTGCATAAGCCGAAGGGAGCGAGAATAATTAGGTAGTAACAATCTATCAAAGAAGTCGTTCTCTTTTCTTTTGTTCCGATGGTGAGGGGAATTAGTACCACATGAGCCACGAGTCAACTCTTCATTTCTTAGTTCTGAACCAGAATCTATTTATGTATGGCCCAAAATTAAGCCGAACAAAATAAGGCTGGTTTTTGGTCCAATGAAAAAGATAATTCTTTGTAGAAGAAAAAGTAAGTATTTATTTATTCTGGTTGACGACTAAGAGGAAAATGAGTTTGGGACTGGATTTTCTTATTCCCACTTGTGTCGTATCGCTTCCTTATTCTCTCTTTCACGACGTCAACCTCTCCGAGTCTTCTCCATCATTAAATATCAAAACTCCATCTTTCGTCATTATCTCCGACGTTAGCCGAACTAAATTATAAAGTATACTAATAGCTCTCTTGATCCGAGGATCGCCAGGGAAGAAATCGAACAATGGCGGGACGCCGAGAGGGCCCATTGATGCGGGCCAACGGGTTGCCTTCTCGTGGATCGAAAATCGCCGTAGCTGTCGCCGTCGGCGTTCTTCTCGGCTGCATCTTCGCCTTTCTCTACCCTGATGGACTCTTTCGATCCTCTCGTGGGTCCAGATTTGGCCAGGTAAGTTAATTTCTCTTCTTTTTTTCTGATCTGGAAAGTTTAGATCGTTGGATCTGAAATTCTGATGATTGTCTTGCTTGAATGGGTTGCATTAGTGACTAGTGTAATGACTTGATCTCGTTCTTTAGAGAAGCTAACTATGGTACTTTATTAGATTAGGAAGAAAACCATATTACTCTGAGTTAATGGGGCTGTTGCTATAGGAGGGAATTGGTTGGGCTCATTCCTGCAACCCAATTGCATTTAGTATTCCGATGGAAAGAAATATTTTGAAGCCCCTTTGATCCATACAAACTAATTTTCTTCAGCAGTTTTTTATTTTTATCATGAATTCTACTGGTACGGTTTATAATTTTTTGTGAAAAATGCACCAGTATCCAATACAGCCATTTACAAAAAAAAATTATTGCTCAAATTGGGCCTTGGTTGAGTCATCATTTCATTCGTGTGAGTCATTTGTCTTTTAAGTGACTTATTTCTCTATATATTTATTTCATAGTTCTTACTATAACACACCCTTTTATACTCGTCAGGTTTATTCATACAGTTGCTCATCTTCCTCGTCAAGAATCAAAACCCTAGAATCCCAACTCGCAATTCTCAACAATAAAAACCAAGAATTAAATTCCCAACTAAACGAGCTCTCAATGAAGCTCCAACTTTCCGGCCAAGGCAAGGAACAGATCCTCTACAAAGCGGGTCCATTTGGATCCGTTAAGGCCTTCAGAAAAAACCCGGTAGTCACATCTGATGAATCTGTAAACCCTAGACTCGCCAAAATCCTCCAAGAAATTGCAATTAACGGCGAATTAATTGTTGCTCTGGCAAATTCGAATGTGCGTAACATGCTTGAACTTTGGTTCACAAATATTCAAAAAGTCAGAATAAAAAATTATTTAGTAGTCGCTTTGGACAGGGGTACTGAAACTTTCTGCAAAAATCACAACATACCGGTCTATAAACTTGTTTCTGATTCAGGAATAGACTCGGTGGCCAAAACGGGTGGAAATCACCAGGTTTCGGGTTTAAAGTTTCGAATTCTGAGAGAATTCTTACAGCTAGGATACAGCGTGCTCTTATCGGATGTGGATATAATCTACATCCAAAACCCGTTTGATTATATATACCGAGACTCGGATGTGGAATCCATGAGTGATGGACATAATAACATGACTGCGTATGGATATAATGATGTGTTTGATGATCCTTCAATGGGTTGGTCTAGATACGCTCACACAATGCGGATATGGGTTTACAATTCAGGGTTTTTTTACATCCGAGCCACTATCGCTTCAATTGAGTTATTGGATCGGGTTGCCGGTCGGTTAGCAAATGAACCGAAGTCGTGGGATCAGGCCGTGTTTAATGAGGAGCTGTTTTTTCCTGCTCATCCGGGATACGAGGGGTTGCATGCTTCTAAAAGGACCATGGATTTTTACCTTTTTATGAATAGTAAAGTGCTTTTTAAAACGGTTAGAAAGGATCCGGAGCTACGCAAGTTGAAACCCGTCATTGTGCATGTGAATTATCACCCGGATAAGTTTGACAGGGCAAAGGCAGTTGTGGAATTTTATGTGGATGGGAAGCAAAATGCGCTTGATAGGTTTCCTGATGGGTCACAGTAGATGGTTTTTTTTTTTGTGGTAGATGTGTTTTGTTAGGTTTTGAATTTTGGATGTTTTGTGTTTAGTTTTCGGATTTTGGCTTAGGGGAGGGGACTCGCGGATTTCAGTTGTATTTTGTTTGAATGATTGTGCATTTTATTGTATATTAGATGCAGTGGTGGTGATGAACACATTATTGGAATTTGTTTTCTTCTTTTTGTATTATTTATTATGTATTTTATTCTTTAACTTTTTGCTAACCAATCCTTATTTATTAGTGCGTCAACTTATATTTTTCTTTGAAAAATTATATAAGCAGCTGGTTGATAAAAATACCAGGCCCGGCATGTCTCCTCCATTATTTGTTGAATTGTGGCTATTGGCTTCTTCGTGCCTAATAAAGAAGGGAAATTTGCAAAATAGCCCCTACATTATTCCTAAATTGCAAAAAAGCCCTTGCCTTATTGAAAATTGCAAAAAAGTCCCTGCATTCTTGATAAATTCAAATTTTGGTCCTTGCCATTAGATTACTCTTAACAGAGTTAACTTATTTATTTTAATCATTTTAATTAACTTGTTTTAATATTTTTCCAATTAATCCTTCTTCTCAACCCACTTATCTATGAAAAAAATCTTAAAAAATATTTTTTATTTATAAAATATCTTAACAAATATTATATTTTTGAAAAATTCTAAAAAAAATCTTAAACAATATTATTTAAAAGTTGTTTTTTAAGAAAAATATTTTCATGAACAAATTTTTGAAAAAGAAATTTCTATAAACAAATTTCCATAACTTTTTATATTTTTTTCAAAAATATTTTTTTAGAATTTTTTAAGTTTTAAAAAATGTTAATGCTGCATTAAATGTTGTCGTGTCTGGTAATGAGTTTGCTAAATCTGTTGTGATTCAAAACAAAATGTATTTGATTAGGGCTAGTTTAATGATAAATTTGTAATTTGGTACAATCTGATTATTCATAATTACCAAAATTCATGGACGAATTGGAAATTGACACATCAGCATCGCGAGCTTCTCGAATCCTTTTCATAACAGAGTGAAAAATCCTCAATGCATCTGTTGAAGAATCGCTTCCTGCAAGTGAAGATACAGTAGCCGTCCATGCTTTAACATGAGGCAAAATCCCCATTCTAAAAACAACCAAAAAATCAGACCCAACTCAGAAAACAAAAATGAAGAATAAATGAGAAGAAAGAACAAAAAAGAAAATTGAATTTTAATATAAAAAAATTATTTAATTGCATAAATAACCCTAATCAAGCCCCAATTATTCTTCCATGTATCATTTAGAAATGTTTATCGGTTGTTGAATATTTCTAGGCCTATGGACAGGTACAAGTATTAGATTTAATGGCGGTTTATTATTAAACTGGAGAGAGGGATGGTTCTTTTGTAAGCTTTTTTTTTATATCTTCTAACAAAATTTTCTTTCCATGTTTTAACTCTATTATAAGTAAATTCATCTACAACGAAAATAATCACAATAATTAGTTTCGAGCTTCAGAAGGAGATGGAGGATATGGGTTCTTATGATATAATAATAACTCTCAAGGAAATGTTCCAAAAGCAGGCAAAAGTTGAGCACTATAAGGTGACCAGATCTCTCATGACCTGCAAGATGGCTCAAGATTCATCGGTCAGTGCTCATGTACTTAAGATGAAGGGTTACATTGATCATTTGGAGAGGCTTGGTTCACCTATATCCAGAGAATTGGCTATTGACATAATTCTCGGGTCGTTACCTCTTAGTTTTGAGTAATTCATCATGAACTCAGATAGAGAAGTCCATCACTGAGTTGCATTGGACGCTCAAGAATGCACAGGAAGGCATGAAGACAAATGTCGTCAAAGACGTCCTGATAGTTTACAAGAAGAAGGGTAAGAGGACCAGGAGCAAGAGCAAGGATAAGGGTAAGTTGTGTTGTCTAATTATGGCCTATAGGGGGGGTAAATAGGCTTAACACGTGCGGAAGTATGATTTTAAAAATTCTTTTACAATTTTAATTGATTTACTTTTAATATGATGTTGTGATAATTTAAAGTAATAGTACCAATTAAAAGTAAATAGAGCAAGAGATAAAAATGATCAATACCAAACACCCGAACTTGTTGACGAAGTTCAGCCGAGAAGTAGCATGAGCCTTAACTTCTCTTTTACTGTCTATTGGGCCTTACCGAGTTGACGAGTGGTCTAATCTCCGGGACTTGCCTTGCGGCTCCGATTTCACTAATCCAAATAGCGTTTGATTACAAGACTCGAAACACCATTCGCTTTACAACTCGTAGCGAATCGGAGAATCAATAACTTACAACGATTTCTTTCAATCAATAACAACACACAAGACTTGCAAAATTGCTCACAACAAATTCCTCTCTTGTCTCACAAGATTTTTGAGTAAATTTATTCAATACACAATAGGGGGAGAGAATATTGCCTTTTAACTTTAGAAAGTGAGAGAATGGATGATCTCAAATGAATCTTGGGTACACCTTATAAAAGAGGAAGGAGAACCAAGTCAAAAGGTCAGAAATATGCTTATTCCGTTCATAACGGAACATATTTCAATTTCAAACGACTAAAAATATGTTATTCCGTTCCGAACGGAACTATTCCGTTCGGAACGTAATTATTCCGTTCAGAACGGAGTTAGCCTAGTTTTGTACATATTTTTCCAGTGAGATTTCGTTATGGACGGAAACATTCCGTTCAGGACGGATTATTCCGTTTAGAACAGAATCATTCCGTTCACAACGGAATGACCCAGCTTTGTATGTTTTTAGTAATATACTTTCACTCAATTTAGTATTTAAATAATGTAACTCAAATTCAATAAACCTAATAAAAAATAAAAGACTAAGAAGAGCTCCAAACACTTGATTTTGAGAAGTGTGTGTCGCCTTCTAGTCTTGGGAAGTTTTGTTATTTTGTGACTGATTCTTCATATTTGATTTCTTGACGTGAATTCTTCTATCTTTGAAAATCATTCTCAAGATTATATTAGTGGCTCGGAATACGTTTAAATATCATCAAACAGAGAACAACAAACTCCCCCTTTTGATGATTTTCAAAACTTATTCCGAGAAAGTGACAAATTTTATATCATCTCCTCCTTTTTGGAAAACACTCAAAAGGGACACAAGACAGGAGAAATTGGAAGCTCCCCCTAAATATGTGCTCCCCCTGAGATGTTTATCTCATTGAACAAATACCTAATATCATAAACCATAAAATAATATTAGACTTCTTATTTTGTGGTTTTGTGAAAATAACAAAATATTATTTTTTTCCATGTATTGTACCTCAATTCGATTATTTTGGTGTTGTGAAAATGAATAACAATGGAGATTTTTCCCTGTATTACATTTTAATTTTTGTGATTTTGTGAAAAACAATACAAAATTATGTTTTTGCATGTATTAGACATCATATTTTGCGATTTTACGAAAATAACAAAATATTATTTCTTTCCATGTATTGTACCTCAATTCGATTTTTTTGGTATTGTGAAAATCAATATGTAACGATAAATGCACATTACATAAATATAGCAAATAAGTTCAACATCACAAAATACAAAACATAAGATACCATAGTCTTTAATAATTCATAACGCCAAATAAATAGTTTTTAAAATCTTGACCAAAAGAAAAAGAGCAAAAACAACATAAATTTAGGTTTAGGGTCTACGGTTTAGAAAGATGGATTGAAGAAATCGTAATCGGTCGGATTAGGGTTTGCCGATGAAGATCCCGGATTGTTACGGCGAAAGACAGCGTTTTGTCATCCATAGATGGAGGTTTGCATCTCATTTATTTGATTTTGCATGTGTTGGTTTTTGTCAAATAAGGTTTGAAAATTTTGGGTTGAGCGTCGAAAGTAGAGTCGAGCCGCTTGTTCGAACGTGCCGGCTTGATAATCCAAGCCGATCACCTCTTCATTGTTGACGGGTTCTTGCTCGGGCGCGGCTTCGGCCGCGGGTTCGGAGTCAGGACCCGCCGGAGCTAGAGATACAACAGAAGGTGGTGCCGGACGGTGCAACCTTGAGATTTTCTCGGGGCGTTTATAAGTGATATTTTTGGTTTTGCAATCTTCCGACCATACAGGTTTACGTTTTCATCCAAGGAAGGAAAGAGATGAAAATTGTGTTATTGTCTCGTACCCACCTTCCACAATAGTTGGGTATCAATCCAAAGTTTTTATAATATTTTTCCAGATTAAGAAAATCATGGTTCTGGATTTGGACGGAATCCATAATTGATGGGGGAATTTCTATATTTAAACGATTGCAAATTCAAGTCAAAATATGTCCATACGGTAAATTTTCGATTCTTGATTGATATTTCATGTGATGATATATCAAAAATGGAATATCAAACTTTTTGGTTTTGTACCACAAGTGACGAAGAAGATACGCGGGTCGCCGCTCATAATTGGTTTTTAGTTTTGCAACCGGTGCGAGGATGTTATTGCACAAGTGAAAACCGAATCTTTGGATGAGTTCATAATCCGTCACATGATTGTATGGGATATTGCCAAGTAAGTAGCTCGAGAATCCGGTGTCCCCAAGGTTAATTTTACGACGGCAAAGATAGAACGGTTTGAGACTTGGATTATCTTCAAAACCGAACCATTATCGTAAAGCTGCCGGAGAAATTGTGTTTTCATTACCAAGAACGAATGGTGTAGGTTTGGTCGTTATAGGTAGCATTTGCATAGAATAGACGCGTAAGGAATATAAACACGGGTCGAAGTGCATGGAAACATTCGCATGAATTCTTTTCCATGGTTTCGTGAAAGATATCATGAAATTTGGGTTCTTTGAAAAGGAAACGGTTGTTACGGTCATCGTAATTGAACCGTTGATCTTTTCGTACGGACTTCTTAGAGGCGACCTTTTTGACATTTATTTTTGGTGGCATGTTTGTTTAACCGGTAATTAATTTGAGAGAAAAAGGAGAATAAACTAGAGTTATACCAAATCCGGTGTTAATCCACCTAGATAAGATTGCCGGAAGGTCGAAAGTCCAAAGAATTGGAAGAAGAAAGTCGCAAACACGTCCTTATACCAAAGTCTCGAATCCACGCGATAGAGGGTTGATATGGGGTTTTTGAGAGTTGATTTGGGTGTTATTTGGCGTTTGGAGTTGATTGGCGGTGATTTGGAGGCCAAAAGGTGTTGGGTTGGTGGAGATTTGAGTGAAATTGAGGGTTTGGGTTTGAGGTTTTGAGAAGGGGATGTTTTGTTTTTTATTTTAATGGTGAAAGAGGGGTTTGGAGAGAAGGAAGATAGAGGTGCCGGTTGGGAAAAATGAAAATAGCGATATTCCGTTCGGAACGGGATGCCCCGGAGTCTGGTATGCGATTTTGGTCTTTAATTCCATTTCGAACGGAATAGGCAGGGATTTGAGGATTTTGGTTAAAAATGTTGTATTTTTGCTCAAACTTTTGTCAAATAAAAATTTTATTTATCAAACTTCTCAAATATAGTGTATAGAAAATTATATTTTTGATAAAACACAAATAAAAGATAATTGAAAATCGAGGAGAATATATAAAGGTTTGCCCAAAAGGATTTTTTTTTTAATACAAAATTTAATCTTTTAATTCAAGCATACCAAGTTCTAATCTCAAACTCGAGAATGGAGCATATGTGAGCGGCTTTGTGAAGATGTCGGCAATTTGATCGGTTGTGCCAACTTGAATAATTATCACGTCCTCTTTTTCGATGTGATCGCGAATAAAATGATGATGGATCTCGATGTGCTTTGTCTTCGAGTGTTGGATGAGATTTTTCGCGATGCAAATAGCACTCGTATTGTCGAACGGAATAGGAATTTTTCGAAATTCGAACCCGTAATCTCCTAATGTCCGGTTTAGCCATAAGAGTTGTGCACAACAACTTCCCGCCGCGACATATTCTGCTTCTGTCGTTGAAAGCGCGACTTGTACTTTTTCGATCAACTCGGGATCCTGCAAAGTCAGCATCGGTAAACCCTAATAGTGACAGAATACTGTCACGAGCATACCACAATCCTAGGTTTGTTGGCTCTTTTAGATATTTAAAGATACGTTTAACCGCATTTAGATGTGATTTTTTAGGGTTTACTTGAAAACGGGCACATACACACACGGCAAACATAATATCGGGTCGACTAGCTGTTAAATATAATAAGCTCCCTATCATACCTCGATATTGAGTAATATCTATCGATTGGCTGGATTCATCGGCGTCGAGTTTGATATCCTTCATCATTGGAGTGTCACTTGTCTTTTGATCCATCGCGTTTTAGCAACTCGCACGTGTATTTAGCTTGATTGATGAATATTCCTTCCGGCGTTTGCTTATTTTGAAGCCGGAGGAATAAGTTGGGCTCACCCATCATACATATCTCAAATTCACTACTCATCAAAATGGAAAATTCCTCGGCCAGTGCCGAATCACTAGATCCAAAGATAATACCATCAAGATAAATTTGAACTAATAAAATAGCATCACCCTTTTGCTTTGTGAAGAGAGTGGTGTCGCTTTTTCCTCGTTCAAAGTCGTGAGATGCGAGGAATGTGGAAAGTCATCCATACCAAGCTCGTGGGGCTTGCTTTAACCCATATAACGCCTTCGTGAGTCGGTATACGTGATCCAGAAAGTTTGGATCCTTGAAGCCGGGTGGTTGCTTAACATAAACTTCTTCTTCTTGGAATCCATTTAGGAAAGTACTTTTGACATCTATTTGAAAGAGTGTGAACCCTTTAATTGATGCATATGCCAAGAGTAACCTAATGGACTCCATGCGAGCGACTGGAGCAAACATTTCTTCAAAGTCGATTCCCTCTTGTTGCTTGAATCCTTGAGCAACAAGTTGCACTTTGTTCCGTATTACAGTGCCATGCTCGTCGAGTTTGTTTCGAAAAACTCACTTAGTACCGATAATGGATCGGTTGTCGGGTCGAGGCACAAGATCCCAAACACGATTGCGCTCGAATTGGGTGAGTTCATCTTGCATGGCTATGATCCAATCGGCGTCACCATTTGCATCTTTGAAGGATTTAGGTTCGATTTGTGAGAGGAAAGCGCAATATACGACTAGGTTTCTTGTTCCTGATCGGGTTCGAATTCCTTCTCTCGGGTCCACCAACACGTTTATAAGTGGATGTGCGGAGACCTCTCGTAATACTTCCGGTATTTGATAAACCGGTTCCGGTTCAGGTTGTTCAATTTGTGAATTGTCGACTTGAGTTGGATCTTGAGTTTGATGAGTTGAGTTGTCACCTTCATGATTCTCCATAGAGGTGTTGTTGTCGATTTCTTCAAGAGTCGGGTCGATCACGTTTGGATTTATGGTGTTTTGTTGTTGACCTTGCGCCACGTCGTCATTGTTGTTTGACTCTAAAATAGAAATACCTTTCTCGGCCCCTTTGTTAGTTTCATCAAAATGTACATACACGGATTCAACAATGACCCGTGAAGATTTAATATAAACCCGATACGCTTTACTTGTATTTGAATATCTAACAAAAATACCCTCATTTGATTTTGGATCGAGTTTATCTCGTTTATGTGACTCATTAAGAATGAAACATTTACAGCCAAAAATTTTCATGTATGATATATTTGGTCTACGACCGTACCATAACTCATAAGAGCTCTTATGTAAGATAGATCTTAGGCTTACCCTATTAACAACATGACATGCGGTATTGACCGCCTCGGCCCAAAGAAATTTGGGAGAGGGATGCTCATTTAGCATGGTACGGGCAAGCTCAATTAACGTGCGATTTTTAAGTTCTATGACCCCATTTTGTTTTGGAGTACGCGGAGCTGAAAATTCACTCTTGTAACCCCTTTTTGAGAAAAAGTCATCAAATTTTGTATTCTTAAACTCACCACCATTATCGCTACGAATCGTAATGATAGTGGTGCCTTGTTCATTTTGAACAAGAGAATAAAATTTGATAAATATCACATGTTTCATTCTTATGAATCAAGTAATAAACCCAAGTAAAGCGAGAATAGTCATCAACAATAACAAAACAATACCTTTTACCGGCGAGACTAGATACGCTCATACGCCCGCAAAGGTCAAGATGAATTAGCTCCAAGGGTCGCTTGGTGGACACTACGGTTTTAGACTTAAAACTCGATGACTTTGTGTGCTTACCACGCTCATAAGCATCGCATAATCCTTCTAGTTTAAGTTTATGTGATGGTAAACCCCTTATTAATTCTTTTCTTGATAGCTTCGAAATTGTGTCTACATACAAGGCCTAGTCTCCGATGCCATAAATATGAGCTCGATTCCGAAGCTGCCAAGCAAAGAGTTCCAGACGTAAAAGAGTGGAAATCAAGAAAGTATAAATTTCCCCGCCTTTTACCCATACAAACGGTGATATTATCCGAAGTTCGAGTTACATGACAATTCATGCTATCGAATTTTACAAAATATCTCGCATCACATTATTGACTTATACTAATTAAATTATATTCAAGTCCTACCACATAATAAACATTTTCCAATGTCCAAACATTGGAACCAATGGACCCCACGCCAATTATCTTACCCTTTTGGTTTCCGCCAAAAGTGACATCACCTCCATCAAACGATTTTAAGATCTTGAATTTGCTTTTGTCCCAAGTCATATGGCGAGAACAACCACTATCCAAGTACCAAAGATCGGTTTTACTTGAAGAATTTAGACACATCTACAAGAAGAACATATTATTCAAAACAAAAGAATTATTTAACTAATATGTTTTCTTGCTCGTAGCTCCCTCTCAAAATATGTCCTAAATTTGTTTGACGGCACCTCCAAGTTGGAGGTAGAGCAACTTGCAATATTTCAATCTTTTCGTAAGCACATAAAGTTCGATGAACTCTTTGGTTTATGTAACGGACACTCAAGTAAGATGTGACCTACTTGACAACAATAATTGCAAAACGAACATGTGGGACTTGGAGTCTCTTTACTACCTTTAATAAAATTATTATTGTAATGATGTTGAAATTCGGCTTTCCGTTGTTTAGGTTCGATTGACTTGGTACAAAATGCTTTTGGTTTTAAAGAAACATTTGAATTTATAAGATTGTTATAAACGTTGTTAGAGTTTCTAGAATTATTAGAAAAGTTTTTACAATTCATGTGATGTTTGGGAGCTCGATTTTGCGATTCATTTAATTGAATCTTCCTTGGGACAATTATTTTTGAAATTTCATAAAAATAACCGTTTAGGTCTTGTTTAACAAGCTTTTCATTTTTGACAAAATGGTTATATTCATGAGTTTTTTTAAAATTATTAAAATAATTAAATCTATTGTTATTGTTTTAAAAAAATTTAAAAGATTGATTTTAAAAAAAATTATCCTTAGCATAGTCCTTGTAAATAAAAGCATGTCCCCAACTATTCTTAGGTTGATTGAGCTCTCTTTTCGATATTTGGTCTTTAGGTCTTGAAGAAGCGGGTTTGGATCCATATTCCTTCTTGAACCATAGACCGATTTTATCCAATAATAATTTTTCAAAATAAAATCTATTTGTGACATTTCTGGCACAAGCGGATTTGAGAGATTTATTTTCATTTTTCAATCTAAAAATTTCAACTTTTAAGTGGATTATTTCGAACTTCAAATTTTAGCAACTACAAATATCTTTATTTTTATTTAAATCAATTTCGTTTAAAATTTTTTATTTTTCAAAATCTTTAAGTTTTGCCGAGTACGACCTTACCACATTTTCAGAAACAAATAGGAGTTCTTTTGTAGTTTTAAGAGACTCTCTAAGTTTTACCACTTCTCGGTTTAGGTCATTTCGATCTTCAAGTTCTATATTTTCAATTTCATTGTTGGAACTCGGACATGATACTTGTTCTATTTGTACTTATTCTATAACATAATTAAGAGTAGGATCTAGATTTACCTCATGACTCATGTCGTGGGACGAACTTGGTGATGGTGTGTCGAGTAGAGATGTCACGGGAAGAGAAGGAAGTGGTGTTAGTACTCGTCCATGTCGGCGAAGCATTTCTTGAATTGCATGCTCACAAACTTCATCCACATTTGTGAGTGCCATGAAAACGACATTTACAACATTTGATTCGGAGTCGGAGTCCGAGCCGGAACCGCCGAAAGATTCACCCGAGTCGTTTCCCCATACAGCTAGCTTGGCGGAGTGATTATCCTTCTTCTTGTCCTTTCCTCGATCATCGCGCCTCTTTTTGCGCCTATCCTCATGTCGACTATCGGATCTTTCTTCACATCGCTCACGTCGATCATCGGATCGTCTATCATTTCACTCGCGTCGGTCATCCAACCTTCTTTCCCATTTCTCACCATTATGAGAAACGCGTTTATTCATTTCATATATGAATGAGTGTATGGGTGACTAATATATTTACATATATTAGATCGACCATGAATGACACTTCGGGTTCACGTCATCAGAATACGAGATTCTGATAGTAGAACTGTGAACCAACGAATGACATTCTAAACCGTCCCTAGAGATATGTAGGATGTTTATAGAGATAAACATACTTGAAGTAAGAAGCTACATATCCACACTAGTATATTCACAGACTGGATGATCATGTTCTGCTGATCATGGACATAGGGATGTCAAGTCTGGAATATGGGTGCGTGTTAGAGAACATGTACTGGACTGACCACACTATGAGAATATGCATGGTATATGTCATTAGTAATTCTCATATGAATAGTGTGCTTGTTCCTACGACCTGAGGTCACCATGGATTCCTGTATGAGGAACTGCATACTTTAATATGATCTTACGTCATCCGTAATGGGATGATTATTAGGGTCATCATTAGGTATGCACTGAATCATGACGAGGAATGTGAGTGACCAAGATGGGATTTGATCCTCTCGTTAAGAGGGAGATATCTCTGGGCCCCCTGATGAACTAGGACTGAAGGAAATGCATGGCCATGCTCAAAATGGATTAACATGTGTTGTTAATATCATTTTGTATTTACTCAGTCTAAATCTCGATCAGGAAAGAGACTTTGATTAAACTTAAGGATGACATACTTCCATGCCTTGTGATCAAGACATATATCGTAGAACAAAAGGAATAAGCAAACGTCTATTCAGATAGGTTTATGATCGTTGATCCTTTCATTTAACATGGGTAGTCATGACATCAGTCAAGAGTTTACTCATGACTTACGATCTTTAGAAGATCGTTGCCAGCGTTAAATGGAACCTACACGGTCACACAATGAAATCCATTTGCACGGGAAGAAAGTACCTTAGAAACAGTTATACATGTGATGTATAAATTGGTGAAAGAATAAAGCATTAGATGCTGAAATTTTACATATGCTGGAATTGTTCCGGCCGACCGGAACATAAGTTCCGGTCGACCGGAACTAAATTTTACATATGCTGAAATTGTTCCGGCCGACCGGAACACAGGTTCCGGCCGACCGGAACTCTGGCGGCTGGAAGGGTTTCCTTATCGAAACTTGCCATTCTCTCACCCCTCTCTCTAGTATAAATAGAGGGTCATGCCCCCTCTATTAGATACACAATTAGAAGCCTTAGAGGCTGCCGTAATACCAAGAGAGAGAGTCTTGTGAGGGTATTTTCGGAAAGTATTTCCGGACTCGTCTAGCCGAGTCCGGTTATTCCGTACGTCTGAAGTTCGTGTGGATACGAGTAGAGATCTCCTGCTTTGGAGATTAGCGAGCGATCTAGTTCTTCATCCCTAGGAAGAGCAAGAAGGTTTGCAGAGTCGAGCTTCAGAAGCCAGAAAGGAGAAGAAAGCAAGACGGAAGTTCGTTCAGACCTATATCCGCTTCTCTCTCTAAACCCTAAACCCTAAACAAGAAGATCCGAGGTATAAATTTAAATAGCATAATCTCGTACCATTATTTCCTTTACGATGATCCTAGGGAGGGTTTAACCCGTAGGTTCCGCTGCGCATGTAACGTACATGGCTACGGGTTTCCCAACAACATTATTGTCATTTGACATGAGAAATCTGTATCTCTCTGGCTCACGACGAATCCTACCAGATCTATGCTGAGTCTGTTATGTTTCAAGCTCAACAACTCCTTGAGAGTTTGTTTGTTCTTCCATCATGGGTTCTGCTACTGTAGGTGGATCTCGAATTTCTTCGAGTTGTACTTTACTCCCGTTGCTTCTCGTAGAGAAACTCTCTTTCTTGGAAGTCTCAATTGCGATCAACAAACACTTTGTTCTCCGATGGGTGGTAAAAGTTTCCTTAGGATATACCACGAACATGCACTTATCATATTTGGGTCCGAGTTTATCGAAAACTTGACGTTTGACATAAGTCTCACATCCCCAAATTTTAAGAAAAGACAACTTGGGCCTTTTCCCCGCCCATATCTCATATGGCGTCTTTTGAACTGTTTTGGACGTAAACACAACAATCTCAAGAGCATAACCCCAGAAGAATGTTGGAAGACTCGTTTGACTCACCATCGATCGAACCATATCTAATAAAGTTCGATTCCTCCATTCGGACACTCCATTCCATTGAGGAGTTCCCGGATGAGTCAGTTGTGAAACTATTCCACATTCTCTGAGATGATCCTCGAATTTCCGACTCAGATATTCGCCTCGTCAATCAGATCGAAGTGCTTTAATCTTCTTGTCAATTTCATTATGTACTTCATTCTTAAATTCTTTAAACACTTCAAAGGATTCAGATTTATGTTTCATCAAGTAGACATAACCATATCTACTTAAGTCGTCTGTGAAAGTAATGAAGTACCGGTATCTACCTCTAGCTGGCGTATTCACTGGTCCATATACATCAGTATGCAGGAGTCCTAATAAGTCATTAACCCTTTCTCCAACTTTTGTGAAAAGTGTCTTAGTCATCTTGCCAAGTAAACAAGACTCGCACGTCTCAAATGATTCTAAAGCAAATGAGTTTAAAAGTCCATGAGAATAGAATTTAGGAATGTGTTTCTCATTTATATGACTTAGGATAGAAAAAATATTATTCTCAATAAAAAATTTATAGCCATCCAATGCTAGACTAGAAATAAAAAATATACCAAGAAAAATATATTGCTAAAAACATACAAAACTGAGTCATTCTGTTCTGAACGGAATGTTTCCGTCCAGCATGGAATCTCACTGGAAAAATATGTTCAAAACTAGGCCAACTCCGTTCCGAACGAAATAATTCCGTTCGGAACGGAATAGTTCCGTTCGGAACGGAATAACATATTTTAAGCCGTTTTAAATTGAAATATGTTCCGTTCTGAACAGAATAATTTCGTTATGAACGGAATAAGCATATTTCTGACCTTTTGACTTGGTTCTTCTTCCTCTTTTATAAGGTGTACCCAAGATTCTTTTTAGATCATCCATTCTCTCACTTTCTAAAGTCAAAAGGTAATATTCTCTCCCTCTATTGTGTATTGAATAAATTTGCTTAAAAATCTTGTGAGCCAAGAGAGAAATTTGTTATGAGCAATTTTGCCAGTCTTGTGTGTTGTTATTGATTGAAAGAAATCATTGTAAGTTATTGATTCTCCGATTCGCTACGAGTTGTAAAGCGAACGGTGTTTCAAGTCTTGTAATCAAACGCAATCTGGATTAGTGAAATCAGAGCTGCAAGGCAAGTCCCGGAGATTAGACCACTCGTGAACTCGGTAAGGCCCGATAGTGAGTAAAAAAAAGTTAAGGCTCACACTACTTCTCGGTTGAACTTCGTCAACAAGTTTGGGTGTTTGGTATTGATCATTTTTATCTCTTGCTCTATTTACTTTTAATTGGTATTATTACTTTAAATTATCACAATATCATATTAAAAGTAAATCAATTAAAATTGTAAAAGAATTTTTAAAATCACACTTCCGCACGTGTTAAGCCTATTTACCCCTCCTATAGGCCGAAATTAGACAAAAATTGATATCAAAGCGGGTGTACTGACCTTTTCAAATCAAAGCTTGAAATAACCTGTATTTTGATTCATGGCTATCCTTACCCAAGTCAACCGAGTCCAAGTCGCTTACCCCGACAAGCTTGACGGTAAAAATTGGAACATATGGAAGAAATGCATGACGAACGCCTTCTTCTTACATGGTCTTCAAGATGTAGTTGAAAAAGGGTATACCTTAGTTTACAAAACCGGTAGCTCCACTAGCCTTAGTATAGACTCAAAATAAAATTTGACACAAGATATAATGGCACAAAATCTCATTCTTACAAACATGATAAATTCTTTGTCCGTAATTATTGATGGTTGTCTTAATTTGAATGAAATGTGGAAGCACTTCTAAATCGATTCAAAGGAAATAATCAAATGAAAAGAACCAAATTAATGGGTCTTGAACAACAATTTGATTGTTTTCGGATGATCGAAGGTGAATCCGTGGATGATATGTACACTCGTATGTCGCATATCCGAAACGGATACACTGCCTTAGGAGAAAAACTAACGGATGATAGAGTTGTAGGTAAACTCATAAGAGCTATGCCACCGAGTTGGGAGATGCTTCGGATCTCGTTAGAAACAATGATGGCGACGCAAGAGCTCGGGCCGGAAGATCTTATCAACTACGTCCGGAACTTTGAATCTCGACTCAAGCAATTGGGAATCGACTCCCAACCAAGAACTATAGCAATGCCGACATCAACCTCAACAAATGAAGATGATGAGATGGCCCCTTTGGTACGACACTAATCTCTAGTCCAACACTTTGGCCTAGGGAATACTTCCTTCAGTCTCCCACTTGCACTAGGCCAATCTTAAGCATCCAATGCTCATAAGGTAACATGACCTTCATGTTCTACTAGCGGGACATATATGGTCGATGGTATAGAATTCAATTCTTATATCCTTGTATAGCTCAAGTAAATGCCATAAGCAAGAACTCTTTCTTGTATATTGAACACTTCAATATATGGCTGAAGGCATGGAATCTCATTCGTATGTCTTTCATCATTCATATGACTACGGCAAGAACATTTCTTGCGTATTGAATTCTTTCAATATCTTACCAATGTACTTTATCTTACGACCATAAGTCTACATAGACTTCAACTCCCAATTATTAGGATGGCGAAGGTTCTTTGTTGTAATACTAGAAGACTGTCATACTCCCACTGAATTTCTGGAAACGGATGTGGTTTTATCTATATTGATTAATTCAAATTCTTCAATTTACTTTGTCAAATAGATTTATCCTGAGATGCTTGCTTTAATCCATTCATGAATTCGAAGTCTGTAACCTTTCAGAATTCTTGTGATCATAAAACTCTTGCCATGAATCGAAGATACATCCACAGTAAAGTTTCTATAAAGGAATGTGAGTTTTATATCCTTGTTCCATCATTCACAATCGCATTGTGCTATGGAAGTTAGAATTCGTAATAGCAACAAGTGAGAAAGTCCTTTTACTATAGCCCATACTATAGCTACTTTCTTTGTTATTTTTAGGTTATCCATGTATTGTATGCAATGGTCATCAAGCCATTGGATACTCCAATCAAGTTCCAAACATGATTGCTTGTATATACGTTGCATCTCAGTTCTCATGGTTCAACCATTTTGAGAACATTGTCTCTTCACAGTCTGCTCGGTAGAAAGTCGACTCATCCTCTATGAGCATCTTTTATGAGAGATCATATCTCTCAGCCTAATGTCTACCAGGTCTGTGAGGAGGACCTTATGTTTCAAGTACAGCCTTATCAACTACTTGATAGCCTCATTAATGGTTCGTCACTAGTATGTGGACCTCGAACCTTTCGAGATGTATTACACTCCCACTGCTTCTTTAGGAGATGAGCTCTCTTTTAAAGAAGTCTGAATTATGAGTAGCAAACAATTTGAACTCATAATGGATGTAAAACAATATCGAGTTGATATTCCAGAAAGATTGTTGTGTTGACACTATCAAACCTTTTGACACGAGTCGTACTTCAACCTTTAAAGACAATTTGGGACTATCCCAAACCCATATCATATATGGTGTCTATTTGAACCTTATGATATTCAGTGTTTAGTATATTCAAGAGTATAAACCTATAAGAATCTCGGAGTCTTCTTCTTGATGTGCACATCGTGAGATGCTACATATAGAATTAATTGTGAAACCCTTTTCACAATTTCTAAGATAATTGTCAAACTATTAACTCAATTACTTGCCACTTCGATCTGATCGAAGTGCTCTTATTGTCTTGTCAAGGCGGTATTAAATTTCATTCTTTAAATACTTTGAACATTTCAAACATTTTGTGTTTCATTAAGTAAACCTTTTACTTAAAACACTTTAATATGAAATTCTGATATTCCCTATTTCTAGCCGGCTTCCTATTTGTCTCTCGTGCATCTATATGCATGAGACTTAATAAACTAACCCATCAACTTTGTGATGGTTGCCCATTCTTATCATCTTGTTCGATAAAATTCGCACGTCTCAATTGATCCTAGATCCAATGAGTCTAACGTTCCACATAGGGTGGAGTTTAGAAATGCGACTCTCATTCTGTGACTTAGATGACATTGCTAGAAGTATGGAATCAATGGACTCATTATTTAGCATATAAAGGCTACTTTCGAAGTGAACATTTCAAATAGACAAATCTAGAAAAATTTTATTATTCCAAATAATAAATTTTACAACCATTTTAACGCTAACGTCGAAATAACATTTATTTCATTACAAGTCCACAATGGCTAAGTCAATAAAATCCTAGAGCTAATGTAGCAACTCTTGCTTCATTCTCCACTTGTAGATTGACTTCTCCTCTAACTAATCTTCTACTTTTGAGTAATATCCTGCACATTCAAAATGTGAGAATTACAATGGATATCCAATATCCAAGTAGAGATTTAGGAAGAGGAATACCTGAAATGACAGCCATTGATTCTTCTTCTTGACATATCTTGCATCCTGCTCTCCAGTGATCACGCATAGAGATTTAGGCAACTCCTTGCCTTTACTCTTGATCCAGCTCTCCCATGCGGCTTGTCTATTCAACTCCCTTTCCCTTTCAATCCTGAGGGCATCAATGACAACTCTTGCCTCTATGTCCTTCTCTTCCTCTTTAAGCATCTTATGCAATTCCGTGATCGTCATCTCCATCCGACACTTATGATATTCAGTAATGAATAAATCAAAGCTCAGAGGAAGCGATCCAAGAATCATGTCAACCGCGAATTCCCTTGGAATAGGCGAACCAAGTCTCTCTAAGTAATCAATGTGACTTCTCATCTTGAACACATGAGTATCCACAGAGGAGCCATGTGCCATCTTGCTCTTGATTAATAACTTGGTGACCTTGTAGCGCTCAATATTAGCCTACTTTCGGAACATTTCCTTAAGCGCCTTGATCATATCATAGGCATCCATGAAACCTACTGCTTCCGAAGCTTAGGTTTCATTCCTGCTAACATCATCTAGGCTACTTCATCAGAATCATCAATACACTTCTGATAAGTATCTTGAACGACTCTAGAAGCGGTCGAAGGCGGTGAATTTGGGATGGGTGTCTCAAGGACATACAACTTTCCTTCACTCTTGAGAATAATTCTCAGAGTCCTGAACCATTCAGGGAAGTTTGTGACATCGAGCTTATCCTTCTCGAGGATAGATCGCAAGTTCGTAAATTTCGAACTCATTCTACAAGTTTAATAAACAATGTAAAGTTTATTATTCTAATTTTGTTTCATATATTATACTCCCACTATTTTTCTTCAAATCAAACACCTTCAGTAGTATTGATTTGGAAACTTCAATTAAATGAGGTTTCATAGTGAGTCAAGATCCGTATTTCATTGAGCACTAAGTGTGCTTTGGCACAACCCTTATTGCTCAACTATTTAGGTAGGAACTCTTTCCAATTGCATCATATGCAATTCTTGCCTTTATGGAATGAGCATCATATGCCCGGTGTATTATTCCATCTTGTGCCCTGAGCCCAAGTCCGACTTGCTAGCTCAGTTAAGTTTAACCATGTATGATTATCGGCGAAATGGAATCCAGCACACTCAGCTTTGGCATGACCCATGCTGGACGCCATTTCCCGCGTACCTTCTTTTACAAAGACAATCCCCCATATGTTCAGCTTTGGCATGACCCACATGGAAGACTGTCTAAGTACCGAGGGATTCAGTGACATGGGGGGCACTTCCTTACTTAACATTCTGAAGGATTTTGTTTTAGATTTATAAATATAAAAATCACAGAAACTAAATTAAATATGGTATGAGCCTATTTCTCACGAGCGATCATGAGGTTCCTAATCCTAGATCTATCTCTAGATTGTTGGTGTAATCTTTAACGAACCCTTCGTTGTGTGTGTGCGAAGATCCAATGCCATCTTCCGAAGATTGCGCCAAGATCCTTGCCTTGTAGTCTTGATATAATATATTTCCTAACAACTATCCTATTGCTAGAAAAGGTAATTTACAACTTGGACAACTCGCATGTTGCCATAATTACAACTTTGGACAACTCACTGGTTGCCATATATATTAAATTAAATTACAAGCATTCACACACAAGATTACATTACAGAACAATCACAGATCTAAAGCTCATACCATATTTATATTTAAATTCCATGTATAACAAAAATTAGGGTTTTTGCAAAAATCAGCCTTATTCCGTTTGGAACCGAACCATTCCGTTCTGAACGGAATCAATGCTGAAAATCTCTGACTAAATTTCTGCCTATTCCGTTCGGAACGGAACTATTCCGTTCGGAACGGAATAATGCTGAATTTTCGGTTTCCTTTAATTTTAGTTATGTTTCCAAAACAGATTTCGAAAAAGTATTTTTCGAAACTCTAGAAAATCATAATATCCAATATTATATTTCTAGAAACTATTTCCGTGATGTTTTGAAATAATATTTTCAAAACCCTAAAATTTATTATACTTGAATTTACTAAATTTTAAATATAATCGACGATTATTTCCTTAACGAACGCTCTGATGCCATTGTTGGGAAACCCGTAGCCATGTACGTTACATGCGCAGCGGAACCTACGGGTTAAACCCTCCCTAGGATCATCGTAAATGAAATAAAAGTACGAGATTATGCTATTAAAATTTATACCTCGGATCTTCCTGATCCGGGAGAGAGAAGCGGATGTAGGTCTGAACGAACTTCCGTCTTGCTTCCTTCTCCTTCCTTGCTTCTGAAGCTCGTCTAAGGCCGGAACTAGATGAAGAACTAGATCGCTCGCTAATCTCCAAACCTTCTTGCTCTTCCTAGGGATGAAGAACTAGATCGCTCTCAAATCTCCAAAGCAGGAGATCTCAACTCGTATCCACGCGAACTTCAGACGTACGGAATAACCGGACTCGGCTAGACGAGTCCGGAAATACTTTCCGAAAATACCCTCACAAGACTCTCTCTCTCTTGGTATTACGGCTGCCTCTAAGGCTTCTAATTGTGTATCTAATAGAGGGGGCATGCCCCTCTATTTATACTAGAGAGAGGGGTGAAAGAATGACAAGTTTCGATAAGGAAACCCTTCCAGCCGCCAGAGTTGCGGTCGGCCGGAACCTGTGTTGCGGTCGGCCGGAACAATTTCAGCATATGTAAAATTTAGTTCCGGTCGACCGGAACTTGTGTTCCGGCTGGCCGGAATAATTCCAGCATATGTAAAATTTCAGCATCTATTCTTTCACCAATTTATACATCACATGTATTATTCTTTCACCAATTTATACATCACATGTATAACTCTTTCTAAGGTACTTTCTTCCCGTGCTAATGGAGTTCATTGTGTGACCGTGTAGGTTCCATTTAACGCTGGCAACGATATCTAAAGATCGTAAGTCATGAGTAACCTCTAGACTGATGTCATGACTACCCATGTTAAATGAAATGATCAACGATCATAAACCTATCTGAATAGACGTTTGCTTATTCCTTTTGTTCTACGATATATGTCTTGATCACAAGGCATGGAAGTATGTCATCCTTGAGTTTGATCAAAGTCTCTTTCCTGATCGAGAATTAGACTGAGTAAATACAAAATGATATTAACAACACATGTTAATCTATTTTGAGCATGGCCATGCATTTCCTTCAGTCCTAGTTCATCAGGGGGCCCAGAGATATCTCCCTCTTAACGAGAGGAACAAATCCCATCTTGGTCACTCACATTCCTCGTCATGATTCAGTGCATACCTAATGATGACCCTAATAATCATCACATTACGGATGACGTAAGAACATATTAAAGTATGCACCTCATATAGGAATCCATGGTGACCTCAGGTCGTAGGAACAAGCACATTATTCATATGAGAATCACTAATGACATATACCATGCATATTCTCATAGTGTGGTCTCTCCAGTACATGTTCTCTAAGACGCACCCATATTCCAGACTTGACGTCCCTATGTCCATGATCAGTAGAACATGATCATCCAGTCTGCGAATATACTAGTGTGGATATGTAGCTTCTTACTTGAAGTATGTTTATCTCTATAAACATCCTACATATCACTATGGGCGGTTTAGAATGTCATTCGTTGGTTCACAGTTCTACTATCAGAATCACGTATTCTGATGACGTGAACGCATAATCTAATCTCTAGTTCAACACTTTGGCCTAGGGCATAATTCCTTCAAATGTAACATTCATAGATGATGAACCCACGTCCTACCAAGAGGCTATGAAGAGTCCTGATTCTTAGAAATAGCTAGAGGCTATGAGAACTCAAATGTAATCCATGCATGACAATCAAGTTTGGAATTTGATTGATCCATCCGAAGGCTTGAAAACCATTGGATGTAAATGGCTCTTTAAGACGAAGACTGACATCGATGGAAAGGTACAAACCTACAAAGTAAGGCTTGTGGCATTCCCTGCTCCCCGTAAACGTTCTGCTACTTTCGTGCCTCATTGGTCTAAGTCTGGTCTGTGGGTCTGGCTTTTGGCTTATACTCTCGGTACTTTCCCTATTCGCCTAAGTAAAGAGAGTTGTGACGTACTAGACACTTCAAGATAAGGGTTAAATTACACAGATAAGATCAAAGCAAATGAACAATAGGTAAAGAGAAAAAATTTAATGGGTCTAAATTGATAGATTACTTACACCGCACCCTAGGGGTGGGATTAGTTGTAATACATAGTACTACAACTAAAATCAAGTTACATAGAGGAATAGATATGAAAACTCCCTAATTTTATTTTCGTGGTTGCGCTTTGTCACGCCTGAATGGGACTCTCTCTAGCTCTTTCTCCCTATTTTCTCTCTTTGATTGATCCACCTTTGTCGTCTCATGATATACGGAGATCTTTACAAATCTTCGCATAATAAGTCATGATTGATTCCTTCCCTATTTGCTCCTTCCTGAGCACAGTTGCCTCGAGTAGTTGGGTTTTCCCTCTAATTGCCAATCAAATCTTCAATCGAATCTGTGATTGCAGCCTTGGTGCCTTTTCCTTAATTGAGTGTCGTTGAGCTGCTCCACTCGAGTTGTGATTCCTTCGAATCTGTGCTGACAGGTTGAATTACCATGCCCGCGGGTGGAACCGCGTTGTGGTACTTGCTCCAAACACACTCCAGCTTTTTTGTACCTCTTTTAGCTCATTTTTGACAATTTTGCTCCAATTCCTGCAATCACACATGATCTTGGTAGCAACTTGATTCTTAAACTAAAATAAAGCTAAACTACTGAAATTACTACTAAAATTGCATAAAATAAGATACAAGATCAGTGTTAATTATCTATATAAAATATCCCGATCACTAACAAAGTCATAAAACAACATGGAAAATATCATAATCATAAGTGATCCTCCTACCTGCGTCAATTTTCAGCAAAACCATTACAAAAGAGGATCAATTAGGGCCTCTTATATAATTAAACTTCAACTCATATTGCATCACTTAACCCTAAAATGTTTAATTATTCATAAATCAAGATATAATTCTGCAATTGAATGGGTACCGCCTGAAGCAGGTGATTGTACAACTTATCCGCAATTATGTAATTGAGGGTTAACTAAGTTGATGTTAAGATTAAATTATGTAATTTCATTCATCCATTTTAACATCAATTAACCTAAAATTCTAACTCACAGAATTATTGGAGATTAGATTTGTGTAAGTTACACATCAAAACTAAGATGAGCCAATGAGCCTCCAGATGTAGTTCATTCTTGCTCCACTAATTTCACAAATTCTATTAATCTTCCAACTATGGAAAGAAATTATTGAAGCAGAAATGACTCTCCTTGGTACGCACATAACTTCTTTAGTCAATTGCGCACTAGGAAGACTGATGGTAGGAGGGTCCTCAATATCGAATCAATAAGTCCTCCCGGAGCCCCAAGACTAGCATTTCGATCAAAGCCAGCGCCAGAGCTCAAATCCCACCGCGACTCTTGCATCTATAAGAAAGACAAAGGGAAAGGGGCCACTCTTCGGAAGATAGGCTTGATTTGACCAATCCCAGATGTCATCGATCAAGCAAGGAGCAAAATCTGACGCACCGTAATCAATAAGAAGAATTGGGCGATCGCATACTTCTTTCTATGAATTATCATTCAAATCAAAAGAGCAATCAAATACCAAGATGACTTCCCCATTCTAGTGAACGAGCCTAAGATCCGGCTATCGATCTCATCAAACAAGCGTGCAAACGCCTAGATTCTATTATGAGGGTCTCACTGTTAGGGGATACATTCCTAAATTCATATTATTTAAGATAAATTATAAGAAAAAAATCATAATTGAAATATCCATTTGCTAAAATTCAAATAAAGAAAGCAATGAAAAAAACTTTTGCAAATAAAATTTTCCAAATTTTGCTATCGTTCATAATTCTGAAACTTATTTCATTTGATCTTATTACGAAATAGAAAATCCATAATAAGGCCAAATCATGCCAAATTCTAAATTGATTTGAAAATATCATCATTGATAAATACTCGTCAATATTAATATTCAGTCAATTCGAAAATATAAATGGAATGCCACAACAGATAAATTTATGAATATAACATTCTATGTGTTAGTGTACCATCTTGAAGAAAAAAAAATAGAACTATTACAATGGATAAATTTAACTTTCGCAAAAATTTGAAAATCATTTCTAGAGCTCTTGATATTTTTGCTACGAACTCGAGACTTGAAGTCAATCGAACAAAGAGTCGTTTTGCCCCAATTGCAATACCGGACTAATACATACAACCAATTAACAACATTCTTCGATGTAACCGCCAACATCTTCCGTTAAAATATCTTGGAGTACCTCTTTCTTTGAAGAGACCACCGATACTCTCCTTCCTACCTCTCATCCAAAAGTTCCAATCTAGAGTTGCATCTCAGAAGAGAAAAATTCTTTTTCCTATGGCAGAAGAACAATGCTAATCAAGTCAAACCTTGAGGCTCTACCTACGTACTTCATGCAAGCATTTCAACTTCTCGTATGGGTTATAAAAAAAGTCAACTAGAATGATTCCTGCATTCTTTTGGAAGGGACAATCTTCTTGCTCGAGAGGACATTGTCTCGTTATTTGGTGTAAAGGTCTCTCTACTTATGAAGAATGGAGGCTTAGGAATTATGGATCTCAAAGTTCCACCTTGCTTCTTAAATGAATGTGGAAATTGGACAACGATAATAAGGGGCTATGGGCAAAGTCCATAGAACTTACACATGGTATAACCAACTCCGCCTCCCTCCAAAACATTCCACAATCTGCCTCTTCATTTTTCTCAAAGTCGCTTCTCTCTTTAATGGATATTTACAAGTCTCTACAATATATTAATGGATCTATACACCTCTAAGATTACTTGGAGAGGTGGACGGTAGACTAAAATTTCTCTTCAAAATCCGCCTATACCTTCCTAAGAAACCACATTATAAATTGTGCTTGGCACAAAGTTTTCTAGAAGATTAAATGACCCTAAGAGTTAAAGTATTTGCAAGGATTATCCTACATAATTTCCTCCTTGATAATCTTCAAAAAAGAGGTTGCCCATTTATAGAACAATTAGCATTTGTAACGATTCAATAGAGTTAACAGATCATCTATTCATTTCATGTGAATACGCCTCATGGTATTGACATCGGACTCTAAGAAGCCTCCAACTTCAAGTAGACTTCAATTGCTCATTTGATTTTCCTTTCTTTCATTTAGGTTAATCTATTGTAATATATATTACACGGACAAGGACACGAGTGTCGTGTCATGACACAGCCATATCGACACAACAATTCGAAAAAAAACTCTAGAACATGACACACACACACACACACACACACACACACACTATATATATATATATATATATATATATATATATATATATATATATATATATATATATATACACTAGAGAATTATTCACACTGTGCGCAAATTGTTTGAGAAGTTATTGTTATTTGAAAGTTAACTATTTTTATTGTTTTAAAAAAATATCAATATTAAGTTCCTTTTAATCATCAAAATCAAGCACTCTTTTAGAGAGGATTTTTGCAAAGTAAAGATTAGTTGTGAAATCACAAAAACTTAAGTTGAAACTCTTATCTTTGATTTTGTCAGGGTTCACGAAAAAACAATGACAATATTTTCTTTGATTGTCAAAATCAAGCAATATCTCTTTTAGAGGGGATTTTTACAAAATAAAGATTAGTTGTGAAATTATAAAAATTTAATTTGAAACTCATATTTGATTTTGTAAGCTTCATAATTTTTCTTACAAAGAACTTGAGATGAAACAAATATCTTGGAGTTTTTTTTTTTGCAAAAAATAAAAATGAGTTTGCTTGTAAAAAATGCAAAAAGTAAACTTATACATGGTAAATCATAACCACACAATCATGATCAAATGGTGCAAATAAAAGATGGTGATGTGGCTTATTCTTGTGGAAGTATTGTAGAAAGTTGGGTTTAGAATTATATATAATATATAATATATAATATAAATGTATATGTACATATGTATTATATATGTATAATATATATTACATATGTATATATATATTACATATATATATAGGGACCGGACCAACTACCATCTAATTAGCCATCTATTTAGCCATCCCTCATATCCATCCTTGATCAAGTTTACTATAAGAGGCTAGGATTTATCTCCCTTTTAAAATAAAATATCGGATCCAACCCGTTAAGAAAATAAAACCCGCTATCCCATTCTTTCTCCCAACCCGTCCCCTTCCTTCTCCCTCTTTGCACGCCCCATTCTTTCTCCCTCTTTCTCAGGCCTCTCCTCTCCGTCATACGCTAGCCCTATCGGCCTGCCCTCTCTTCTCTTCTCCCTCTCGCATGAAGGAAAGCCACAAAACCGAGTTCCCACCCCAAATCCTACCATCTCTCGGTCGCACGAAGCACCCCACAGCCGCACAGCCCTATATTTCGTCCCTTTCCTCAATCTTGCTCCTTCTCTCCAGTAAGACTCAATTCAAACTCTAGAATAGATTATTCATCTCTATCTAAGAAACCCTAGGTTTATTTTCTGTACAATCACGTATAATTAAAGCATAATTGTCAATTAGGTTTGGTGGACACTCATGTAATATATTTTAGGATTTTGTGTAGAATAGAACAATTAGGATTAATTGGATAATTAGAGATTAATTGAATCATAACTAAATAATTAGTGGTTAATTTGAGGTTCATAACAGAAGATTAAGTAAGCAAGTTGAACTTGTGACTCTAAGGTTATTGTTAATTTTTTGTCATTTGTTAATTGGGTAGATTGAACATTTCGGTTTAGGGTTTAGGGCTAAATTGAGGTATGATTAAATATTTAAGAATAAATGCGAAGTGCTAATTTCATGTGATTATTAGCTACTTTTATCACATTTAAACAAATATGTTTGTCTTTTTAAGGAATTGTGAGGTAAATTGATATATTTTAATTATTTTTTGATAGGTCGTAATAGGTCCGTTAAGGTGGATGCTTAAGGTAATAGTCAAGTTGTATTAATGCCCAAGATGATGCTCTATGAAGGAATCCCCGAGATGATGCGTGCAAATTGTATGAATTGTATTGAATCGTGTGTTAAATTATTTTTTGACTGTTGAATGTGTATTAAATTGTATGAATTGTATTGAATTTGTGTATTGTCGTGGATAATTTGATAGATAATTTTTGGTAAGATTTACACATATTTGTATGCCGAGTTGCAAAATTATTTTTGTCATGTTTTTGTAATGGAATATATTCTAATTTCATATCTTGGAATTATATGGGAATAAATTTACAATAAACACATGCATATCATTAATAATACAAACTATAATATCAAATAACATTGCATAAAAATATCAATATATTTAACCATAGATAAAAAGAGCTTAATAATGTAAGCTCGAATATTGCATAAAAAAATCCATATATTCTAATTTCGTTTCTTGGAATTATCAAAAAGTGCAGTGTTGCTGGATAAAGTTTCACAACAGATATACCCCTTCAATGTGCAGTTCTATCTACCTATGCAAAAGTTAAAAAGGTAAATACATCCAAAATATCAACATACATATATGATACATCCATAATTTCCATACACATACATTCATACATACAAATAAATGTAAATATCTATACACATTCATACATTTACAATAAAACATCATCTCATGATTCATTCATAGAGCATCATCTCGGAATTCATTCATAAAGCATCATGTTGCGCGTCAACCCTAATTCACCTATCACAAAGTACTAAAAAAGAATTAAAATTCATGAAATCACCTCAATCCCATAAAAAGATAAATATAATTGTTTAAATGTGATACAATTAGCTAATAATCACATGAAGTTAGGACCTAATTAATATTTATTTTTAAACCTTAAATCATACCCTAAATTAACCATAAAACCTAAACTGAAATCTTCATTCTACCGAATTAACAATAACTCTTAACCGAAATGTTCAATACGCCAAACTTAACTGTTCCATTATACTTCAATAAACCTCTAATCATCCAATTATAATCTAGGATTTGTGAGATAGAGATGAATAATCCATTCTAGCATTTGAATAGAGACTTACATGAGAGAGGGAGTGGAATAAAGAAAGAGTCGAAATGCTTGGTGCGACAGCGGAGATGGTCGGATCTAGGGTTGCTTGCGGATGAGCTCGTTGAGGGGTTTTGTTTCGGGTGAGAAGGTGTCAAGACTCGATGAATCGAACAAGGCGCGAAAGATCAAATTTAAATTCAAGGGAGGTTCAAGTTCTCATGAAGTTTAAAGATTTAATGGAGAGTGTGTTTTAAGAGGCAATGGAGAGGATAAGAAAGGGTTACTTTTGCATTTAAATTTTTTTTTTATTTTTAATTCACTTTTTATAATAAGTAGGATTTATAATGGCTTGAATGTAAAGTTGTGGTATATAAACCCCTTTGCTGCTGGTTTGTTGGTCATAGAACATTTTTACCTATCTACCCATATTACTTTCGAAATTATGTAATATTTGGATTGCTAAAATCCTAATCGAATTTCAATCAATTTCTATCGATTTTCATTTATTTATATCGAATTTCTGTTAGATTGTGTTGTAATTGATTTGGAAATGTGACATTTGATATCAGAGCAATGCTCAACCTTGCTGAGCGATAGATCCAGTTAGGCCTAACACAAGATCGCAATACATGGACGATTTAAGAAGCTTGGTCGAAAATCTGCAATTGCAGCACATGGAAAACCTAATTATGACGAACGAACGCCAACAGAGCATGGACGAGAGACTTACCTCGCTAGAAATCAAAGGAGAAGAACGCTACGCCAGCATCTAGTCCATGTTCGCTCAGATCTTGGCGGCTCAGACCCAGGCAAAGGGTGGAGAGCGAGATTCCGCGCCGGAGAGCAGCCGGTGAGTGACATAATTGAAGTTGAAAGGGGTGGCGAAGGGCTCTGTCGCCGGTGAGTAGGAGATTTTAGTCGAAAATCTGATGGACAGTGAAGAAGATGAAAGGGAGGCTCGATTGATGAGAGAGAAGAGTCGTACGCCAGTTTTATCACTTGGGAACGGATCGAGGACTGAAAATTGTGGGTATATTTTTCCTGTTTTTGTCTTAGGTCCTACTAATATGGCTACAAATCGATTATTTAGGATTAATAGCCCCCAAATTAACCAAATTAAACTCTCTAATGTGCAATTTGGCACTACTAGGCCGTTACAAATGGGATTATCTAATTCTAATTTTGGAAATAATTATAATACTCTAGGAGATAATTTTTCGAATAATCCAATTAGACGAAGAGAAGCCAATGATCAAATTAACCCGTACGTTCAAAATCTCAACCATGTTGTACCGCTTAACAACCGAGTGATACCAATTAATTATGAAAATAATTTTTCTGAATTGAGAAAAGAAAATATGTATGAGCAAAATGGGGGAAATAAATTTTTTTATGCCAAAGATGAGATATCCTAATTTCGACGGTACCGATCCGGAGGAATGGGTGATGAAGGCTAACTATTACGTGAATTTATTTAAGTTTTCGAAGGATCAAAAGACAAAGTTGGCCGTTATTCATTTCGAGGGAAAGGCGTTAGATTGGTATAGGGGGGTACAAAATGACGCATGATAATCCTACGTGGGAGGGGTTGATTGAGTTGGTTTACGGGCGGTTTAAGAAAGGTCTTATTAAATCGCCTATGGAAGATTTTAGAAGGATTTACCAAAAGGGGAGTGTTAATGAGTATATCGAGAAATTTGAGAACGGAAAGGATCGGGTCCTTCAAGATAACCCTACCCTAAACGAGAGCTTCTTTATTCAATCATTCTATGGGGGGCTCAGAGATGATTTATGCAATTTTATTAAGGTACACAAGTCCCGCAATTTGGAGGAAATTTATGAATACGCCCTTATGTATGAAGGTGCGTGTGAGGCAAAAACGAAGAAAGGCAAAGGCGGATTGAAGAATTCTCAAGGAAGTGGGAGTAAATGGAGTAAAGGAGGTAGTGATGAGAAAGAAAGAAGGGTCGATTCGAGTGGTAAAGGTAATTTCAAGAAATAGAAAAATAGTAAGGACCTAATGGAAAGGTCGAAAGAAAAGAAGAAGTGTTACAAGTATCATCAACCATACACTTGGGGAAACAAATGTAACGGAAGAGCGTATATGATGTACGAGTCGGATGGGGAGGATATTGACGAAGATGGTGAAACACAAGAAGGGGGAATGATCGAGACTTATGTGTCTTTGCACGCGAGCTCTTCCAAAATGATGAAATTCAAAGGAATATTGGGCGGAAAACCAATTTGGGCTCTCATCGTTAGCGGGAGCACCAACACCTTTCTTGATCCAAGGATTTTGGATGGAGTAGGTTGCAAAATTAAACATTTCACACCAATGGTGGTAAGAATCGCGAACGGGGACCAACTAGTGACCGATGAGATATGTGAAGGGCTAAAATTCACATTGCAAAATTACAAATACAAGGGTATGATTGGTGGTTAAATCTCGGGGGAACTTATGTGGATTGGGGAAAAAAACTCATGAACTTTGAAAAAGACGGGATGGAGGTCATGCTAGAAGCGCGAGAGGACTCGATTGATGTGAAAATGTTGGTGGGACACCTCTGTTTTGTGTGGAGATTTCTGAAAACCTCTGGATACCATAAAAAAGGAAACTCGGCAAGAGATAAGAAAGTTCTCCACATTTGCTCTCCATGACTTATTTCCATAAGTGACAATTGGAATTGGAAATATGTTTATTTCCTTATATTTGTATTTCCATGTATTAGGTGTTAATTGGGGCAGTAATTCTTTGGGTTATTTTCTTGTATTAGGTATGACTATCCTATAAATAGAGGGGTAGGAGTAGAGTTTTATTCATTCCAACAACCACAAACAATTGTATTGTATTTCTCTCTCTCCAAGTATTAAGAAAGTTTGAGTGCCGGCGGCCGTGGGTCCTCCACCCATTTTGACACATAATCTACACACACCAATATATAGAGATAACCATTTGATTGGGGAAAGGGGCTCATGAAATCTATCCCCCAAACATCGAAAAGCTCACAAAACAATAATGTTTTGAGAGGCATTTCATTTTTGCGGGTTAGATTGCCCGTCTTTTGGCAATTTTCGCAACCCTTTACAAAGGAATGGGCATCTTTGTAAAGAGTTGGCCAATACAAGCCACTTTGAAGCACCTTGTGGCTCATACGTTGCCCCCCCAAAATGTCCCCCACATATCAAAGTATGACAAAAAGAGAGTACCGACTGTTTTTCATAGTCAGGCACACATTTGTGCACTATTTGATCAAAGCAAATCTTGTAGAGATAAGGATCTTCCCAAAAATAATAGCGCGCATCGCTTTTTACCTTCTGAGCACGAGAGAGAGTGCTTGGAAGCTCCTGGGTCTCCAAGTAGTTGATGATGTCGGCATACCAAGGCGTCACACCATGGATGGCGTAAAGTTGTTCGTCGGGGAAGAGCTCGTTTATGGGAAGTATGTCGCCTTCTTTTGTCGGGAGTCGGCTGAAATGATCGGCCACCGAGTTTTCGGCGCCATTCTTGTTCTGAATCTCTACGTTGAACTCTTGTAGGAGAAGGATCCATCGGAGAAGTTGAGGTTTGCACTCCTTCTTTCTCATCAAGTGCTTAAGCGCAGCATGATCTGAAAACACAACAACTTTCGTCCCGACCAAATATGATCGGAACTTTTCCAATGCAAAAACAATTGCTAATAGTTCTCTTTCAGTCCTTGTATAATTTCTTTAGGCTTCGTCTAGGGTCCTAGAGGCATAGTAAATAATATGAGGATCCTTACCAACGCGTTGGCCTAAGACGGCACGAACGCAAAAGTCGCTGGCGTCACACAGGATTTCGAAAGGAAGATTCCAGTCGGGTGGCTTGATGATTGGAGCCTCGCACAATTTCCCTTTTAAGATGTTGAATGCCTCCTTGCACGCGTCATCGAACTCGAATTTCACTTCCTTTTGGAGAAGGCGACACATGGGTTGGGCGATCTTGGAGAAATCCCGAATGAATCGCCTATAGAAGCCCGCGTGGCCGAGGAAGGAGCGTACGTCTTTCACGTTGCGAGGGTATGGAACCGTCTTGATCACGTCAATCTTTGCCTTGTCGACCTCCAAGCCTTTTTCTGAGATTAAATGCCCTAAAACAATTCCTTGGCTCACCATAAAGTGGCACTTCTCAAAATTCAAGACAAGATTAGCTTCCACACACTTTTCCATTATTAGGCCCAAATTATGAAGACACTCGTCAAATGAGTTGCCATAAATGGAAAAGTCATCCATAAGCATCTCAATGAATTTATAAATATATTCAGAAAAAATAGAAATCATACACCTTTGAAATGTACCAGGTGCGTTGCACAACCCGAACGACATCCTTCGATGGGCGAATGTACCAAAGGGACACGTGAAGGTTGTCTTCTTTTGGTCGTCGGGGTCGATGGCAATTTGAAAATATCCTGAATAGCCATCTAAGAAGCAATAGTAAGGTCGCCCTGCTAATCTTTCGAGCATTTGGTCGATGAAGGGAAGAGGAAAGTGGTCCTTCTTTGTCGCCGCGTTAAGTTTCCGATAGTCGATGCAAACTCTCCATCCGTTTTACACTCGCGTTGGCACCTTCTCGCCTTCGGCATTTTCCACAATCGTGATTCCCGTCTTCTTGGAAACCACCTGAATTGGAGATACCCATTCCGAATCTCCGCGTAAATGATCCCCACATCAAGAAGCTTGAGAAGCTCCTTTTTCACCACCTCCATCATGACAGGATTTAGCCTCCTTTGAGCTTCCCTCGCGGGTTTTGAGCCTTCCTCGAGTGAGATCTTATGCATACAAGTCGAAGGGCTAATTCCAGGCATGTCGGCTAGGGTCTACCCAATCATCTTCTTGTGTTGCTTGAGAACGTCGACTAAGCGATCCTCTTGTTCGGGTGTTAGGTTGGAGGCGATGATGATGGGTAGAATCTCCTCTGGTCCAAGATAGGCGTATTTCAGATTCAAAATCGGTTCAGCAGCAATTTCAGAAAATTATAGAAATATCACCAAACTTGAAAAATCCCAATATTTTTACAGAAATTGAATTATCAAGTTTTGGATTAGCAATTAAAATTTGGTATAATTATGTTTTGTAGTTTGAAATTTATAATGAGAACTCAGATCTGGATCGGAAACTGGTTCAGACAGACCAGTACTTAAAAAAGTTATAATATCTCCTGATCTACTTTAACAACTACTATTTTAAAATTTAGATTTGGATTTTACACTTCGAAATACTTCAATTAGGAACATTTTTGTATTTTTATTATTTGTTTTTATATTTTTAAAAATTCAGAAGTAAAGAAAGATTAAATTTGGACAAAAAGGTCAGAAACAGAAAAAATTACAAATTTAGAAAATTAATATCTCATAAATTATAAATCGGAATGGGGCAAAATTTGGTTTGAAAATTATACACTAAATGAGAAATAAATTGTGAAAATATTTATTTAATTTTTCAGATCGGAATTAGACATGGAATTAGTGTAAAAATACTGAAAAACAGAGAAGAAACAGCAGCAAAACAGAAACTAGATTAGGGTTTGATTTTCGGTTTAAAAATAGGGATTTATAGGAAATTTATTTGATGTAACAATCATTAATCACTTAGGGTATAATTCTACAGATTTAGATGATGGATTTGAGCAATCTAAGCTAAGATTTACTCAAGAAATTGATTCAAGAACTAGTTTATCCCAAAAGAGCCATTTCAAAACAAAACTTGAATTAAATCAATCACAACTCCAAATTAATCACACAAATTACTAAGCTAAGCCTTCTAAGTGATCAACAAGTCAATAAACTCTGGATTTAATAGATCAATTGATGAAAAATACTAAGCTAAGTAATTTTTCCTAATTTATTCAAAAATATGTGTGTTCATGACTATTCATCAAAATTCAGCAAAATTACAAGATATTAAAGCAAGATTTCATGTATACAACTCATACATTTCCCTCCCTATCTAAATCTACTCACACATATTCACAAAAACAAGAATTTGACAAGATTTCATCATGATTATTACAAAATTGAGTTCTTGCGATCTAAAATTCAAATCAAGATATTAAAGAAGAATTGGACTAAACCGAGAGTAGGAGAACCAGCCGGTAGCTCCCTTGAATCGATTCGAACATCCAATTGCTCCTTGATTCAAGCTAGAATCGACCGATTCGAATTTCACCCAAATCAACCCCAATTTGCTTGATTTCACTCAAAAACGAAAATTAGAGCTCAAGAAAACTTGAAACTCAACAATGGTGGTTCTAGAGGTAGAAGAAGAAGAATGGAGAGTGGTGTGTTTAATGGTGAGGAGAGTAGGGGACAAACCGAGGCTTGTGATTGGCTCAGGCGGATCAAGGGGTTGTACTGAGGATCTGGATAAAATTTCGTTGAATTTGGTTCGAATTTACCCAAGTTTTGGCGGAAGAAAAAATTCCTCTGTTTCTTTCTTTGGCGGAAGATTCAGATCAGATCTGAAATTTGAGTTTGTTTCGATTGTTAGGCTAACAGTGGTCCCACTCCTCTCTGGATTTAGTACGGCGAGATGGGTCAGAACTGAGTGAAGCGGGTCGTTTAGGCGTGAGTTTGGCGTTGAGGTTTGAATGTTTATTCTTTCGATTTACTGTAGCAAAATGACTTACAGCTCGCGTGAAACGAGTGTTTTCTATTTTATTTATTTATTTATTTTTGGCGCTGAAAGTTTCAACTTTTCCACTGATCTTCTGTGTCTCACGAATTTGTGTTCAGCTCTAGAACATTCTTCTGACTAGTTATCGTGAAGCAGTTATGGATTTTGAATCCATTTCTTTATCGGGTTGAAGATCCGTTCTTCTTCCTTCTTCAACCATCGAGTTAAGCTGGTTCCACACCTCACTTCAACTTGTGTTCTTGCTTCCAATATCTTTCCCTCATTACCATGAACCCATAGAGCTTTGAAACGCAACAAATGGTTGAGAATTCGTTGAGATTGAACCAAACAACCGGGTACAGCTACAGTGTTTCACCATTGTTGGCTGTCATTCAAATTCAAGCTCAATTTCGTGCTTTTAGCAAGAAATTCTAAAACCCATTCATAGACAGTGTTCCCTACTTCAATACGAAACTCTCCACCAAATTTTATATCTTAATTCTTCCTCCATCCATCAACTTTCATCCTTCACTCAAACTTCTGAAATTTCGTAAAATAACCAGCAACTCGAGATTCAAACTCCGTTTTAAACTTGTTTTCAGCTCAAATTGAACACTTAGGAAGCTAGTTCTCATCTTCACAAACCTCACTAAGATGAAAAACATTAATTTCCATTGTTGATTATCGCTCAAGGCTAATTCTTTCACCTCAGATTTCGAAGTTCACTCAAAACTGGACCGTTGCATCTCAAGTTATGAATTTTTCTGAGAGAATATCATCAAACACCTTGTTCAATCGCACATTTCTCACTCGTTTTTGAATCATTTGATAAGTTCTTCATATGGATAGAAAGAGAATAAGGAGGGGAAGAGGATGGTCTTGGTTTTAGCTCGAATGGTTGATTGTAGAAGGAAAGACAAGTCAGCCACTTTTTCAGCTCATTTTCTCATCTGTTTCGACCTACTTCCCGCGATCACCGGAGCTACAAGACCGGAAAATGGTACAGGAGGATTCCTCTCGTCATGCTGAATCCATGGCTGGCCAATTTGGTCATTTTCAAGCATGTTTGGAAAATTGAAGTTTGGAGAAGAAAGGTCTGATCTGGTCGGACCGTTGACTTTGACCAGATTGACCAGATTTCAAATTGGCGATTCTGAGAGTTCTAGAAGGTTTCTGATCGCGAGACTTGTACCGTTGGATTCGTCTCGTCGAGCTCTTCATTTTGGTATACCGTTTAACCCATTTTAGAAAAATTGACTTTTGGCCAACTCAGCGATTTTTGGCGTTTGACTCGGGTTGACTTGGTTGTAAAAGGTTGTTGAATTGTCGTAAAAGTTTGGGAAATTTTTGTTGAGTGTTTGAGGGTTTTGTTTAGCTATCTTTATCCCATTATTTGTGTATTGGTCTAATTCATCATTTTATGTCTTTTCGCCTGTAAAATAACACAAAATGTATTAAGGAATTTCAAATCATGTTTCATGAATTATGAGTAATTACCACACATTATATGCGAATTATGATTGAAATTGAGATGATAAAAATCATAAAAATGTGTATAAAAATACACATTACAAATCCCACCACACTTAAACAAGGTTTGCCCTAAAGCGTAAATTAAAATCAAGTTTTAGGGTTATTAGAATCAGTTTAAAGCGTTTTGAAAACAGATTTAGTTATTGCCATGAATGTTATATACTAATATTTGATTATTAGAATAATACACGAGGGTTGATGAATATCCATTAATAATTTCAAATTCAAATTTATTTAAAATTCCAAAATCCTACAAATACGAACCCTTTTTCCAAAAAGCAATGCCCTGATTTTGTTTTTGATACTTTCTCCCCCTAAATTTAAAATGGTGAATTTATACAAATTACCCCAAAAGTTCGAACTAACTCAACTTTCTCTTTTATAAACAAGTAAAAATTTGTATGCTATCCACTCATGTTATCGAAAGACAAGTTGTGCTTTGCACGTACAAAAAAATCCTTCATTTTCTATTGCGGATATGTAAAAAAAAAATTCTTTTTTAAGGGTTTAAAAATAATTTTTCACATTTTTAAATTCTTTTTGTGAAGGGATAACAGGTTACGATTTCGGTCATTTGCTTTTAGTGCGAAAGTTAGAGATGGACCTACGAGTCATTAGCTATGCCATGAAAAATAGGTTGAGTTAGAAAATATTTGCGAAACTAGTGGAATTAAAAGTAAGGTTTGATTTCTCAAAAGTTTTAATCACAGCATTACTTTAAAGAAAACGATGTATAATTTCATTAAAGAGGTAAGTGAAATATTTATGAATTTTCGAAATGCTTAATGGATTTTAAATGGATTTTATAGATGAAAATGTGGTGGAATGCGGCATTCATGACGATAATTAATCTCTTTTTGAATATTCAAATTTTTTCATCATTTTTCAAAACCCTAAGTAGTTTTCAAAACTTTGCTTGAAAGGGCTTAGTTTTTTAAAATATTTCCCATTTTTCAAAACCTTTTACTTCTTTTCATTTAAAGCTCTTGCTTTTCTCTTAAAACGCACAAAATTTTATTTACAAAAAGTTAGCAAAAATGTAAGAAAAACACGTTAAATATTTAAATTTTTAAGATATTTTTATTGTTTTTGAAAATTTTCAATTTTTAAGGATTTTCGCATTTTTATAAGAAAACAAAACATAATTTTGCACAAAACCACCCCACCACACTTAAACCTTTGTTTGTCCTCAAACAAAAATTTAAAAAATGAGAGAAATGTGGAAATTGGAAAAATTGAAAAATTGTTGGGGTTTTGTGCAAAACGTCCCCCACCACACTTAAACTTTTGCGTAGCAAATGTTTAAGTGTAAAGAGAGGTTTTTCAAAAAGAAGAAAATAAAATAAAGAAAGGACAAATACGACCTGACATGACGAGTTGTCTCTCGCCAGCACCCTTGTTTTACGTCTTGAGCTCGACGCGGTTTCGCTCATTCGTTCGCACCTTCCCCGCTCGGGTACTCACCGAACTCTTGCTCATCTAACCACCTTGTGTCGTGATTTTCGTATTTAGATTCGATGCCCGTTGATCTTGAACGCCATTCGTTTTACTAAAAATTTCAAAGACTCCAAAGGGCAAAATATTTGTTATCTCAATTGGACCGCGTCGATGCGCTTGAGATTTGCAGGATCCGATCCTTGAGAAGGTAACTTGTTCCTTATTTGTCCTTTTAGCACGTTGACTTTACTCGCGATATGTTTAACTTGCATTTCAAGGTTTTGCATTTGTCGACCTTGAGTGGCTTGGCTTTGGGAAAGAGTGGTAATTTCCCCTCTTAAGTCGTCTTTGATATTGTTTATAAGCGAGGTTTTCTTTGATATTTGTCCCGATATTCCCTGCATCATAGCAAGAATTTGAGCAAATTCGGAGTTTGAAGATGAAGATTGAGGGGCTGGAGGTGGAGGTTGAGGTGCATGTTGTTGTTGAGTTTGTGCGTTTGGGTGGACATAAACTCCAGGTTTTTGATATCCTTGTTGGGTTTGTTGAAATTGAGGATTGTCGCGCCAACGGAGGTTAGGGTTTTTCTTCCAAGGTTCATATGCGTATTGAGGGCATTGGTAGCCGTCCACATGGTTTACGTTTTGAAGAGTGTCACACTCGTCGGTTGCGTGATCCGTGCTCGGACAAAACTCGCATGGTGTGGGTTCCATTTTTGCCCCTACCGCTTTAAGTACCTTGTTGAATTTTGTCTCGAAGTTCGCCGTGATGCGAGACTCCATCGCTTTGAGATCCACTGTACTTGTTGTGTTTACTTGCCCCATGATTCCCTCGCGACCTAGATTTCCTTCGGCCATGGTTTCGATGAGGGTACGCACTTCGGCAGGGGTTTTATCGTTGAAAGATCCACCAGCCGAGCATTGAAGAAGACAGATTTCTAGTGCGTTCATCCCTTGGATAAATTAGTCAAGTAGCGAGGTCTCGGTGAGGTTATGGTTAGGGCACGATGCGCACAATCTTGCAAAGCGATCGTAGTATCCTTGAAGAGTTTCGTCGCTTCGTTGTTGAATGTTGGTAATCTCTTTGCGTATCTTAGCGGTAAGCGTGCTCGGAAAATAGCGCTTAAGAAAACACTTCGCCACATCGTCGAATGTCTCGAATAGTCCACCCTGTAAATGATTAAGCCAATCCCTAGGAGCAGCTCCTAGTGTATGAGGAAAAAAGATAAACTTGATGTTGTCCAGATTGTCAGTTTTACCAAATAATGCGGAGCATTTCATATGAAAATCATTTAAATGTGCATATGGATTATCATTTTTATGCCCCTCAAATGTTGGTAAAGCACTTAACATGGATGGACTTATCTTAAAATTTGGTACTCTAGGTATGACAATGTTACCAGGATTTTCTTCAATTTTGTGTTCTAAAAATTGCCCCAATGTTCTTTGTTGAGCCGTTTGTACGTTTTGTAAAGTTTCTTCAAGTTCTTTTTCAACTTCTTTATTTTTAAGGTGAGATGATGATGATGATGATGATGATGATGATGATGAATTTAAAATAGAATTAGAATGAGAAATTGAGGGAGATGGAGAAACGGATCTTGGAGTTGAAGACGGGATGACGAGAGGTTGATTTTGAGCTTCTTCTTGTGGCTTTTTCACTTGCTTGATCTCTTCTTGTCGTACTCGAGACCGTTATGTGAAACGAGAAGGCTCTTCTTGTCGCGTTTCTTTGCTTGACGAAGTTGTGCCTTGCTCGCTTCGTGCCTTGTTCCTCTTGATTTCTCTTAGATGCTTGTTGATGTCCTTCTTGCGAGGAGTTTGTACTTCACCTTGTGATCTCATCTTTCTCATAAACCTTCAAAAATTCCAGAGACAAAACACTAAAGAAAAATATGAAATGGGTTAGTTTAAACTTGATGCAAGCCGCCTCCCCGGCAACGGCATCATTCGTAAATCGGGTAAAATCGTCGTTTATATTTCACACAATTTAGCAAAACTATTTATATTTTTCTATTAATCAATTTACAAGTATGAGCGGTAAATGAGTTTAGGGGTCGAACACAAGGAGGTGTGGCCTCAAGATTTAGCTAGTCTCAATGATTTATTTCTAGTGTAACATCTTTTAATTCAAGGTTTATTAGGTAAATTTTCAAGTTTAAATTCAATTTTCAGTTTTGTCTTAAGAATTCAGAATGTTACATTTTAGTGATTTAATTCGTACCTAGACCAAATAAACTCTGGACGTTAGGAACCGAGACGCAACAGCAAACACAAAAAGGAAGACACAAGAACAAAAAGATATTTTTACGTTGAAAGCCTAAAGGGTAAAAACCACGGCCACCGGCACTCAAACTTTCTTAATACTTGGAGAGAGAGAAATGCAATACAATTGTTTGTGGTTGTTAGAATGAATAAAACTCTACTCCTACCGCTCTATTTATAGGATAGTCATACCTAATACAAGGAAATAACCCAAAGAATTACTGCCCCAATTAACACATAATACATGGAAATACAAATATAAGGAAATAAACATATTTCTAATTCCAATTGTCACTTACGGAAATAAGTCATGGAGACCAAATATGGAGATGTAACCTCAACCGAGAATTGAATAACAAGACTTTATCTCCCACTTTGAATTCTTTCGTCTAATTATCTTTTTATGGTAGGTGGCCAATTTTTCTTTATAAATTCGAGAGTTGTCGTAGGCCTCAATTCTAATTTCGTCCAACTCTTGAATTTGTAATTTACGCATCCCCGCGTCTTTTGGGTATTCACAATTTATATTTTTGATAGACCAATATGCCTTGTGTTCTATTTCAACAGGTACGTGACAACTTTTACCATACACAAGCTTAAATGGTGCCTATTGGTGTTTTGTACGCGGTACTGTAAGGCCAAAGCGCATCCCCAAGCCTTTGACTCCAATCCTTGCGAGAGGGATTAACCACTTTCTCAAGGATTGATTTAATTTCTTTGTTTGAGATTTCGGCATGTCCATTAGTTTAGGAATGGTAAGCGGTAGACATACGGTGTTGTACATGGTAATTTTTCAACAGGTTTTCCATGTATTTGTTGTTAAAATGGGAGCCTCTATTACTTATGATGGCTTTAGGGACTCCAAAACGCTGAAAGATATTCTTTTTGAGAAACATTATCACCGTTCTAGAGTTGCCGTTCCATGTAAGAATTGCCTCCACCCATTTTGACACATAATCTACACACACCAATATGTAGAGATAACCATTTGATTGGGGAAAGGGGCCCATGATATCTATCCCCCAAGCATCGAAAAGCTCACAAAACAATAATGTTTTGAGAGGCATTTCGTTTTTGCGGGTTAGATTGCCCGTCTTTTGGCAATTTTCGCGACCCTTTACAAAGGAATGAGCATCTTTATAAAGAGTTGGCCAATACAAGCCACTTTGAAGCACCTTGTGGCTCGTACGTTGCCCCCCAAAATGTTCCCTATATTCCAAAGTATGACAAAAAGAGAGTACCGACTGCTTTTCATGGTCAGGCACACATTTGCGCACCATTTGATTAGAGCAAATCTTGTAGAGATGAGGATCTTCCCAAAAATAATAGCGCGCGTCGCTTTTTATATCATCCTTCTGAGCGCGAGAGAGAGTGCTTGGTAGCTCCTGGGTCTCCAAGTAGTTGACGATATCGGCATACCAAGACGTCACACCATGGATGGCGTAAAGTTATTCGTCGGGGAAGAGCTCGTTTATGGGAAGTATGTCGTCTTCTTTTGTCGGGAGTCGGCTGAGATGATCGGCCACCAAGTTTTCGGCGCCTTTCTTGTCCCGAATCTCTACGTTGAACTCTTGTGGGAGAAGGATCCATCGGAGAAGTCGAGGTTTGCACTCCTTCTTTTTAATCAAGTGCTTAAGCGCAGCGTGATCTGAAGACACAACAACCTTTGTCCCGACCAAATATGATCGGAACTTTTCTAATGCAAAAACAATTGCTAACAGTTCTTTTTCAGTCGTATAATTTCTCCTTACCAACGCGTTGGCCCAAGACGGCACCAACGCACAAGTCACTGGCGTCACACATGATTTCGAAAGGAAGATTCCAGTCGGGAGGCTTGATGATTGGAGCCTCGCACAATTTATCTTTTAAGATGTTGAATGCCTCCTTGCACGCGTCATCGAACTCGAATTTCACTTCCTTTTGGAGAAGGCGACACATGCGTTGCGCGATCTTGGAGAAATCCCGAATGAATCGCCTATAGAAACCCCCGAGGCCGAGGAAGGAGCGTACGTCTTTCACGTTGCGAGGGTATGGAAGCGTCTTGATCAAGTCAATCTTTGCCTTGTTGACCTCCAAGCCTTTTTCTGAGTTTAAATGTCCTAAAACAATTCCTTGGCTCACCATAAAGTGGCACTTCTCAAAATTCAAGACATGATTAGCTTCCACACAATTTTTCATTATTAGGCCCAAATTATGAAGACACTCGTCAAATGAGTTGCCATAAATGGAAAAGTCATCCATAAACACCTCAATGAATTTAGAAATATATTCGGAAAAAATAGAGATCATACACCCTTGAAATGTACCAGGTGCGTTGCACAACCCGAACGGCATCCTTCGATAGGCGAATGTACCAAAGGGGCACGTGAAGGTTGTCTTCTTTTGATCGTCGGGGTCGATGGCGATTTGAAAATATCCCGAATAGCCAACCAAGAAGCAATAGTATGGTCGCCTCGCTAATCTTTCAAGCATTTGGTCGATGAAGGGAAGAGGAAAGTGGTCCTTCTTTGTCGCCGCGTTAAGTTTCCGATAGTCGATGCAAACTCTCCATCCGTTTCGCACTCGCGTTGCCACCTTCTCGCCTTCGGTATTTTCCACAATCGTGATTCCCGTCTTCTTGGGAACCACCTGAATTGGAGAAACCCATTCCGAATCGGTCACCGCGTAAATGATCCCCGCATCAAGAAGCTTGAGAAGCTCCTTTTTCACCACCTCCATCATGACGGGATTTAGCCTCTTTTAAGCTTCCCTCGAGGGTTTTGAGCCTTCCTCGAGTGAGATCTTATGCATGCAAGTCGAAAGGCTAATTCCACGCATGTCGGCTAGGGTCCACCCAATCACCTTCTTGTGTTGCTTGAGAAGGTCGACAAAGCGATCCTCTTGCTCGGGTGTTAGGTTGGAGGCGATGATGACGGGTAGAATCTCCTTTGGTCCAAGATAGGCGTATTTGAGATGGTCGGGTAGCGTTTTGAGCTCGAGGTCGGGTGCCCTCTCGATTGATGGAGGAATTTGTTCTCCTGAAATCTTAAGCTCACTCGAGGTTGGACCTAAAAAAGAATAAACCTCTTCTTTCCTACAAATTTCCAGATTAGGCAAGTTTTCATATTGTATTTCTTCTGTCACTACAATCTTTTAATTGAATTTCTATCTTCTAGTAAATAGTTTTCATTCATGTTTTCTAATGTATTTACGTTTTCTAAATCATCGAAATCAGAATTAAGTGAATTTAAAGAATTTAAATACTCCCCTTTAAGATGCTCCTCAGCAAGCTCATCGATCTCGTCAATGACGCAAATGCTAGACACGTTGTAATCGTCGGGGTATTTAATCGTGTCGAAAATGTTGAAGGTGATCTTTTCGTTGTTGAATTTCATGGATAACGTGCCCGAATGGCAGTCGATCCTCGTTCGAGTGTAAACTGCGTAAAACCGTCGTTAAATTTCACACAATTTAGCAAAAATATTTATAATTTTCCCTAGCTTTACTCTTAAGTGTATATGTGGTCTTTTGAGTTTTAGGGGTCGAACACAAGGAGAATGGCCTTGAGATATTACAATTCTTTTCAAAAGTAAGTTTTGTTTGTTCAAATGTTGTAGATTATTTAAGAAGGTTAATGATATATTAGAATGAATTTAATCAAGTTCGTACACAATTCTTTTGAAATTCTTTAATAATATTTCCAAATGTCCAAAAGTTGCAAATGATATGTCAATGAAAACTAGAGAATGAGATCTTCATAATATAAGGCAAATCAATTATCACTTTTATTCATATTTTTATGTAAATTTTCGTTTTAGTCCATACTTTTCCTAATCAATCAACAGAGTTTTTTCATAAAATCACAGAAAATCGAAAATTACTTCAAAAATCACCAAAATTTAACAGAAATTAGGAAGGCAAGTTCAGATTATGTGGTACAAATATCAGATCAAAAGGACTGATGTTCCAAAAGTTATGGTCAAAACTCAGAACATATGACAGAATTGGACAGAGAATGGTATGTGTTATCAAAAGAGGGTGTAATTCAAATTTTATCCAAACAACAATTCAATTAAAATTCAGATTAAGAAACTACACTTCAAAATGATTTACTGAGACTTAGATTTTTTATTTATAGGATTTTTTTACTAATTTCTAAAAATTGTAGAAAAACAGTCAGATTCAAAAATCAAAAACAGAAAATTTAAAAATTCAAAACTTTGCACAGATTTTATCTTACAAATTTAACATAAAAACATTGGGCACATATTATATGAAAGGTGTTCTAAAATATTTAAAGAAACACAAAATATTTTTTTTATAATTTTCTTAGATAAGATCTGAAGTCAAATAATTTTTTTACTGAAACTGACAGAAACAAATTACAGAAAAATGTATTTTTGAATTTAGAGGATAAAAGTAGGGATTTTTAAGGCAATTTGATCAAGAATTGTATCATTAATCACAAAATATTCAATTTATCAGATTTGGAACAAGTTTGAATTATTTCCAACCAGAAAAACTCAGCAAATAGATCAAAATTTCAGATCAAACATCAGTCAACCAACTTAGTGTTTGATCTCAATTTTTGAACTAAAAACTTCACTAAATCAAGCAAAAACCTCAACCAAGATTCAAGATGATAAAATGGACTAACATGCAGGAAAATTCAGTTCTAAATGACCTAATTAATTCAACCAAATCGATTAAATCAAAAAAAACCAGACTTAACAGCATATTATGAACAGTAACCAAATCAGTCAATTTAATTCAAATTAAAGCAAGATTTCAAACAATTCAATCACAAAAGGCCTATCCCTACAAGATTCTACTCACACATGATAAGATCAACCGAAATTAGGCATGTGTTCATCATATTTTTTTACAAATTGGATCTTGTGATCTAAAATTGGATACAAGAGATTAAATGAAAATTGGATCAAACCGAGACGTAGAAGATCAACCAGAAGCTTCCTTGAGTCGATTTGAACCTCCAATTGATGCTTGATCCAGCCGGAATCGATCAATTGCCTTTTTCACCAAATTCAGCCCGAATTGGTGAATTTTCACTCAAACTCGAAAATTGAAGCTCGAAAAGCTCTGAGATTCAGTAATGGAGTTACTGAAGCTTAAAGAAGATGATTGGAGAGTTGTGTGTGGAAAGAATTTGGAGATTGGAAGAATGATTGATCAGATTGTATGTAAGGGTTCTCTTTTTAGGGATTGAAATACGGTTCTTTATATAGAGAGTTCAGAGAAATCTTGGGGCTTGTGATTGGCTCAGGTAGGTCAAGGGATTGTACTGAAGATCTGGACCAAGTTTCGTTGAATTTCGTTGAGATTTGAATGGTTTTTGGGCGGATGAATTTTCGCTCTGTTCTTACTGGCGGAAGAACTCAGATCGCATCTGAGATTCGAAAACGCGCGCGGTTAATTCTGTTGAGTCTCTGACTGACGGGCCCCACTGGATTTGCTGTGCTGAACGGGTTACAAATCGCGTGAAACGAGTCGCTATTTCTGTTATTAATCTCTGAGTTTTCAAACTGTCTTTTTGATTTTCTGTGGCGAAACGGGTCGAAACTTGCGAAACGGGTCGTCTTCTTATTCAGCTTTTGGCGCCGAGTTTTGAATTAGATTCCCGGATTTCATGCGGCGAAACGAGCTGCAGCTTGCTTGAAACGAGTCGGTTTTGTGAAAGCTGGGCACTGACTCGTTTTAAACTCGTTCCGCTGATCTGGTGTGGCGAACCGGTTTGAATCGCATGAAACGAGTCATAACTGATGAAACGAGTCGTCTTCTTCTTCAGAATTGGCGCTGAATGCCTTTTCTCGATCTTCTGTGGCCTGCGATCGTGTGCTTGTCTTAAAACAATCCTCTGACAGCCTTGTAAGTTTCGAATTTGGACTTTGGATCGATTTCTCTCTTGGATTTCAGACCCGTTTACCCGTTTCTCACAACCATCGATTCGAGCTCGTGATTCTGTACATTTCGCTGTGATTCATCAACCCAGATATCTTCTCCATCTTCTCACGAATCCACAGAGCTTTGAATGGTTGAAAACCGTTGAGTAAAACTCGAGTTTTGCTGATCTGAGTATCGTCCGTTCGCTGTTCCGCCATTGCTGACCAGAGTGTGCAAATCGACCTCTTGTTCGGAATTCACACAACGAAATCCAAAACGGTGACTCAGGCTTCGTTCGCAACTTCCTCACGATGCTTCACAACCATTACGACTTCCCAATTCGCCTCGAATCCAGAGAATTCCTCCATTAACCAACTCGGTTTCAATTTCGCGAAAATAACCAAAAATTGCTGAACTCGCGAATCAAACTATGATTTTGAGTTGTTTTTCCATCGAATTGAGGCTTCTTAATTCATTGTGAGCCTTCATTGAAGCTTTAAGACACAAAAAGAATCAACTTTGCTTGAGAAAAACTGAAATGGTTGATCGAATTCATCCGCTGTTCGAAACTCGACCGTTGGTTCATCAGTTCTTCAAAAGTTCATTTAGGATTTCGTCGAACAGTTGATTAAACTTCAGATTTCTCACGCGATTCTGCACCATTTGATGAGTTCTTCATACGGATAGAAAGGGCAGGAAGAGAGAAAGAGAATAGAGTTGGTTTTGGCTCGAATGGTGGACTGTAGAAGGCAAGGTTGCTCGAAGAAGCTTTCTCAGGTCAGAAACATGGCTGGTTTGCTTTTGGCTGGCGGATTCCGGCGATCACCGGCGTTCTCAGGGGTAGAGAATAATACCAAACGATTCGTCTTGTCGTGCTGAATCCAAGGATATGCAGTTTGATCGATTTTGAGTTTGTTTGAAAATCGGTTATTTGGGTGAATTTGTGTAGGGTTTTGGTAGACTTGGTCGGCCATCTTTGGCCCATGATTCGCGTTTTGGTCCAGTTCTTCATTTTATGGCCTTTTTGCCTGTAAAATTACACAAAAATGCATTAAGAGGTTTCAAATTATATTTTGTGAATTATGACTGTTTTTCATACATTTTATGTGAATTATGATTGAATTTGAGATGATAAAAACCCTAAAAATGTGTATAAAAATAAACATTACAAATTCCACCACACTTAAACCAAGCTTGCCCTCAAGCGTAAATAAAATCAAGTTTTAGGGTTTTTAGAATCAGTTAAAGCGTTTTGAAAAGAGATTTAGTTATGCCATGAATGTTATATACTAATATTTGATTATTATAATAATACACGAAGGTCGAAGAATATCCATTAATAATTTCAAATTCAAGTTTATTTAAAATTCCCCAATCCTTCAAATACGAACCTTTTTCCAAAAAGTAATGCCCTAATTTTGTTTTTTTTTTGATACTTTCTCCCCCTAAATTTAAAATGGTGAATTTATAAAATTTACCCCAAAAGTTTCAACTAACTCAACTTTCTCTTTTATAAACACATAAAGGTTGGTATGTTATCCACTCATGTTATCAAAAGACAAGCTGTGCTTTGCACGTACAAAAAATCCTTCATTTTCTATTGCGGATATGTAAAATTTTTCTTTTTCAAGGGTTTAAAAATAATTTTTCACATTTTTGAATTCTTTTTGTGAAGGGATAACAGGTTACGATTTCGGTCACTTGCTTTTAGTGCGAAAATTAGAGATGGACATACGAGTCATTAACTATGCCATGAAAGATAGGTTGAGTTAGAAAAATTTTGCGAAGCTAGTGGTATTAAAAGTAAGGTTTGATTTTTCAAAAGTTTTAATCACAGCATTACTTTAAAGAAAACGATTTATAATTTCATTAAAGGGGTAAGTGAAATATTTATGAATTTTTGAAATGCTTAATGGATTTTAAATGGATATTATAGATGGGATGAGGTGGAAAATATGGCATTCATGATGATAATTAATCTCTTTTTGAATTTTCAAATCTTTTCATCATTTTCCAAAACCCTAAGTGTTTTCAAAATTACTTGAGAGGGCTTAGTTTTAAAATATTTACCATTTTCAAAACATTTACTTCTTTTCATTTAAAGCTCTTGCTTTTAAAACATACAAAATTTTATTTACAAAAACAAACATAACTGAAAGAAAAATAAGTAAAAATTTAAATTTTTATGGTATTTATGAGTTTTGTTGTTGTTTTTGAAATTTTGAATTTTTTATATGAATTTTCACATTTTTACAAGAAAACAAAACTTGGTTTTACATAAAACCACCCCACCACACTTAAACCTTTGTTTGTCCTCAAACAAAAAGTATAAAAATGAGAAAATTTGTGGAAATTGGAAAAATTGTTGGGGTTTTATGCAAAACCTCCCCACCACACTTAAACTTTTGCGTAGCAAATGTTTAAGTGTGAAAGAGAGTTTTGTAAAAAGAAGAAAGATAAAAATAAAGAAAGGAAAAATACGACCTGACACGACGAGTTGCCTCTCGTCAAGCGCTCCCGTTTTACGTCTTAAGCCCGACGCCTTTGTGTCAGCCTCGCTCGAACAGATCGTAGATGTGAGCAAACCCTTGTAGGAGCTCACTTGGTTGTAAGAGATTCGGTCCGTGTTGCCTATCCTTGGTTTTGCAGATAGAAATGACTGGTCTTCCTGGTTTTGAAAGGAGTTTGAGATCGGTTTTCGTTGAGAGGGGTAATTCAATACCCAACTTTACTCCTTCTTGATTTGTCGGCAGGTCGATGTACATCACACCGCTTATCTCAAGGTTGGTGTAATGTATGGTTTGGCAAGAGATAGGATGTCGGGAATTTGGTGAAGTTGGCTCGTGATTTAGGGTGCTTGACTCGTCGTATGTTTCAACCATTGAGTCATGGTTTGACTCCTTCTCGTCCTCAACCCATAGTTTCTCAAAAATATTTTCTTTAACCAAATCTTGGGTTTTGGTGGCACTCGACTCGTCGAAAGGTTCAATCAGTGAGTCATCACATGACTCACATTCCACATCGCTCGAGACCTTACAAAAGTCAACCATTGAGTCCCCTTTTGACTCACATTCCACATCACCCGAGTTTTCACAAAACACAATCCCTAAATCCCCATTTGACCCACATTCCCCATCAAACAAATGTTCCTCCAACTCGAAGTTTACGTCCTTGTTCTCCTCATTTTTCTCCCCTTCGAGCATTTCCTTCTCCTCATCGCCTTGAAAACCCTCCAACACCTAATTCTTCAAAAACCCTAGAACCCTCATCACAAAGAGATTCCCCAATTTCCTCTTGTTCAATAATCCTAAGACCCTCATCACAATGGCTAACTTCATCTTGATGAGGTTGGAAGATGGGTTCTCGTTTGTTGAACATCTCCATGAGCGAGTTCGACATTTCTAAGAGGAGGTCCAGCTTCGCGTGCAATTTTTCATCAGAAGAGGTCTGAGGTTGTTGATACTCCTGGTTTGGAGGATAGTACTCGTCTTGGTAGAGGTAAGGTTGGAATGAATGGGTTGGTGTGGCAGGCGTGTACGGGTTTTGGAAGTTCATTTGAGTTTGAGAACCCCAAGGTTGGTTCAACATTTCATCCCTCGATTCCTGATTAGACGAGTGGTGGAACAACGCTCCTTGCCCGTAAGATTGCCTGTAGAGAGGTCGTGTCTGCTCGAATGAGCTTTCGTCATTGTACCTTCGATAGCCGTCGTGTGGCCATCCCGTCCACGTTTGTCTTCCCGTCATTGAATCTCGTTCACCTCTCGCCTTGCCAATCCATTGAAGATCTTGCGCCCTAATAACCTTTAAAAATAAGAGAAACAAAAAATACTAGAGAAAATATGAGATAGGTTAGTTAAAAACTTGATGCAAGCCACTAGATAAATTTTATTATTATATATCATAAATTATTGTATATAATTTATAATATATAATAATAATTGACCCTTCTTAGATGTTTGTTAATGTCCTTCTTTACAGGTTTGTGCACTTCGCCTTGCGATCTCGTCTTTCTCATGCACCTTCAAAATTCAATGAAACAAAAACACTAGACAATTGATTAGAAGTTAGTAATAAACTCAATTAAAGCCGTCTCCCCGGCAACGGCGCCATTTGTAAACTGCGTAAAACCGTCGTTAAATTTCACACAATTTAGCAAAAATATTTATAATTTTCCCTAGCTTTACTCTTAAGTGTATATGTGGTCTTTTGAGTTTTAGGGGTCGAACACAAGGAGAATGGCCTTGAGATATTACAATTCTTTTCAAAAGTAAGTTTTGTTTGTTCAAATGTTGTAGATTATTTAAGAAGGTTAATGATATATTAGAATGAATTTAATCAAGTTCGTACACAATTCTTTTGAAATTCTTTAATAATATTTCCAAATGTCCAAAAGTTGCAAATGATATGTCAATGAAAACTAGAGAATGAGATCTTCATAATATAAGGCAAATCAATTATCACTTTTATTCATATTTTTATGTAAATTTTCGTTTTAGTCCACACTTTTCATAATCAATCAACAGAGTTTTTTCATAAAATCACAGAAAATCGAAAATTACTTCAAAAATCACCAACATTTAACAGAAATTAGGAAGGCAAGTTCAGATTATGTGGTAAAAATCTCAGATCAAAAGGACTGATGTTCCAAAAGTTATGGTCAAAACTCAGAACATATGACAGAATTGGACAGAGAATGGTATGTGTTATCAAAAGAGGGTGTAATTCACATTTTATCCAAACAACAATTCAATTAAAATTCAGATTAAGAAACTACACTTCAAAATGATTTACTGAGACTTAGATTTTTTATTTATAGGATTTTTTTACTAATTTCTAAAAATTGTAGAAAAACAGTCAGATTCAAAAATCAAAAACAGAAAATTTAAAAAATCAAAACTTTGCACAGATTTTATCTTACAAATTTAACATAAAAACATTGGGCACATATTATATGAAAGTTGTTCTAAAATATCTAAAGAAACACAAAATAATTTTTTTATAATTTTCTTAGATCAGATCTGAAGTCAAACAATTTTTTTACTGAAACTGACAGAAACAAATTACAGAAAAATGTATTTTTGAATTTAGAGGATAAAAGTAGGGATTTTTAAGGCAATTTGATCAAGAATTGTATCATTAATCACAAAATATTCAATTTATCAGTTTTGGAACAAGTTTGAATTATTTCCAACCAGAAAAACTCAGCAAATAGATCAAAATTTCAGATCAAACACCAGTCAACCAACTTAGTGTTTGATCTCAATTTTTGAACTAAAAACTTCACTAAATCAAGCAAAAACCTCAACAAAGATTCAAGATGATAAAATGGACTAACATGCAGGAAAATTCAGTTCTAAATGACCTAATTAATTCAACCAAATCGATTAAATCAAAAAAAACCAGACTTAACAGCATATTATGAACAGTAACCAAATCAGTCAATTTAATTCAAATTAAAGCAAGATTTCAAACAATTCAATCACAAAAGGCCTATCCCTACAAGATTCTACTCACACATGATAAGATCAACCGAAATTAGGCATGTGTTCATCATATTTTTTTACAAATTGGATCTTGTGATCTAAAATTGGATACAAGAGATTAAATGAAAATTGGATCAAACCGAGACGTAGAAGATCAACCAGAAGCTTCCTTGAGTCGATTTGAACCTCCAATTGATGCTTGATCCAGCCGGAATCGATCAATTGCCTTTTTCACCAAATTCAGCCCGAATTGGTGAATTTTCACTCAAACTCGAAAATTGAAGCTCGAAAAGCTCTGAGATTCAGTAATGGAGTTACTGAAGCTTAAAGAAGATGATTGGAGAGTTGTGTGTGGAAAGAATTTGGAGAATGGAAGAATGATTGATCAGATTGGATGTAAGGGTTCTCTTTTTAGGGATTGAAATACGGTTCTTTATATAGAGAGTTCAGAGAAATCTTGGGGCTTGTGATTGGCTCAGGTAGGTCAAGGGATTGTACTGAAGATCTGGACCAAGTTTCGTTGAATTTCGTTGAGATTTGAATGGTTTTTGGGCGGATGAATTTTCGCTCTGTTCTTATTGGCGGAAGAACTCAGATCGCATCTGAGATTCGAAAACGCGCGCGGTTAATTCTGTTGAGTCTCTGACTGACGGGCCCCACTGGATTTGCTGTGCTGAACGGGTTACAAATCGCGTGAAACGAGTCGCTATTTCTGTTATTAATCTCTGAGTTTTCAAACTGTCTTTTTGATTTTCTGTGGCGAAACGGGTCGAAACTTGCGAAACGGGTCGTCTTCTTATTCAGCTTTTGGCGCCGAGTTTTGAATTAGATTCCCGGATTTCATGCGGCGAAACGAGCTGCAGCTTGCTTGAAACGAGTCGGTTTTGTGAAAGCTGGGCACTGACTCGTTTTAAACTCGTTCCGCTGATCTGGTGTGGCGAACCGGTTTGAATCGCATGAAACGAGTCATAACTGATGAAACGAGTCGTCTTCTTCTTCAGAATTGGCGCTGAATGCCTTTTCTCGATCTTCTGTGGCCTGCGATCGTGTGCTTGTCTTAAAACAATCCTCTGACAGCCTTGTAAGTTTCGAATTTGGACTTTGGATCGATTTCTCTCTTGGATTTCAGACCCGTTTACCCGTTTCTCACAACCATCGATTCGAGCTCGTGATTCTGTACATTTCGCTGTGATTCATCAACCCAGATATCTTCTCCATCTTCTCACGAATCCACAGAGCTTTGAATGGTTGAAAACCGTTGAGTAAAACTCGAGTTTTGCTGATCTGAGTATCGTCCGTTCGCTGTTCCGCCATTGCTGACCAGAGTGTGCAAATCGACCTCTTGTTCGGAATTCACACAACGAAATCCAAAACGGTGACTCAGGCTTCGTTCGCAACTTCCTCACGATGCTTCACAACCATTACGACTTCCCAATTCGCCTCGAATCCAGAGAATTCCTCCATTAACCAACTCGGTTTCAATTTCGCGAAAATAACCAAAAATTGCTGAACTCGCGAATCAAACTATGATTTTGAGTTGTTTTTCCATCGAATTGAGGCTTCTTAATTCATTGTGAGCCTTCATTGAAGCTTTAAGACACAAAAAGAATCAACTTTGCTTGAGAAAAACTGAAATGGTTGATCGAATTCATCCGCTGTTCGAAACTCGACCGTTGGTTCATCAGTTCTTCAAAAGTTCATTTAGGATTTCGTCGAACAGTTGATTAAACTTCAGATTTCTCACGCGATTCTGCACCATTTGATGAGTTCTTCATACGGATAGAAAGGGCAGGAAGAGAGAAAGAGAATAGAGTTGGTTTTGGCTCGAATGGTGGACTGTAGAAGGCAAGGTTGCTCGAAGAAGCTTTCTCAGGTCAGAAACATGGCTGGTTTGCTTTTGGCTGGCGGATTCCGGCGATCACCGGCGTTCTCAGGGGTAGAGAATAATACCAAACGATTCGTCTTGTCGTGCTGAATCCAAGGATATGCAGTTTGATCGATTTTGAGTTTGTTTGAAAATCGGTTATTTGGGTGAATTTGTGTAGGGTTTTGGTAGACTTGGTCGGCCATCTTTGGCCCATGATTCGCGTTTTGGTCCAGTTCTTCATTTTATGGCCTTTTTGCCTGTAAAATCACACAAAAATGCATTAAGAGGTTTCAAATTATATTTTGTGAATTATGACTGTTTTTCATACATTTTATGTGAATTATGATTGAATTTGAGATGATAAAAACCCTAAAAATGTGTATAAAAATACACATTACATCGAGCCGTCCTCAAGAAAGGTCTTCCCAAAAGAATGGCGGATGAGTCGGCGTTGTCACCCATTTCGAGTATGTAGAAAGCCGCTGGGAACACCAATCCGTTCACCTTAACCAACACATCTTCCGCAACACCCAAGACTGGGCTACAGAGCGATTGGCGAATTGAACCATCGCACGCGTATCTTTGAGCTCGCCTAAGCCCAAGGTCTCATAAACAGACCAAGACATCACATTGATTGAAGCGCCCAAATCAAGCATACATTTCGCGAGTTGTTGAAGCCCGATGGTGCAATGAATGGCAAATACTCCAGGGTCTTTTTCTTTTTGGGCCACTCGTGTGTTGACGCTCATTACCGAGGGTAAGTTTATCATTTTGTTTCCCTTTAGCTTCCTCTAGTTTGTGCAAAGGTTCTTGAAAAACTTTGCATATGGGGGGTGCATTCGGATCGCGTCGATAATTGGAATATTCACCTCAAGAATATCTTTGTCGAGTTAATCTTTCTTGGTGTTTACCGCCAAACGATGCGGAAATGGTGCTTTTGGCGTATGAGACTTCTCTTTTGGTGCCTCTTACTCTTGAACCTTGTCCTTGACACCTTTCCCACTTCCTTCTCCTTTCTTCCCCCCATTAATATTTTCACATTCAACATCTTGTACCTCCTTTGTACTCGACTCGTCCTCTTTTGGCCTTTGTACCACCACTTCCTCCTCTTATCTCGGGAATTCCACTTGCTTCCCACTTCTCAATTGGACTACGTTGATGCGCTTGAGATTTGCAGGACCCGATCCTTGGGAAGGTAACTTGTTCCCTATTTGTCCTTTTAGCACGCTGACTTCACTCGTGATTTGTTTAACTTGCATTTCAAGGTTTTGCATTTGTCGACCTTGAATGGCTTAGCTTTGGGCAAGAGTGGTAACTTTCCCTTTTAACTCGTCTTTGATATTGTTTATAAGCGAGGTTTGCTCTGATATTTGTCCCGATATTTCCTGCATCATAGCAAGAATTTGAGCAAATTCGGGGTTTGAAGATGAAGATTGAGGGGCTGGAGGTCGAGGTTGAGGTGCATGTTGTTGTTGAGTTTGTGCGTTTCGGTGGACATAAACTCCAGGTTTTTGATATCCTTGTTGGGTTTGTTGAAATTGAGGATTGTCGCGCCAACGGAGGTTAGGGTTTTTCTTCCAAGGTTCATATGCGTATTGAGGGCATTGGTAGCCGTCCACATGGTTTACGTCTTGAAGAGTATCACACTCGTCGGTTGCGTGATCCGTGCTTGTACAAAACTCGCATGGTGTGGGTTCCATTTTTGCCCCTACCGCTTTAAGTACCTTGTTGAATTTTGTCTCGAAGTTCGCCGTGATGCGAGACTCCATCGCTTTGAGATCCACTGTACTTGTTGTGTTTACTTGCCCCATGATTCCTTCGCGACCTAGATTTCCTTCGGCCATGGTTTCGATGAGGGTACGCACTTCGGCAGGGGTTTTATCGTTGAAAGATCCACCAGCCGAGCATTGAAGAAGACGGACTTCTAGTGCGTTCATCCCTTGGATAAATTAGTCAAGTAGCGAGGTCTCGGTGAGGTTATGGTTAGGGCACGATGCGCATAATCTTACGAAGCGCTCGTAGTATGCTTGAAGAGTTTCATCGCTTCGTTGTTGAATGTTGGTAATCTCTTTGCGTATCTTAGCGATAAGCGTGCTCGGAAAATAGCGCTTAAGAAAACACTTCGCCACATCATCGAATGTCTCGAATGGTCTACCCTGTAAATGATTAAGCCAATCCCTAGGAGCAGCTCCTAATGTACGAGGAAAAAAGATAAACTTGATGTTGTCCAGATTGTCAGTTTTACCAAATAATGCGGAGCATTTCATATGAAAATCATTTAAATGTGCATATGGATTATCATTTTTGTGCCCCTCAAATGTTGGTACACTTAACATGGATGGACTTATCTTAAAATTTGGTACTCTAGGTATGACAATGTTATCAGGATTTTCTTCAATTTTGTGTTCTAAAAATTGCCCCAATGTTCTTTGTTAAGCCATTGGTACATTTTTTAATGTTTCTTCAAGTTCTTTTTCAACTTCTTTATTTTTAAGGTGAGATGATGATGATGATGATGATGATGATGAATTTAAAATAGAATTAGAATGAGAAATTGAGGGAGATGGAGAAACGGATCTTGGAGTTGAAGACGGGATGACGAGAGGTTGATTTTGAGCTTCTTCTTGTGGCTTTTTCACTTGCTTGATCTCTTCTTGTCGTACTCGAGACCCTTATGTGAAACGAGAAGGCTCTTCTTGTCGCGTTCCTTTGCTTGACGAAGTTCTGCCATGCTCGCTTCGTGCCTTGTTCCTCTTGATTTCTCTTAGATGCTTGTTGATGTCCTTCTTGCGAGGAGTTTGTACTTCACCTTGTGATCTCATCTTTCTCATAAACCTTCAAAAATTCGAGAGACAAAACACTGAAGAAAAATATGAGATGGGTTAGTTTAAACTTGATGCAAGCCGCCTCCCCGACAACGGCATCATTTGTAAATCGGGTAAAATCGTCGTTTATATTTCACACAATTTAGCAAAACTATTTATATTTTCCTATTAATCAATTTACAAGTATGAGCGGTAAATGAGTTTAGGGGTCGAATACAAGGAGGTGTGGCCTCAAGATTTAGCTAGTCTCAATGATTTATTTCTAGTGTAACATCTTTTAATTCAAGGTTATTAGGTAAATTTTCAAGTTTAAATTCAATTTTCAGTTTTGTCTTAAGAATTCAGAACGTCACATTTTAGTGATTTAATTCGTACCTAGACCAAATAAACTCTGAATGTTAGGAACCGAGATGCAACAGCAAACACAGAAAGGAAGACACAAGAACAAAAAGATATTTTTACGTTGAAAGCCTAAAGGGTAAAAACCACGGCTACTCCTACCGCTCTATTTATAGGATAGTCATACCTAATACAAGGAAATAACCCAAAGAATTATTGCCCCAATTAACACATAATACATGGAAATACAAATATAAGGAAATAAACATATTTCTAATTCCAATTGTCACTTACGGAAATAAGTCATGGAGACCAAATATGGAGAACTTTCCTATCTCTTGCCGGGTTTCCTTTTTTACGGTATCTAGAGTTTTCCAGAAGTCTCCACACAAAACAATCTCCCACTTGGAGACTTCCTAATGACATAAATCATTAGCATTGAAACCATTCTTCTTTCTCCCGTATCTTCCTCGAGCCCGGCGACATGCTCCCACTGACTCACTCGACCAGCCCCACTGAGGCAGTGCACAGCCTCAAGTTGTCGATGGGGACTTCCTTGGTCAACTGTCTAAGATCCTGTTTTAGACCGTATAAGCTTTTCTCGAGCTTACACACTAGACCCTCATTTCCCGGGGTCTCGAAACCTTCAGGCTGCACCATATAGATGTCCTCCTCCAAATCACCATGGAGGAACGCCGTCTTGACATACATCTGCTTGAGGAGCAAATCTTCGGCCGCTACAATACTTAACACCATATGAATGGTTGTCAGCTTCACCACCGGCGAGAATACCTCCGTGTAGTGAACTCCTTCTTTCTGTAGGAATCCCTTTACTACCAATCTCACCTTGTACCGCTTACTGTCAGCTGGTTCATCCTTCATCCGATAAACCCACATCTGTAACGCCTTATTGCCATCTGGTACATCTAGTAACCAGGTCAATACCCAAGTATGTTCTTTCCGAGTGACTCAATCCCATCTCTCATTGCACGCTCCCACTTGACAGAATCTCCCATCTCTACCGCCTCATGGTTGTCCTCAGATTCGCCATTTGACCTATCCTTGTAGTAGCGTGACCCGCCTTGGACCGGAGCCGGTCCCCACAAATCACTCTGCACCTAGTCTAGCTTCTCCGTCTTGAGTTCTCGTCCGACATTCGAAAAACTAACCCGTTTTTGCTTACCGAGCACATAATTCTCATAGAAACCGGTTTCTACTGATTTCACCTTGGGTAACAAACCCTTTGAAGCCAGCACTTGCAGTCCTTTGTGACTGACATGATCGAGCTGATTATGACACAATATCGGCTCAGTTGTCGCTCCCGGAACCGCCAACAAATCTCCCTTGTTATCTGTGAGATAAAGAGTTCCCATTTTTATACCCTTCGGTACAACCATGGCGCCCTTTACAATCTTCCACAACCTGTTTCCAAATACGGTTTTGTGCCTCTCACTATCCATCTGCCCAATGGATATCAAGTTCTTCTTTAAATCCGGAATATATCGAATTCCCCGCAAAGTCCATCTAATTCCGTTGCTCGATTATATTTGAACATCGCCCATGCTCGATATGCATAGCGGTTTCCCATCCGCTAAGTACACTTTTCCAAATTCTCCAGATTAAAAATTCAAAAACTTATCTTTCTGTGAGGTAGAGTGGAAGGATGCGCCTAAATCCAGAACCCATGAATCGATAGGGATGTTGATGCATAGGACTAGGACATCATCTGAATTCTCCTCAGTGGCGGCATTTGCGGAACTTGTTTCCACCCTTTTCTCCTTTCTCGAGGATTTGCAGTTCCTTTTATGTGGCCCTTTCTGCCATAGTTCAAATACTCCAACTTATTGCGACCTCTAGACTTGGATCGTCCGTGGTTGTTGTTTCTCTGACCTCCATGACCCTGACTCTCCACATTCAAGGCTGAACTCCTGGAACCCGAGGTTTCGCTCCGCTCCCTTCGCCGAATATCCTCATTCAGGATGCGGTCTCGTACCTCCTCAAAAGTCAGATCCTCCTTGCCGCCGATAACGTCTACTGTCGTCGACCAGCTTTTCGGCAATGATGATAACAACATAAGAGCCTTCATCTCTTCACCCAGGTTAAATTTAAACGAGTCTAACTTATTTGAAATAACCAGAAAAGAGTTCAGATGCTCCGCCACAGATCCACCTTCCGCCATCTTCAGGTAGAAAAGACGGCGCATCAGGTGCAGCTTGTTTAATGAAGACGGCTTCTCGTACGTGTTGGATAGTGCCTTCATGATCCCAAAATCCGTCGTCTCCTTCGCCATGTTAAACGCCACATTCTTCGCTAAGGACAATTGTATGTAGCTTAGCGCCTTGCAGTTCAGCTTCTTCCATGCAGCATCGTCGGTGATCTCTTCTGGCTTCGTCTCGAGTAACGTATTTTCGAGATCCTTCTGGCATAGCAACGCTTCTATTTGCATCTTCCAGTAGCCGAAGTCTCGCCCATCGAACCGACTCACCGACACCTTGCTCTCGTCCATCGCTTGTCTATGTATCGCCTCGTCGTTCGCACCCAAAGGGAATTTTCTTCGAACCTTGGCTCTGGTACCACTTGTTAAGAATCGAGACGCAACAGCAAATACAGAAAGCAAGACGCAAGAACAAAAAGATATTTTTTTACGTGAAAACCCTAAAGGGTAAAAACCACGGCCGCCGGCACTCAAATACTCTTTAATACTTGGAGAAAGAGAAATACAATATAATTGTTTGTGGTTGTTGGAATGAATAAAACTCTATTGCTACCCCTCTATTTATAGGATAGTCATACCTAATACAAGAAAATAACCCAAAGAATTACTGCCCGAATTAACACCTAATACATGGAAATACAAATATAAGGAAATAAACATATTTCCAATTCCAATTGTCACTTATGGAAATAAGTCATGGAGAGCAAATATGGAGAACTTTCCTATCTCTCGCCGGGTTTCGATATCTAGAGTTTTCCAGAAGTCTCCACACAAAACAATATATTCCGGGTTTAAAAAGATTTTTTTTTACGTGGAAACCCTAAAGAGTAAAAACCACGGCCGCCACTCAAACTTTCTTTATATTCAAGAATCCAACTCACGAGATACCGTTGGAAACTAGAAAAAGAGATCTAAGCTATGATTCTCTACTGTTATTATTATTTTATTGAAGATTTTCGAGTTATTTGCAATTCAGTCCAGAACTTATTTCAGATTCAAAATCGGTTCAGTAGCAACTTTAGAAAATTATAGAAAAATCACGAAAGCTTGAAAAATCCCAAAATTTTTACAGAACTTCAACTATCAAGTATTGGATTGGCTGTTAAATTTTGGTACAATTATATTTTGTAGTTTGAGATTTATAATGAAAACTCAGATCTGGATCAGAAACTGGTTCTGACAGACCAGTACATACAAAAGTTGTAATATCTTCTGATCTGCTTGAACAATTACTATTTTAAAATTTAGATTTAGATTCTACACTTCGAAATACTTCATATAGGATAATTTTTGTATTTTTATTATTTGTCTTTTATTTTTAAAAATTCAGAAGAAAAGAAACAGTAAATTTGGACAGAAAGGTCAGAAACAGAAATAATTATAAATTTAGAAAATTAATATCTCATAAATTAGAAATCGTAATTGGGTAGAATTTGGTTTGAAAATTATCTACTAAATGAGAACTAAATTGTAAAAATGTTTATTTAATTTTTCAGATCTGAATTTGACACGAAATTAGTGTAAAAATACTGAAAAACAGAGAAGAAACAGCAGCAAAACAGAAACTTGATTAAGGTTTTATTTTCGGTTTAAAAATAGGGATTTATAAGAAATTTATGTGATGTAACAATCATTAATCACTTAGGGTATAATTTTACAGATTTAGATAATGGATTTGAGCAATCTAAGCTAAGATTTACTCAAGAAATTGATTCAAGAACTAGTTCATCCCAAAATAGCCATTTCAAAACAAAACTTGAATTAAATCAATCACAACTCCAAATTAATCACACAAAATACTAAGCTAAACCTTCTAAGTGATCAGTAAGTCAATAAACTCTGGATTTAATAGATCAATTGATGAAAAATACGAAGCTAAGCAATTTTCCCCAATTTATTCAAAAATATGTGTGTTCATGACTATTCATTAAAATTCAGCAAAATTACAAGATATTAAAGCAAGATTTCATGTATACAGCTCATAAATTTCCCTCCCTATCTAAATCTACTCACACATATTCACAAAAATAAGAATTTGACAAGATTTCATCATGATTATTACAAAATTGAGTTCTTGCGACCTAAAATTCAAATCAAGATATTAAAGAAGAATTGGACTAAACTGAGAGTTGGAGGACAAGCCGGTAGCTCCCTTAAATCGATTTGAACCTCCAATTGCTCCTTGATTCAAGCTAGAATCGACCGATTCGAATTTCACCCAAATCAGCCCTAATTTGCTCGATTTCACTCAAAAATAAAAATTAGAGCTCAAGAAAGCTTGAAACTGAACAATGGTGGTTCTAGAAGAAGAATAATGTAGAGTGGTGTGTTTAATGGTGAGGACTGAGGGGTGTTTTATAGGCCGAAATAGACTTGAGAGTCCAATGGCCTGTTTTGAATTGAGAGGAGAGTAGGGGACAAACCAAGGCTTGTGATTGGCTCAGGCGGATCAAGGGGTTGTACTGAGGATCTCGATAAAATTTCATTGAATTTGGTTCGGATTTACCCAAGTTTTGGCGGAAGAAAAAATTCCACTGTTTCTTTCTTTGGCGGAAGATTCAGATCAGATCTGAAATTTGAGTTTGTTGCGATTGTTAGGCTGACAGTGGTCCCACTCCTCTCTGGATTTAGTATGGCGAGATGGGTCAGAACTGAGTGAAGCGGGTCGTTTAGGCGTGAGTTTGGCGCTGAGGTTTGAATGTTTATTCTTTCGATTTATTGTAGCGAAATGACTCACAGCTCGCGTGAAACGAGTGTTTTCTATTTTTTTTTTTTTTTTTCGCGCTGAAGATTTCAACTTTTCCACTGATCTTCTGTGGCTCGCGAATTTGTGTTCAGTTCTAGAACATTCTTCTGACTAGTTACCGTGAAGCAGTTATGGATTTTGAATCTGTTTCTTTATCGGGTTGAAGATCTGTTCTTCTTCCTTCTTCAACCATCGAGTTAAGCTGGTTCCACACCTCATTTCACCTTGTGTTCTTGCTTCCAATATCTTTCCCTCATCGCCACAAACCCACAGAGCTTTGAAACGCAACAAATGGTTGAGAATTCGTTGAGTTTGAACCAAAAAACCGGGTACATCTACAGTGTTTCGCCATTGTTGGCTGTCATTCAAATTCATGCTCAATTTCGTGCTTTTAGCAAGAAATTCTAAAACCCATTCGTAGGCAGTGTTCCCTACTTCAACACGAAACTCTCCACCAAACTTTTGTCTTAATTCTTCCTCCATCCATCAAATTTCATCCTTCACTCAAACTTCTGAAATTTCGAAAAATAATCAGCAACTCGAGATTCAAACTCCATTTTAAACTTGTTTTCAGCTCAAATTGAACACTTAGGAAGCTAGTTCTCATCTTCACAAACCTCACTAAGATGAAAAACATTAATTTCCATTGGTGATTATCGCTCAAGGCTGATTCTTCCACCTCAGATTTCGAAGTTCACTCAAAACTGGACCGTTGCATCTCAAATTATGATTTTTTCTCAGAGAATATCATCAAACACCTTTTTCAATCGCACATTTCTCACTCGTTTGTGAATCATGTCACGAGTTATTCATATGGATAGAAAGGGAAGAAGGACGGGAAGAGGATGGTCTTGGTTTTAGCTCGAATGGTGGATTGTAGAAGGCAAGACAAGTCAGCCACTTTTTCAGCTCATTTTCTCATTTGTTTCGACCAACTTCCGGCGATCACCTGAGCTTCAAGACCGGAAAATGGTACAGGAGGATTCCTCTCGTCATGCTGAATCCATGGCTGGCCAGTTTGGTCATTTTCAAGCATGTTTGGTAAATTGAAGTTTGGAGAAGAAAGGTCTGATCTCGTCAGACCGTTGACTTTGACCAGATTGACCAGATTTTAAATTGGCGATTCTGAGAGTTCTAGAAGGTTTCTGATCGCGAGGCTTGTACAGTTGGATTCGTCTCGTCGAGCTCTCCATTTTGATATACCGTTTAACCCGTTTCAGAAAAATTGACTTTTGGCCAACTCAGCGATTTTCGGCGTTTGACTCGGGTTGACTTGGTTGTAAAAGGTTGTTGAATTGTCGTAAAAGTTTATGAAGTTTTTGTAGAGTGTTTGAGGGTTTTGTTTAGCCATCTTTAGGCCATTATTTGCGTTTTGGTCTAATTCATCATTTTATGTCTTTTCGCCTGTAAAATAACACAAAATGTATTAAGAGGTTTCGAATCTTTTTTATGAAATATGAGTAATTACATTTTATGCGAATTATGATTGAAATTGAGATGATAAAAACCATAAAAATGTGTATAAAAATACACATTACAAATCCCACCACACTTAAATCAAGCTTGCCCTCAGCGTAAATTAAAATCAAGTTTTCGGGTTATTAGAATCAGTTTAAAGCGTTTTGAAAAGAGATTAAGTTATTGCCATGAATGTTATATACTAATATTTGATTATTATAATAATACACGAGGGTCGATGAATATCCATTAATAATTTCAAATTCAAATTTATTTAAAATTCCCCAATCCTTCAAATCCGAACCCTTTTTCCAAAAAGCAATGCCCTAATTTTGTTTTTGATACTTTCTTGCCCTAAATTTAAAATGGTGAATTTATACAAATTACCCCAAAAGTTCCAACTAACTCAACTTTCTTTTTTATAAACAAGTAAAAGTTTGTATGATAATCACTCATGTTATCAAAAGACAAGCTGTGCTTTGCACGTACAAAAAAATCCTTCATTTTCTATTGCGGATATGTAAAAAAAAAAAACCTTTTTCAAGGGTTTAAAAATAATTTTTCACATTTTTAAATTCTTTTTGTGAAGGGATAACAGGTTACGATTTCGGTCACTTCCTTTTAGTGCGAAAGTTAGAGATGGACATACGAGTCATTAGCTATACCATGAAAAATAGGTTGAGTTAGAAAATTCTTGCGAATATAGTGGTATTAAAAGTAAGGTTTGATTTCTGAAAAGTTTTAATCATAGCAATACTTTAAAGAAAATGATTTATAATTTCATTAAATGGGTAAGTGAAATATTTATGAATTTTCGAAATGCTTAATGGATTTTAAATGGATATTATAGATAAAAATGTGGTGGAATGAGGCATTCATGACGATAATTAATCTCTTTTTGAATATTCAAATTTTTTCATCATTTTTCAAAACCCTAAGTAGTTTTCAAAATTTTGCTTGAAAGGGCTTAGTTTTTTAAAATATTTCCCATTTTTCAAAACCTTTTACGTCTTTTCATTTAAAGCTCTTGCTTTTCTTTTAAAACGCACAAAATTTTATTTACAAAAAGTAAGCAAAAATGTAAGAAAAACACGTTAAATATTTAAATTTTTAAGGTATTTTTATTGTTTTTGAAATTTTTCAATTTTTAAGGATTTTCGCATTTTTATAAGAAAACAAAACATAGTTTTACACAAAACCACCCCACCACACTTAAACCTTTGTTTGCCCTCAAACAAAAAGTTAAAAAATGAGAGAAATGTGGAAATTGGGAAAATTGAAAAATTGTTGGGGTTTTGTGCAAAACGTCCCCCACCACACTTAAACTTTTGCGTAGCAAATGTTTAAGTGTAAAGAGAGGTTTTTCAAAAAGAAGAAAATAAAATAAAGAAAGCACAAATACGACCTGACATGACGAGTTGCCTCTCGCCAGCGCCCTTGTTTTACGTCTTGAGCTCGACGCGGTTTCGCTCATTCGTTCGCACCTTCCCCGCTCGGGTACTCACCGAACTCTTGCTAATCTAACCACCTTGTGTCATGATTTTCGTATTTAGATTCGATGCCCGTTGATCTTGAACGCGCCATTCGTTTTACTAAAAATTTCAAAGACTCCAAAGGGCAAAATATTTGTTATTTCAAAAGGCCCTATCCACCTACTTTTCAATTTTCCGGGATGTAACCTCAACCGAGAATTGAATAACAAGAGTTTATCTCCCACTTTGAATTCTTTCGTCTAATTATCTTGTCATGGTAGGTGGCCAATTTTTCTTTATAAATTCGAGAGTTGTCGTAGGCCTCAATTCTAATTTCCTCCAACTCTTGCATTTGTAATTTACGCATCCCCGCGTCTTTTGGGTATTCACAATTTATATTTTTGAAAGACCAATATGCCTTGTGTTCTATTTCAACAGGTACGTGACAACTTTTACCATACACAAGCTTAAGTGGTGTCATTCCTATTGGTGTTTTGTACGCGGTACTGTAAGGCCAAAGCGCATCCCCAAGCCTTTGACTCCAATCCTTGCGAGAGGGATTAACCACTTTCTCAAGGATTGATTTAATTTCTTTGTTTGAGATATCGGCATGTCCATTAGTTTAGGGATGGTAAGCGGTAGACATACGGTGTTGTACTTGGTAATTTTTCAACAGGTTTTCCATGTATTTGTTGTTAAAATGGGAGCCTCAATTACTTATGATGGCTTTAGGGACTCCAAAACGCTGAAAGATATTCTTTTTGAGAAACATTATCACCGTTCTGGAGTTGGCGTCCCTCGTAAGAATTGCCTCCACCCATTTTGACACATAATCTACACACACCAGTATGTAGAGATAACCATTTGATTGGGGAAAGGAGCCCATGAAATCTATCCCCCAAACATCGAAAAGCTCACAAAACAATAAAGTTTTGAGAGGCATTTCGTTTTTGCGGGTTAGATTGCCCGTCTTTTGACAATTTTCGCGACCCTTTACAAAGGAATGAGCATCTTTATAAAGAGTTGGCCAATACAAGCCACTTTGAAGCACCTTGTGGCTCGTACGTTGCCCCCCAAATTGTCCCCTATATTCCAAAGTATGACAAAAAGAGAGTACCGACTGCTTTTCATGGTCAGGCACACATTTGCGCACCATTTGATTAGAGAAAATCTTGTAGAGATGAGGATCTTCCCAAAAATAATAGCGCGCGTCGCTTTTTATCTTATCCTTCTGAGCGCGAGAGAGAGTGCTTGGTAGCTCCTGGGCCTCCAAGTAGTTGACGATATCGGCATACCAAGACGTCACACCATGGATGGCGTAAAATTATTCGTCGGGGAAGAGCTCGTTTATGGGAAGTATGTCGTCTTCTTTTGTCGGGAGTCGGCTGAGATGATCGGCCACCAAGTTTTCGGCACCTTTCTTGTCCCGAATCTCAACGTTGAACTCTTGTAGGAGAAGGATCCATCGGAGAAGTCGAGGTTTGCACTCCTTCTTTCTAATCAAGTGCTTAAGCACAGCGTGATCTGAAAACACAACAACCTTCGTCCCGACCAAATATGATCGGAACTTTTCTAATGCAAAAACAATTGCTAACAGTTCTTTTTCAGTCGTATAATTTCTTTGGGCTTCGTCTAGGGTCCTAGAGACATAGTAGATAACATGAGGATCCTTACCAACGCGTTGGCCCAAGACGGCACCAACGCACAAGTCGCTGGCGTCACACATGATTTCGAAAGGAAGATTCCAGTCGGGAGGCTTGATGATTGGAGCCTCGCACAATTTTCCTTTTAAGATGTTGAATGCCTCCTTGCACGCATCATCGAACTCGAATTTCACTTCTTTTGGAGAAGGCGACACATGGGTTGCGCGATCTTGGAGATATCCCGAATGAATCGCCTATAGAAACCCGCGTGGCCGAGGAAGGAGCGTACGTCTTTCACGTTGAGAGGGTATGGAAGCGTCTTAATCAAGTCAATCTTTGCCTTGTTGACCTCCAAACCTTTTTCTGAGATTAAATGTCCTAAAACAATTCCTTGGCTCACCATAAAGTGGCACTTCTCAAAATTCAAGACAAAATTATCTTCCACACACTTTTTCATTATTAGGCCCAAATTATGAAGACACTCGTCAAATGAGTTGCCATAAATGGAAAAGTCATCCATAAACACCTCAATGAATTGAGAAATATATTCGGAAAAAATAGAGATCATACACCTTTGAAATGTACCAGGTGCGTTGCACAACGCGAATGGAATCCTTCGATAGGCGAATGTACCAAAGGGACACATGAAGGTTGTCTTCTTTCGGTCGTCGGGGTCGATGAGGGGAAGAGGAAAGTGGTCTTTCTTGGTCGCCGCGTTAAGTTTTCGATAGTCGATGCAAACTCTCCATCCGTTTCGCACTCGCGTTGGCACCTTCTCGCCTTCGGAATTTTCCACAATCGTGATTCCCGTCATCTTGGAAACCACCTGAATTGGAGATACCCATTCCGAATCGGTCACCGCGTAAATGATCCCCGCATCAAGAAGCTTGAGAAGCTCCTTTTTCACCACCTCCGTCATGACGGGATTTAGCCTCTTTTGAGCTTCCCTCGAGGGTTTTGAACCTTCCTCGAGTGAGATCTTATGCATGCAAGTCGAAAGGCTAATTCCAGGCATGTCGGCTAGGGTCCACCCAATCACCTTCTTGTGTTGCTTGAGAAGGTCGACAAAGCGATCCTCTTGCTCGGGTGTTAGGTTGGAGGTGATGATGACGGGTAGAATCTCCTTTGGTCCAAGATAGGCGTATTTGAGATGGTCGGGTGGCGTTTTGAGCTCGAGGTCGGGTGCCGTCTCGATTGATGGAGGCATTTGTTCTCCTGAAAGCTTAAGCTCACTCGAGGTTGGACCTGAAAAAGAATAATCTTCTTTCCAACAAAATTCCAGATTAGGCAAGTTTTCATATTGTATTTCTTCTGTCACTACAATACTTTTAATTGAAATTCTATCTTCTAGTAAATTGTTTTCATTCATGTTTTCTAATGTATTTACGTTTTCTAAATCATCAAAATCAGAATTAAGTGAATTTAAAGAATTTAAATACTCCCCTTTAAGATGCTCCTCAACAAGTTCATCGATCTCGTCAATGACGCAAATGCTAGACACGTTGTAATCGTCGGGGTATTTAATCGTGTCGAAAATGTTGAAGGTGATCTTTTCGTTGTCGAATTTCATGGATAACGTGCCCAAATGGCAGTCGATCCTCGTTCGAGCCGTCCTCAAGAAAGGTCTTCCCAAAATAATGGCGGATGAGTCGGCGTTGTCACCCATTTCGAGTATGTAGAAAGCCGCAGGGAACACCAATCCGTTCATCTTAACCAACACATCTTCCGCAACACCCAAGACTGGGGCTACAGAGCGATTGGCGAATTGAACCATCACACGCGTATCTTTGAGCTCGCCTAAGCCCGAGGTCTCATAAACAGACCTAGACGTCACATTGATTGAAGCGCCCAAATCAAGCATACATTTCGCGAGTTGTTTAAGCCCGATGGTGCAAGGAATGGCAAATACTCCAGGGTCTTTTTCTTTTTGGGCCACTCGTGTGTTGACGCTCATTACCGAGGGTAAGTTTATCATTTCGTTTCCCTTTAGCTTCCTCTAGTTTGTGCAAAGGTTCTTGAAAAACTTTGCATATGGGGGGTGCATTCGGATCGCGTCGATAATTGGAATGTTCACCTCCACTTTCTTGAACACCTCAAGAATATCTTTGTCGAGTTCATCTTTCTTGGTGTTTACCGCCAAACGATGCGGAAATGGTGCTTTTGGCGTATGAGACTTCTCTTTTGGTGCCTCTTACTCTTGAACCTTGTCCTTGACCCCTTTCCCACTTCCTTCTCCTTTCTTCCCCCCATTAATATTTTCACATTCAACATCTTGTACCTCCTTTGTACTCGACTCGTCCTCTATTGGCCTTTGTACCACCACTTCCTGCTCTTCTCTCGGGAATTCCACTTGCTTCCCACTTCTCAATTGGACCGCGTTGATGCACTTGAGATTTGCAGGATCCGATCCTTGAGAAGGTAACTTGTTCCCTATTTGTCCTTTTAGCACGTTGACTTCACTTGCGATATGTTTAACTTGCATTTCAAGGTTTTGCATTTGTCGACCTTGAGTGGCTTGGCTTTGTGCAAGAGTGGTAATTTCCCTTTTTAACTCGTCTTTGATATTGTTTATAAGCGAGGTTTGCTCTGATATTTGTCCCGACATCCCCTGCATCATAGCAAGAATTTGAGCAAATTCGGGGTTTGAAGATGAAGCTTGAGGGGTCGGAGGTGGAGGTTGAGGTGCTTATTGTTGTTGAGTTTGTGCGTTTGGGTGGACATAAACTCCAGGCTTTTGATATATCCTTGTTGGGTTTGTTGAAATCCAACGGAGGTTAGGGTTTTCTTCCAAGGTTCATATGCATATTGAGGGCGTTGGTAGCCATCCACACGATTTACATCTTGAAGAGTATCACACTCGTCGGTTGCGTGATCCGTGCTCGTACAAAACTCGCATGGTGCGGGTTCCATTTTTGCCCCTACCGCTTTAAGTACCTTGGTGAATTTTGACTCGAAGTTCGCCGTGATGCGAGACTCCATCGCTTTGAGATCTATTGTACTTGTTGTGTTTACTTGCCCCAAGATTCCCTCGCGACCTAGATTTCCTTCGGCCATGGTTTCGATGAGGGTACACACTTCGGCAGGGATTTTATCGTTAAAAGATCCACCAGCCGAACATTGAAGAAGACGGGCTTCTAGTGCGGTCATCCCTTAGATAAATTAGTCAAGTAGCGAGGTCTTGTAAACCGCGCAAAACCGTCGTTAAATTTCACACAATTTAGCAAAAATATTTATAATTTTCCCTAGCTTTACTCTTAAGTGTATATGTGGTCTTTTGAGTTTTAGGGGTCGAACACAAGGAGAATGGCCTTGAGATATTACAATTCTTTTCAAAAGTAGGTCTTGTTTTGTTCAAATGTTGTCGATTGTTTTTAAGAAGGTTAATTATGTATTAGATGGAATTTAATCAATTTCGTACACAATTCTTTGAAAATTCTTTAATAATATTTCCAAATGTCCAAAAGTTGCAAATGATATGCCAATGAAAACTAGAGAATGAGATCTTCACAATATAAGGCAATTTAATTATCACTTTTATTCATATTTTTGTGTAAATTTTCGTTTTAGTCCACACTTTTCATAATCATTCAACAGAGTTTTTCATAAAATCGCAGAAAATCGAAAATCACTTCAAAAATCACCAAAATTTAACAGAAATTAGGAAGGCAAGTTCAGATTATGTGGTAAAAATCTCAGATTAAAAGGACTGATATTCCAAAAGTTATGGTCAAACTCAGAATATATGACAGAATTGGACAGAGAATGGTATGTGTTATCAAAAGAGGGTGTAATTCAAATTTTATCCAAACAACAATTCAATTAAATTTCAGATTGAGAAACTACACTTCAAATAGATTTACTGAGACCTAGATTTTTTATTTATAGGAATTTTTTACTAATTTCTAAAAATCATAAAAAAACAGTCAGATTCAAAAATCAAAAAAAACAGAAAATTTTAAAAGTCAAAACTTTGAACAGATTTTATCTTACAAATTTAACATAAAAGCATTGGGCACATATTATATGAAAGTTGTTCTAAAATATCTAAAGAATCACAAAATATTTTTTTTATAATTTTCTTAAATCAGATCTGAAGTCAAACAATTTTTTACTGAAACTGACAGAAATAAAATGCAGAAAAATGTATTTTTGAATTTAGAGGATAAAAGTAGGGAATTTTAAGGCAATTTGATCAAAAATTGTATCATTAATCACAAAATATTCAATTTATCAGATTTGGAACAAGTTTGAATTATTTCCAACCAGAAAAACTCAGCAAATAGATCAAAATTTCAGATCAAACACCAGTCAACCAACTAGTGTTTGATCTCAATTTTTGAACTAAAAACTTCACTAAATCAAGCAAAAACCTCAACCAAGATTCAAGACGATAAAATGGACTTAACATGCAGGAAAATTCAGTTCTAAATGACCTAATTAATTCAACCAAATCGATTAAATCAGAAAAAACCATATTTAACAGCACATTATGAACAGTAACCAAATCAGTCAATTTAATTCAAATTAAAGCAAGATTTCAAACAATTCAATCACAAAAAGGCCTATCCCTACAAGATTCTACTCACACATGATAAAATCAACCGAAATTAGGCATGTGTTCATCATATTTTTTACAAATTGGATCGTGTGATCTAAAATTGAATACAAGAGATTAAATGAAAATTGGATCAAACCGAGACGTAGAAGATCAACCAGAAGCTTCCTTGAGTCGATTTGAACCTCCAATTGATGCTTGATCCAGCCGGAATCGATCAATTGCCTTTTTCACCAAATTCAGCCCGAATTGGTGAATTTTCACTCAAACTCGAAAATTGAAGCTCGAAACGCTCTGAGATTCAGTAATGGAGTTACTGAATCTTTAAGAAGATGATTGAAGAGTGGTGTGTTGGAAGAATTTGGAGAATGGAAGAATGAATTGATGAGATTGGATGGAAGGGTGTGTTTTATAGAGAGACTGGTATGGAGAGTGGGGGACAAACCGAGCGATTCCATTGGCTCAGGCAGGTCAAGTGGGGTGTACTGAAGATCTGGACGAAATTTCGTTGAATTTGGTTGAGAATTGAATGGGTTTTGAATCACTGAAATCTCGTCTGTTTATTCGCGCGAAAATGAACTGAATTCAGTTCAGTTGCGATTTGAATCGTGTCACTGAGACTGACAGTGGGTCCCTTCAGAATAAGTTGTGGTGAAACGGGTCGTAATCGCGTGAAACGAGTCGCTATTCCGTTATTAATCTCTGAGTTTTCAAACTGTCTTTTTCTGATTTTCTGTGGCGAAACGGTGAGACGAGTCATAACGGATGAAACGAGTCATCTTCTTCTTCAGCCTTTGGCGCTGAGTTTTGAATTAAATTTCCGGATTTCATGCGACGAAACGAGCTGCAGTTCGCTTGAAATGAGTCGCTTTTGTGTGAGCTGGGTACTGACTCGTTTTAAGCTCGTTCCGCTGATTTGGTGTGGCGAACCGGTTTGAATCGCGTGAAACGAGTCATAACTGATGAAACGAGTCGTCTTCTTCTTCAGAATTGGCGCTGAATGCCTTTTCTCGATCTTCTGTGGCCTGCGATCGTGTGCTCGTCCTAAAACAATCCTCTGACAGCTTTGTAAGTTTCGAATTTGGACTTTGGATCGATTTTTCTCTTGGATTTCAGACCCGTTTACCCGTTTCTCACAACCATCGATTCGAGCTCGTGATTCTGTACATTTCCCTGTGATTCATCAACCCAGATCTCTTCTCCATCTTCTCGCGAATCCACAGGGCTTTGAATGGTTGAAAACCGTTGAGTAAAACTCGAGTTTTGCTGATTTGAATGTCATCGGTTCGCTGTTCCGCCATTGCTGACCAGAGTGTGCAAATCAACCTCTTGTTCGCAATTCACGCAACGAAATCCAAAATGGTGACTCAGGCTTCGTTCGCAACTTCCTCACGATGCTTCACAACCATTATGACTTCCCAATCCGCCTCGAATCCAGAGAATTCCTCCATTAACCAACTCGGTTTCAGTTTCGCGAAAATAACCAAAATCTGCTGAACTCGTGAATCAAACTATGATTTTGAGTTGTTTTTCCATCGAATTGAGGTTTCGTAATTCATTCTGAGCCTTTACCTAAGCTTTACGACACAAAAAGAATCATCTTTGCTTGAGAAAAACGGAAATGGTTGATCGAATTCATTCGCTGTTCGAAACTCGACCGTTGGTTCATCCAGTTTGAAAAGTTCATTGAGGATTTCGTCGAACAGATTACGGAAACACGGATTTCTCGCTCGATTTCGCATCATTCGATGAGTTCTTCATACGGTTAGAAAGGGTAGACGATGGAGAAGAGAGTGAGATCGGTTTTGGCTCGAATCGATGATGGTGGAGGGCACGGCAGATCAACCATGGTTTCGGTCCGTTTTTGGCACTTGTTTTGGCCGAATTCCGGCGATCACCGGAACTTCCAAGACCGGAGAATGGTACCGGCATGTTCGTCTCGTCATGCTGAATCCATGGTTGGCTTGTTTGTTCGATTTCGAGCAGAATTGTGAATTATGAGGTTTGAAGAAGATGGGTTTGACCTGGTCAATTCGTTGACTTTGACCAATTTTTGACCTGATTTTCAATTGGTGATTCTGAGAGTTCTAGAAGGTTTCTGATCGCGAGGATTGTACCGTTGGGTTCGTTTCGTTGAGCTCTTCGTTTTGGTATACCGTTTGACCCATTTTGGAGAAGTTGACTTTTGGTCAATTTGGCGATTTTTGGCGTTTGGCTCGGTCTGACTTGGTTGTAGAAGGTTTTTGAATTGTCGTAAAAGTTTGGGGAATTTTTTGTAGAGTGTTTGAGGTTTTTAGTTGGCCATCTTTGGCCCATTATTTGCGTTTTGGTCCAATTCTTCATTTTATAGCCTTTTTGCCTGTAAAATCACACAAAAATGTATTAAGAGGTTTCAAATTATATTTTGTGAATTATGACTATTTTTCATACATTTTATGTGAATTATGATTGAATTTGAGATGATAAAAACCCTAAAAATGTGTATAAAAATACACATTACAAATTCCACCACACTTAAACCAAGCTTGCCCTCAAGCGTAAATAAAATCAAGTTTTAGGGTTTTTAGAATCAGTTTAAGCGTTTTGAAAAGAGATTTAGTTATTGCCATGAATGTTATATACTAATATTTGATTATTATAATAATACACGAAGGTCGAAGAATATCCATTAATAATTTCAAATTCAAGTTTATTTAAAATTCCCCAATCCTTCAAATACGAACCTTTTTCCAAAAAAATAATGCCCTAATTTTGTTTTTGATACTTTCTCCCCCTAAATTTAAAATGGTGAATTTATAAAATTTACCCCAAAGGTTTCAACTAACTCAACTTTCTCTTTTATAAACACGTAAAGGTTGGTATGTTATCCACTCATGTTATCAAAAGACAAGCTGTGCTTTGCACGTACAAAAAAAAATCCTTCATTTTCTATTGCGGATATGTAAAATTTTTCTTTTTCAAGGGTTTAAAAATAATTTTTCACATTTTTGAATTCTTTTTGTGAAGGGATAACAGGTTACGATTTCGGTCACTTGCTTTTAGTGCGAAAATTAGAGATGGACATACGAGTCATTAACTATGCCATGAAAGATAGGTTGAGTTAGAAAATTTTTGCGAAGCTAGTGGTATTAAAAGTAAGGTTTGATTTTTCAAAAGTTTTAATCACAGCATTACTTTAAAGAAAACGATTTATAATGTCATTAAAGGGGTAAGTGAAATATTTATGAATTTTCAAAACGTTTAATGGATTTTAAATGGATATTATAGATGAGATGAGGTGGAAAATATGGCATTCATGATGATAATTAATCTCTTTTTTGAATTTTCAAATCTTTTCATCATTTTCCAAAACCCTAAGTGTTTTCAAAATTTTGCTTGAAAGGGCTTAGTTTTAAAATTTGTTTTTACAAAACCTTTTATTTATTTTCATTTAAAATCTTTTTCTTTTAAAACACACAAAAATCTATTCACACAAACAAACAAAAATGAAAGAAAAACAAACAAAAAGTTTAAATTTTTATGGTATTTATGAGTTTTGTTTTTTTTTTTTTTTTTTTTTTGAAATTTTGAATTTTTTATATGAATTTTCACATTTTTACAAGAAAACAAAACTTGGTTTTGCACAAAACCACCCCACCACACTTAAACCTTTGTTTGTCCTCAAACAAAAAGTTCAAAAATGAGACATTTGTGGAAATTGAAAAAATTATTGGGGTTTTATGCAAAACCTCCCCCACCACACTTAAACTTTTGCGTAGCAAATGTTTAAGTGTGAAAGAGAGTTTTGTAAAAAGAAGAAAGATAAAATAAAGAAAGGAAAAATACGACCTGACACGACGAGTTGCCTCTCGCCAAGCGCTCCCGTTTTACGTCTCGAGCCCGACGCCTTTGTGTCAGCCTTGCTCGAACGGATCGTAGATGTGAGCAAATCCTTGGAGGAGTTCACATGGGAATAAGACGCTCGTTGGGGATTTCTTGTACTTGTTTTTAATTTTCTGAAGGATATGAAAGTGTGGCCTTCTTGCTTTGGGAAGGAGTTTGGGGTCGATTCTCGTCGAGAGGGGTAATTCAATACCCAACTTTACTCCTTCTTGATTGGTTGGCAGGTCGATGTACATCACACCGCTTATCTCAAGGTTGGTGTAATGTATGGTTTGGCAAGAGATAGGATGTTGGGGATTTGGTGAAGTTGGCTCGTGATTTAGGGTGCTTGACTCGTCGTATGTTTCAACCATTGAGTCATGGTTTGACTCCTTCTCGTCCTTAACACGCGACTTCTTGAATTCGAAACTTAGGTTAGTATCGCTCGACTCGTCGCAAGATTCATTCTTGGAGTCATGATTTGATTCGCATTCCCCATTATTCCAAAAGTCCTCATTTGACCCACATTCCCCATCATACAAATGTTCCTCCAACTCGAAGTTGGCGTCCTTTTTCTCCTCATTTTTCTCCCCTTCGAGCATTTCCTTCTCCTCATCACCTTGAGAACCCTCAACACCTAATTCTTCAAAAACCCTAAGACCCTCATCACAAAGAGATTCCCCAATTTCCTCTTGTTCAAAAATCCTAAGACCCTCATCACAATGGCTAACTTCATCTTGATGAGGTTGGATGGTGGGTTCTCGTTTGTTGAATATCTCCATGAGCGAGTTCGACATTTCTAAGAAGCGTTTCTCGAAGAGGTCCAGCTTCGCGTGCAATTTTTCATCAGAAGAGGTTTGAGGTTGTTGATACTCCTGGTTTGGAGGATAGTACTCGTCTTGGTAGAGGTAAGGTTGAAATGAATGGGTTGGTGTGGCAGGCGTGTACGGGTTTTGGAAGTTCATTTGAGTTTGAGAACCCCAAGGTTGGTTCAACATTTCATCCCTCGATTCCTGATTAGACGAGTGGTTGAACAACGCTCCTAGCCCGTAAGATTGCCTGTAGAGAGGTCGTGTCTGCTCGAATGAGCTTTCGTCATTGTGCCTTCGATAGCCGTCGTGTGGCCATCCCGTCCACGTTTGTCTTCCCGTCATTGAATCTCGTTCACCTCTCGCTTTGCCAATCCATTGAAGATCTTGCGCCCTAATAACCTTTAAAAATAAGAGAGACAAAAAACACTAGAGAAAATATGAGATGGGTTAGTTAAAAACTTGATGCAAGCCACTAGAGAAAATTTATTATTATATATTATAAATTATTATATATAATTTATAATATATAATAATAATTGACCTTTCTTAGATGTTTGTTAATGTCCTTCTTTACAGGTGTGTGCACTTCGCCTTGCGATCTCGTCTTTCTCATGCACCTTCAAAATTCAAATGAAACAAAAACACTAGACAATTGATTAGAAGTTAGTAATAAACTCAATTAAAGCCGTCTCCCCGGCAACGGCGCCATTTGTAAACCGCGCAAAACCGTCGTTAAATTTCACACAATTTAGCAAAAATATTTATAATTTTCCCTAGCTTTACTCTTAAGTGTATATGTGGTCTTTTGAGTTTTAGGGGTCGAACACAAGGAGAATGGCCTTGAGATATTACAATTCTTTTCAAAAGTAGGTCTTGTTTTGTTCAAATGTTGTCGATTGTTTTTAAGAAGGTTAATTATGTATTAGATGGAATTTAATCAATTTCGTACACAATTCTTTGAAAATTCTTTAATAATATTTCCAAATGTCCAAAAGTTGCAAATGATATGCCAATGAAAACTAGAGAATGAGATCTTCACAATATAAGGCAATTTAATTATCACTTTTATTCATATTTTTGTGTAAATTTTCGTTTTAGTCCACACTTTTCATAATCATTCAACAGAGTTTTTCATAAAATCGCAGAAAATCGAAAATCACTTCAAAAATCACCAAAATTTAACAGAAATTAGGAAGGCAAGTTCAGATTATGTGGTAAAAATCTCAGATTAAAAGGACTGATATTCCAAAAGTTATGGTCAAACTCAGAATATATGACAGAATTGGACAGAGAATGGTATGTGTTATCAAAAGAGGGTGTAATTCAAATTTTATCCAAACAACAATTCAATTAAATTTCAGATTGAGAAACTACACTTCAAATAGATTTACTGAGACCTAGATTTTTTATTTATAGGAATTTTTTACTAATTTCTAAAAATCATAAAAAAACAGTCAGATTCAAAAATCAAAAAAAACAGAAAATTTTAAAAGTCAAAACTTTGTCACAAAATATTTTTTTTATAATTTTCTTAAATCAGATCTGAAGTCAAACAATTTTTTACTGAAACTGACAGAAATAAAATGCAGAAAAATGTATTTTTGAATTTAGAGGATAAAAGTAGGGAATTTTAAGGCAATTTGATCAAAAATTGTATCATTAATCACAAAATATTCAATTTATCAGATTTGGAACAAGTTTGAATTATTTCCAACCAGAAAAACTCAGCAAATAGATCAAAATTTCAGATCAAACACCAGTCAACCAACTAGTGTTTGATCTCAATTTTTGAACTAAAAACTTCACTAAATCAAGCAAAAACCTCAACCAAGATTCAAGACGATAAAATGGACTTAACATGCAGGAAAATTCAGTTCTAAATGACCTAATTAATTCAACCAAATCGATTAAATCAGAAAAAACCATATTTAACAGCACATTATGAACAGTAACCAAATCAGTCAATTTAATTCAAATTAAAGCAAGATTTCAAACAATTCAATCACAAAAAGGCCTATCCCTACAAGATTCTACTCACACATGATAAAATCAACCGAAATTAGGCATGTGTTCATCATATTTTTTACAAATTGGATCGTGTGATCTAAAATTGAATACAAGAGATTAAATGAAAATTGGATCAAACCGAGACGTAGAAGATCAACCAGAAGCTTCCTTGAGTCGATTTGAACCTCCAATTGATGCTTGATCCAGCCGGAATCGATCAATTGCCTTTTTCACCAAATTCAGCCCGAATTGGTGAATTTTCACTCAAACTCGAAAATTGAAGCTCGAAACGCTCTGAGATTCAGTAATGGAGTTACTGAATCTTTAAGAAGATGATTGAAGAGTGGTGTGTTGGAAGAATTTGGAGAATGGAAGAATGAATTGATGAGATTGGATGGAAGGGTGTGTTTTATAGAGAGACTGGTATGGAGAGTGGGGGACAAACCGAGCGATTCCATTGGCTCAGGCAGGTCAAGTGGGGTGTACTGAAGATCTGGACGAAATTTCGTTGAATTTGGTTGAGAATTGAATGGGTTTTGAATCACTGAAATCTCGTCTGTTTATTCGCGCGAAAATGAACTGAATTCAGTTCAGTTGCGATTTGAATCGTGTCACTGAGACTGACAGTGGGTCCCTTCAGAATAAGTTGTGGTGAAACGGGTCGTAATCGCGTGAAACGAGTCGCTATTCCGTTATTAATCTCTGAGTTTTCAAACTGTCTTTTTCTGATTTTCTGTGGCGAAACGATGAGACGAGTCATAACGGATGAAACGAGTCGTCTTCTTCTTCAGAATTGGCGCTGAATGCCTTTTCTCGATCTTCTGTGGCCTGCGATCGTGTGCTCGTCCTAAAACAATCCTCTGACAGCTTTGTAAGTTTCGAATTTGGACTTTGGATCGATTTTTCTCTTGGATTTCAGACCCGTTTACCCGTTTCTCACAACCATCGATTCGAGCTCGTGATTCTGTACATTTCCCTGTGATTCATCAACCCAGATCTCTTCTCCATCTTCTCGCGAATCCACAGGGCTTTGAATGGTTGAAAACCGTTGAGTAAAACTCGAGTTTTGCTGATTTGAATGTCATCGGTTCGCTGTTCCGCCATTGCTGACCAGAGTGTGCAAATCGACCTCTTGTTCGCAATTCACGCAACGAAATCCAAAACGGTGACTCAGGCTTCGTTCGCAACTTCCTCACGATGCTTCACAACCATTATGACTTCCCAATCCGCCTCGAATCCAGAGAATTCCTCCATTAACCAACTCGGTTTCAGTTTCGCGAAAATAACCAAAATCTGCTGAACTCGTGAATCAAACTATGATTTTGAGTTGTTTTTCCATCGAATTGAGGTTTCGTAATTCATTCTGAGCCTTTACCTAAGCTTTACGACACAAAAAGAATCATCTTTGCTTGAGAAAAACGGAAATGGTTGATCGAATTCATTCGCTGTTCGAAACTCGACCGTTGGTTCATCCAGTTTGAAAAGTTCATTGAGGATTTCGTCGAACAGATTACGGAAACACGGATTTCTCGCTCGATTTCGCATCATTCGATGAGTTCTTCATACGGTTAGAAAGGGTAGACGATGGAGAAGAGAGTGAGATCGGTTTTGGCTCGAATCGATGATGGTGGAGGGCACGGCAGATCAACCATGGTTTCGGTCCGTTTTTGGCACTTGTTTTGGCCGAATTCCGGCGATCACCGGAACTTCCAAGACCGGAGAATGGTACCGGCATGTTCGTCTCGTCATGCTGAATCCATGGTTGGCTTGTTTGTTCGATTTCGAGCAGAATTGTGAATTATGAGGTTTGAAGAAGATGGGTTTGACCTGGTCAATTCGTTGACTTTGACCAATTTTTGACCTGATTTTCAATTGGTGATTCTGAGAGTTCTAGAAGGTTTCTGATCGCGAGGATTGTACCGTTGGGTTCGTTTCGTTGAGCTCTTCGTTTTGGTATACCGTTTGACCCATTTTGGAGAAGTTGACTTTTGGTCAATTTGGCGATTTTTGGCGTTTGGCTCGGTCTGACTTGGTTGTAGAAGGTTTTTGAATTGTCGTAAAAGTTTGGGGAATTTTTTGTAGAGTGTTTGAGGTTTTTAGTTGGCCATCTTTGGCCCATTATTTGCGTTTTGGTCCAATTCTTCATTTTATAGCCTTTTTGCCTGTAAAATCACACAAAAATGTATTAAGAGGTTTCAAATTATATTTTGTGAATTATGACTATTTTTCATACATTTTATGTGAATTATGATTGAATTTGAGATGATAAAAACCCTAAAAATGTGTATAAAAATACACATTACAGGTCTCGGTGAGGTTATGGTTAGGGCACGATGCGCACAATCTTACGAAGCGCTCGTAGTATTCTTGAAGAGTTTCGCCGCTTCGTTGTTGAATGTTGGTAATCTTTTTGTGTATCTTAGCGGTAAGCGTGCTCGAAAAATATTTCGTCACATCGTCGAATGTCTCGAATGGTCCACCCTGTAAATGATTAACCCAATCCCTAGGAGCAGCTCCTAATGTATGAGAAAAAGGATAAACTTGATGTTGTCCAGATTGTCAGTTTTACCAAATAATGCGGTGCATTTTCTTATGAAAATCATTTAAATGTGCATATGGATTATCATTTTTGTGCCCCTCAAATGTTGGTAAAGCACTTAACATGGATGGACTTATCTTGAAATTTGATACTCTAGGTATGACAATGTTACCAAGATTTTCTTCAATTTTGTGTTCCAAAAATTGCCCTAATGTTCTTTGTTGAGCCATTTGTACGTTTTTTAATGTTTCTTCAAGTTCTTTTTCAACTTCTTTATTTTTAAGATGAGATGATGATGATGATGATGATGATGATGATGATGATGAATTTAAAATAGAATTAGAATGAGAAATTGAGGGAGATGGAGAAACGGATCTTGGAGTTGAAGACGGGATGACGAGAGATTGATTTTGAGCTTCTTCTTGTGGCCTTTCCACTTGCTTGAGCTCTTCTTGTCGTACTCGAGGCCCTTCTGTGAAGGAGAAGCCTCTTCTTGTCGCGTTCCTTTGCTTGACGAAGTTGCGCCTTGCTCGCTTCGCGCCTTGTTCCTCTTGATCTCTCTTAGATGCTTGTTGAAGTCCTTCTTGTGAAGAGTTTGTACTTCACCTTGTGATCTCGTCTTTCTCATAAATCTTAAAAAATTCAAGAGACAAAAACACTAAAGAAAAATATGAGATGGGTTAGTTTAAACTTGATGCAAGCCGCCTCCCCGGCAACGGCGCCATTTGTAAATCGGGTAAAATCGTCGTTTATATTTCACACAATTTAGCAAAACTATTTATATTTCCCTATTAATCAATTTACAAGTATGAGCGGAAAATGAGTTCAGGGATCGAACACAAGGAGGTGTGGCCTCAAGATTTAACTAGTCTCAATGATTTATCTCTAGTGTAACATCTTTTAATTCAAGGTTTATTAGGTAAATTTCTAAGTTTAAATTCAATTTCCAGTTTTGTCTTAAGAATTCAGCACATCACATTTTAGTGATTTAATTCGTAACTAGACCAAATAAACTCCGAATGTTAGGAACCGAGACGCAACAGCAAACACAGAAAGCAAGACACAAGAACAAAAAAATATTTTTACGTGGAAACCCTAAAGGGTAAAAACCACGGCCGCCGGCACTCAAACTTTCTTAATACTTGGAGAGAGAGAAATACAATACAATTGTTTGTGGTTGTTGGAATGAATAAAACTCTACTCCTACCCCTCTATTTATAGGATAGTCATACCTAATACAAGGAAATCACCCAAACAATTACTGACCCAATTAACACATAATACATGGAAATACAAATATAAGGAAATAAACATATTTCTAATTCCAATTGTCACTTACGGAAATAAGTCATGGAGAGCAAATATGGAGAACTTTCCTATCTCTTGCCGGGTTTCCTTTTTTACGGTATCTAGAGTTTTCCAGAAGTCTCCACACAAAACAATCTCCCACTTGGAGACTTCCTAATGACATAAATCATTAGCATTGAATCCATTCTTTCTCGCGTATCTTCCTTGAGCCCGGCGACATGCTCCCACTAACTCACTCGACCAGCCCCACTGAGGCAGCGCACAGCCTCAACTTGTCGATGGGGACTTTCTTGGTCAACTGTCTGGGATCCTATTTTAGACCGTACAATTTTTTATTGAGCTTACACACTAGACCGTCATTTCCCGGGGTCTCGAAACCTTCAGGCTGCACCATATAGATGTTCTCATCCAAATCACCATGGAGGAACGCCGTCTTGACATCCATCTGCTCGAGGTGCAAATCTTCGGCCACTACAATACTTAACACCATATGAATGGTTGTCAGCTTCACCACAGGCGAGAATA